>JAHQIW010007303.1:0-330920 GCA_019055375.1 Parelaphostrongylus tenuis
TTTACAAATACACTTTTTAATAATATGCGAGTGAGAAATGTAAAAGATTTACGTTTTTTATTATATTTGATCACAATTACACACACAGCGCAAATCCACACAACAAACGGGCAAACACATTAGAAAAAATAGCAAAAGAAATAATCAAGATACGAAACAAAACAACTTTGGGATGCATGGTAACACTGAGGATTTTATACCTTGTATTTAATTAATAATAATATGATCGAAAAATAGGCGTCCACATGCTGATAACACAGAATATTTGCGTATTTGCAGCACACCAATCAAAGAGGCTTTAATTTGTATGTTTAGTAATAAAAAACAAAACAAAATAGAGGAAAGGGAATAAATGACGTGTTGGTTGACGGAAAAGACAAAAGTAGGACTATTGAGGAACAAGTGGAAAAATATGTTGAAGGTTCACAAGAATTTCAATTTTAAAAAAATGAAATATTTAAAATTTGGTATAATTTTTAAATTTCCCACCTACAATTTTTTCCCATCAACTTATTTGTGGCTTTTTGACCTTTCTTTTTTACTTCATCTCATCTTCTATAAAAAAAGAAAAAAAAAATGATAGAAAAAGTATTAAAACCAAAAAAAAAAAAAAAGAAAAAAAAAAAAAGGTGCCACATTTTTTTTTTTATATTACAGTATTTCTGTATTTAGTGGATTAACCATTTATTTTGGATCCGCTCTGTGTCATATGCCTAGCATAAAGTACACCCCGATTCTGCCTTGCTTAACTACTTATATTTGGTTTTTTGGGAATTCTTACATTATAAATTTGTTCCACTTATTTGTTAATTTTGTATTAGTTTTTCAATGTGAAGACTAGCAGATAAACTACAAGAAACAGAAGAAACAACTTTACAAAGAAGAAATGGAAGTTGTGTTAAAAAGAAGAGAAGGGGGGTGGGTAAAGTAAAAAAAGCAATGGTAAAGATTTTTCATTGTGGTGAAAGGGACTAAGAGTGAAAAGAGGGACATTATGGATTTATTGAGGTTGGGAAGAAAATATGAAACGAAAAAGGGAGAGACGAGAAGGGTGCACAGAAATTAAGCGGATGAAATGAAACACCAATAAAAAAAACCAAAAAAAGAAAAGAAAATAGTTTGGTCAATACTAGAGAAGGGAGTGTGGACAAAGAAAGGAAAAGACGTGATCTGATTCCTATTCCCTGAACTGGAATACTTACTACTTTACAAACAGAGCAGAGGAACACCTCCCTTGCCATCAAGAAGATAGCCTGCCATGTAAGAACTGAAGCAAATTTCTAATTCCATTCCAGGAAAGATATAAGTTATCATAATAATATGTAATCCATAACAAAAGAGAAGGGAAACAAAATGTTTTCAGAGAAGGGTTATA
Source organism: Parelaphostrongylus tenuis (assembly GCA_019055375.1). NCBI lineage: Eukaryota > Metazoa > Nematoda > Chromadorea > Rhabditida > Metastrongylidae > Parelaphostrongylus > Parelaphostrongylus tenuis. The sequence continues at coordinate 1,376 of JAHQIW010007303.1, forward strand.
AGAAGAAAAAAATCGAAAATATGTAAAAGAAAGAACTTGGTTATTTTTAGAGACAAATCTATCGTATAAAAAAAGAGGGGAGGAGCTGACATAGGTGAAAAAGTCTAGGGGAACACTACACGGATGCATCGGGCAGTGTCGGAAGCACTGTGTACCAGTACTGATAACAGGAAAAACACCCATTGCCGAAGTGTCTATCCCTCTCTGCTAAGCCTAACTCGCAACACACGCCCTACCCGATACGTCGCCTCGCTCTATGCTAAACCGAACACCGCCCCTGCTCTTATCTTCCAATATAAAAATGACCTTATTACTACTGCGGCTACCGTGATGTACGTGGCTTATACTTAGGCCTGGCCAGATGGTCAATTTCTTTCAGAACGTTTTATGTTGCTGGACCATATTATGCAAAAAAGTTCAACAAATCTAACCTGACATAGTTGATTTAAAGTTATTTTAGATCTAATATTTCCCAAACTAACTCCACCTAAAACAAAAACAAACGTCTGTCTTTTTTTTCTTTTTTTTCTTTTTCTTTCCGTCTTTGGTCTCTTCAAAAACGTCTTTTTTTCTTTCCTAACGCGCGTCTTTTGATTTTTTCTTTCTTTTTGTTTTCCTTATCTTTAGACGACGTGAAAACGCAAACGTCGCCGTCTTTTCCGAGCGTGTAAATACTATACTTTATTGCGAGTTTGGGGCTGAAAATCCCCTCAGATATTGCGACTGAATTGATAGAACCAGACCCTAGCGACAGATCATATAGCTGAAAGTCCAAAACGTTAAATCAAACGGTGTTCGGCAATATTCTCATTTTTTTCCTTCTCATGATATTGCCCTCGGAAACATGCTGAGCTTACTAAGAGAAGGAACACAGAAAATATTCCAAAAAAAAAAAAAAAAAAAAAAAAATAAAAAAAAGTAAACAAGATAAACAAAAAAAAAAAATAAAAAAAAAAAAAAAAAAATTAAAAAAATAGAAAAATAAAATAATAAAAACGCAATGGAAGGAAGAGATGATTATATAGAGTGTTGGGTGGGAGGTAGATCTATATTTCTGAGTCAATTAAAATAATGCGATTACATAGTCACCGACAATGCTGTTGGGTTCGAATAACCACACAAGGGAGAATATCGTAGAACAAAAAAAAATAAGAAAAGAACGGAAGTCGCCAGGAAAATTAAAGTAACAATTTCACATAAAAGAGAGTAAGGCGGCATGGATAAAAAGACCATTGGCTTCTCCATCTATATCAGTGTAGAGTGGAATTATCTCGCTGAGTTGTTGAAGTTTTGTTGTCTTTGGTTTTGTGGGATTTTTGTGTCTTGATCCTTTGTCCCGTGAAGCAAAGTATCTTATCTCTGCTCCCGAAATTAATAAGGCCGAGAACATGAAGACTTGATACTAATATTGGACTATCTTAACGCATGATCACTTTTTTTTTCATTTTCGAAGTACTCCACAGTATCTAGCGACCCTAGCCGCGTTTTCCCTAAGGGATTATCAGGAAGCGATATCGCGGATGCTTTGTGTCAGCCCTACTCCTCGTGTAAACATCTACTGTTTCAAACTAAATATGAGATGAATAGAGTGCCAAAGCCCTAGGTGCTGACTCTCCGTCTGGCGAATCACTGAAGTATTCACTGAGTAAATTCTAACTCCGGATTTAGATGAAGATTGCTTGGTTATGTTGTGGTCCTATCGAAATATTCGCCAGAAGGCAGCTGGCCCCATATATATGGTGTGAAGAGTCACATATGTGGCATTGGAGAGGTTGAACCGATGTGTCGGCCACTGTGGTTCGTTTTTTCAACACTGCGAAAGGAGTGGGACTTTTGGTTGGCTTCAAAAGAAAGACTCTTTCTCTGTTATCCAGAGTCATCAGTCTAATGCCTGATTTCGTTTGACAACCACTTATTGATCAACGGTTTCGGCAAACGGTGTTCGCAATCTATGATGGTTCCTAATACGTAATGGTGTTCGACAAATTAGTTTATTCTACACATACCGCTCTAATCTGCGCAATGTTGTCTTTTTTGAACCAGACACCGAAGCTGGTGTATAATACTCTTTATTGAAGCACTAACTGTCGCTTCGACGGTTTCGCCTTCTTCAGAGCTCGGAAAGATCATGTTGCTCACAATCCAGTCAGTCAGACACCCATTACTCCTTTAGAGAAAATTAAAAAACATTGTGGAATGCTCAACCTTTTTTTGCGCTACACAACTTTACATATGTTCGTTGGTGCTCCTTAACCCTTTTAAACTGTTCTCGTTTCCTACCGCCTACGTACGACGGAAGCCATTCATGTATAGCGTGTATAGTGTGGATGCTGACTGTTTCGTAATTTTTTGGAATTATCGATAGATAGTGATTACTTCGCCTTCTCCTTGTATCACGGGAATAAGTTTGTTAGGGCATTAGTAAACTGCGTAGAATCCTGAAGACTTCCTAAACTGTTATTCTTCCCACTTCCTCAATTCAATATTACCGGGAATCTTGACTGATCTACTATAGAAAGATGATTAACTAATAGAATAGCTTTGCCGTCCCAATGAGAGGAACTATTTGGCAACGAAGAGTCGCTCACATTTCTTATAGTCAGATTTTCCTGCCTTTCACAGAGCATTTGGTACTTTTCTTTAGCTCGGCGCTGTTTGGTGATCTTCGGCAAAAGCTTTTTTTTTTGCTTTCATGTGAAGGTAAATAGTTTATTTGATAGTTTAAATGAAGTGAAATTGAATGGTCTAATTTATTTCTCAAATTCTTCTTCTCGGCGCTGTAACAGACAAAAAAAAAAATTTGTCTACGTGTGAGCATTTCACATCAGATAGAACTTTTTATAATCGAGTTTATATGGTTAGATATATGCAAATCTTACCAATTTCAGTGGTATATTTGGTTTTCGAAAAGGACTTTTAAGGAGCTCTATAATGCTCAGAAGAAGATTGGGAATCACACTTTGGTGAGTACTTCATGTCGGCTAGGGTATGTTCAGCTGTAATATCAATCCTCAGCGCGAATCGCATGCCATTCTACAACAATATCACCATTGACGTAAGAAGAGGGGTTCGACAAGGCGATACAATTCCGCCAAAACTATTCACTGCCACCCTACAAAACGTCATGCGAACATTAGAATGGGACAAAATGGGAGTGAAAATTGACGGCTCGACAAATAAACCATCTTCGCGCTTTGCTGACGATATCGTTCTCATAACACCAAACATCAGCCAAGCGGAACGAATGTTGACCGATTTCGATAACGCCTGTGGAAAGATTGGTCTTCAACTGAATGTAACGAAAACAATGTTCATGAGGAACGGATGGGTTTCTAATGCCCCATTCACGCTCAACGGAACAACAATCTCCGAATGCTCCAGTTACGTCTATCTAGGTCGTGAAATCAACATGATGAACGACCTAGCTCCAGAGTTGAGCAGGAGGAAACGAGCGGCTTGGGGAACGTTTAAGAGCATCGAAGATGTAGTGAAGAGGACAAAGAACATCCGACTCCGTGCCCACCTTTTCGACTCGACAATTATCCCTGCCCTGACGTATGCAGCAGAAACCTGGTCGCTACGTAAGCAGGATGAAAGATCACTTGCCGTTATCGAACGCGCAGTCGAAAGGTCGATGCTAGGAGTATCCCGTATCTCGCAAGTGAGAGAAAGGATCCGAAGTTCCGACCTACGTCAACGATCGAAAATCAGAGACGACCGTTCTACACGCCAGGATATCGAAAATAAGGTGGGCCGAACACGTGATGCGCTTCAACGACAACCGATGGACGAGAGCCGTTACCGACTGGATTCCTCGGGACGTCAAGCGCTCTAAAGGAAGACCACTGACCCGTTGGTCCGATTTCTTCATGAAAGCGATGGAAGAAAGATATGATGCTCAGGCGAATCCCTAGAGCGAGGATGACCCACTGGGCTACTCTTGCACGCGATAGGGAAAAATGGAAGACTTGCTGGTACCCGCTCGAGTCACTCGACGATCACGGGACGACAGGTGACAGGCGATACAGGTGATCATAGGTTTGCTATGGCAACTATGCGGTGCTGGACACGTGTTTTCGGCATTGAGGGCCTGATATACACATCCTTGCTTAAAAGAAGTATATTTCCAACTGTTATTAAACAATTTCTCCTATCTCCTAGATGCTTTTGTAGTGAATCGAGAGCCTGAAAGTTCTGTTTTCTAATATCAAGCTTGTTGTTTGGAAATACTTCCATAGTATGTTTTAATGATAAATAAAAGATTACGTTTTGCAATTTCAATTCAATTTTTTCCATTTCATAGCGGATTTTTTTGGGATTATACAGATAAATTTCAATTCTTACAAACTTTGTTTTGCCAACAAACCTAACTCATCATTGAAAGAACTTTCGTAAATGTGTTTCAGTAAAGAACAACACCGAAATTTTACAAATCCTCACGTTTGAGAACAATTTTTCTGCCACGTTCAATCCCATCATAAGGATTAAGCACGTGAGCCCTTAGTTTTTTTTCTATAATAGGCCTAATGCACTAGATTAATAGTAGTTACTGCGAGAGCTGAAATCAAGCAAATTTGAACGGTATATTTTGTTTCTCAAATGGCTTGTTTTTCGCGCAGTAACAGTCGAAATAGAATTTTGTTCCACATTCGAGGACTTCTCGTTGTATAAGGTTTTTCTATAAACAGTTCATAAACATTCAATAGTGCAACTCTCAGCAACTACAAAGAAGCAGTTCATTTTTGAAGAGGACTCCTCAGAGATCTATAACAGTCAGAAAATATTGGTTTTTGCACTCCAAAAGGTGGGATTTCGCGACATTGACCCCAACTCACCGTGGCTCTAGCAACATATCAACTAACTTCTAAACGTAATTTTCTTTTGGCTGCTACAGTACATTAAAGAGTTACTTCCAAAAACAAAGTTTCTACGGGAATGGCTGAGATTTGAGCTGCCGAAAAATTATTGAAAGTCTGGCGAAAAACTTTGTAGGACGTGAAATATATCAGTCTGAAAGATATTTTTTTAGTGTTAGAGGACATTAAGGAAGCCATATAAAAATTTAAGCATGCCATCATTCTCGAGATTTGAGCTATCGAATGGCTATTATAACTTTGGAAAAATTTGTAGAGCGCGTCCTTCCTAAGAAGTCAAAACAGGATGCGTCTATCGAAAATGATCCAAATATGTGAATTTAATCTTCCTTTGACTGACACAAGACTCCGAAAAGTCCTTTTCATAGAACAAATGCATCGTTGAAATTGCTAAAATTCGCCCTACCTAGTGATTATTAGGTGCTCATGAAAAAACTTTTATTCCGCTGACAATACTTAGATGTGAAACAAAATATTATTTTACTGCTGCACTGAGGAAATTAGGCCATTCAAACAATTATGAATTTCGTTAAAATTACTTGATTTTAGCTATCGAATGACTATTGAAACCTTTTACAAAAATCAAGAATACAATTTCTGATTGTCTTCTTTAGTCAAACACGAGGTCTTACATTAATCTTTACTTGACAGCTGAATTTCCGGCAGTTCACCTTCTTCAGAGCCTGGAAAGGTCAAATTGTCCGCACTCCAATCAGTCAAACACCTCCATTACTCCTTTATAAAAAGTCCGAAAAAAATCAAACGATAAACCGCAGGAAAGAACGTCTTGTTGTCACCCATGATATGAGTCAGTGCATAAAACTATTGTGTGATGGGTAGGGCGCATTACGAGCCCATGTGAACTCCTTCCGGTGATATCCACGTGAATCACTTAGTGGAACACATATAGGAAGTGGTGAGTGTGTTGAGAGTTGATTTTGTGCTTGATGCGATGAAATCTAGGTTTGACGATTTTTTCTCAAAGTGTAATGGAGTTGTTTGACTGATTGGATTGCGATCAGTTTGACCTTTCCAGGCTCTGAAGAAGGTGAACTGCCCGAAAATTCAGCTGTCCAGTAAGATTAATGTAAGACCTCGTGTCTGGCTTAAAGAAGAAAATCAGAAATTGTATTCTTCATTTTTGTAAAATGCCCCAATAGTCGTTCGATAGCTAAAATCAAGTAAATTTTATATTGATTGTTGCACATCATGCGGCAACTCAGCAATCTTCGCGGATGCAAGAAAATGTCTTCAGCCAGTCTTCTGCAGAGTTCATAGGGAAAATGAAATTTTGAGCAAGTTATGAGTGCGAGAAGATGAGTCGAATACTAAAAGTAGCTACAGAACAGAAAAAATATGACATGGGTCAAGTAAAGTGATAATAAAGTGAAGCATTCAGCAATAGCGTCACATAGATGAATATACATTAATGATGAACTGACACTAAGGTTTTAAACATTATAGACATGGAATTCCAGTTTGAAGGTATTAGCAAAGGCTGCTACGCAGAACTCTACTAGACATCCAGCGTCAGTACCACCGTCGAGCGGAATAAATTACGGGCTGTATGATCACAAGCACACTAGTTTTTTTTTAAACAAACACTTATACTCTAGTCTAGCACTGTGGTCGACGCTCTGTATAAATTCAGGAGGGACGGCGCGGACCCTGAAAATGTCCTGGATTTTGCACTATTCGAGTGGTCATTAAGGCCCGCAGGCATGCCACTAGCAAATAATGTTTTCACTGGAGATTCAGAGGATCTTCCGTTTGCTAATGTAAGCCCACTCATTATATACTATGATAACTTAACACTATATCGCATCTCTATAGCTATATCGCGCGAGCACAACCAGCGTTGGATGTTCATTCACTCTCTATGAGCAGAATACGAAAGCTGCTGTTGCGTGTGTCTTCTCAGCACCGTGGGTACGGTGTAGCTAAATGACATGGTTAATCATAAAAAATTGTATGTGGTCTTGAATTCAGAAGCGTCAGAGAAGGGGAAGTGATTTACATAAACGGAGCGACTTGTGTGGATGGTAGTCCGTGCTCTGGACCAAATCCTAGTATCTGCGCTGGAGGACTATCCGTCATCACTAAGTTTACACGTGCAACGACTGTACAAACAACTACAGCCACAACAACAGCTTAGTCGTCAACAACAACAACAACCACAGCGACACCATCAACCCCAACTACAACAATATCATCACCATCAACTACAACTACCACAGCATCATCACCGTCAATTACGGCTACCACAACAATTCCATTTACAACCACAACATCAACGACGACGACAACCAAGAAAGGAGCACTGACTGTCCAAGCATAGCTTTCAGTTCAACGTTAAGAGAAGTCGTGCTGTGAATGAATAATAATTTCAGGTACGTTGTTAGAAAAAAAGCTTATTTCACTTTTTGCAGTATAAAGTGTATATAACAAACACCCCTCCACAGTTCCAGTCCAAACTTATGTTTGAGATACAACGTATGAACATTTGCTTCTTTCGAAAATGCTTATAGTCTGTTTGCTTGTGATTAGATTTGCCCAAAGTCGAAGAGGAACTACGAATGGTTGGATATTTTTATACGAAGAATGGATGGTAATAGTTTTATATCTGTTGTCTCGAAAGGTTTGGCAAGAAATGCGAATATCCGAACGAAAACGCACCAACGGCTTCACGACTGGGTGTGATGGTGGGACGATGCTTCTTTTCTACTGAGTCCTTTTTTATATCGTTGCTAACGACGTTCGTAATCGTTCAGGAATATGACTATCACGCAGAGCAATTAGCGCGGAATCACTTGAGAACATGCGATAGACGGCCGTCTTCGCCTTTTGCTTACCCCGGCTACAGTGAAAATATTCATGTGCTTGGATCGACTGCGACTGACTTGTTGGGAGCTATTCAAAATGTTAGTCACGAAACTATGCCATTAGACAAACATCGAATATGCTATTATTGTACCCGAAAGGTGGAGTGAATGGCCGAGAAACCCTCTTGTTGAGTGTGAATCCATAGCTGGAAAATTTTTACGTAATCTATTTTCATGTTTTATCTGCACCACATAGGCATTTGCTACATTTATTGGTAAGCTTGCAACCAATGGAATTGCATCGAACATGGTTCTAACTGCTCAAGTACTTCAACGTAAACATAGAACGGTGACCAGAGTTACGAAGGTTCGCTTCACGACACTATTCTGGAATTGGTATGGCCTCAACGCACGAATTTTTCTTGCAGGTTCTCTGAAACTCCAACAGACATGTGGAGTGTGCAACTATACTTTCCAGAGGATTCTATTTCACTTCTTGCATGTACTATGTCTGTAAGTTTTCAGACTACTGATTATTTTATGAGATCTGCAAAATAACACTTCCGTTTCAGGTAGACGTGCCTGGACAGCCCATCGGCGCAGTGTGCAGCGCTAACTCAACTGATCCAAACAATTGCAATCTGGCCATTGGGTTCTGCTTTTATTGATGTAGTTTAAAGTTAATCACTTTCACTGGACAGAAAATTTTTGTCGAATCAGAAGCTATCTGCAATTTTCTGTTGTGGAAATGGTCACTAAAGTTTCTATGCCACCAAAAATCCACTGTCTCCTATGAGTTTTTCGTTTTCTTTCGGAGTGTCTAAGTCATATTGTGTTGATTACAACTTGAGCTCAATTAGATTCAGTGCCAATTTTTGGATATTGGTCAGCAGGATAAGGAGAGCTTGTATAATCACACGGGAAAGCCTTAGCTTGAACCTCTTCGAGTTTCAAGAAGATTAATGTTAGCCAGCGTTCTACAACGCTCATGAAATTGGCGATCTCAGACCAACTGACGCGGATTATAGTTCTCAAGTTTTTCTTCTGTCTAACTCATTTTCAACGACAGAATACGATGTAAAGAAGTCATAGGAGTGCAAAGATGTCTTGACATGCGAAATAGTCAAAGGCTCTCGGGAGGAGTAAAGTGAGGAACCAAATCGGATGCTAAACTTATTGAGATGAGATCGTCACTGTAAAATTTTGACGACCAAGTAAAATGAACTGTTTTTGGACCACGCTAATATATATTGATTTAAATCAAGCCTTTCAGAGAAATCGTAGTGCTGTTGTCCAAATTCTTATGTGAGTACAAAGAACAGCAGTTTCTTGTCATTCCCACAGATAATGGCGGAATTGTACTTTCATCTATGAATAAAATGTAATCAAACAGCTGTGAGGACAAGCATTGAAGAATAACTTTTTTAGTGTTCGATGGATGATGTTTGACATCCACTTGAACTGTACTTTGAGTGGCATGTAAACTTGTATTGTTTCGTTATACAAAACACTAAATGAGCACTTTTGTATTTCCGCGGTTGATAACGCGTCTCGAACGGCATGAAGACTGGAGTGTTTGTGTATCAGTTGTCCTTCAATTTTCTTCCTCCGGAAGTCCGCTTTTCTACTCTGCAGACTCCCTTTCATCCTTTGCTCTTTTCTGTGAAGCAAGCACTAGTGCGGCTGTCACAAGAGGCCGGTTCTACTCGCCTTTTCACGGATTCACGAGAAGTATGCAACAAAACAGATGCACATACATCCAGCGCTCCGATACAACAAGTATGCCCACCATCCGCAGTGTGCTATGCCCGTTTTGGAAAAAGAGGTGAAAAACGGATTTGATATATTACATTCCTCGATCTGGATTGCTGATCAGAAGCAAGAACAATTTCCCACCACCATAGAATCACTGTCACACTGAAGGGTTGGGTCTTGCTTACACCTGTAAGATGACTAGAAAATATGAAATCTTGGCAAGGGTTATGTACAAAATCCGATCAAGGTCCATTGTGAAACACCCTCCATTATTTCAATGACGAATCTGTTCTTAAGAGTATTGATGGTATGCAAAACATCTACTTTATATAGGATTTAGACTCGCGTTTCTCTTAGGGGCGCGTGCTACACCATGCCTCTAATACCACAGCTCTGCTACCACTCCTACCTCAATATTACCTGCCATAGAAGTCAGCAGTCAACCTTTAACGGGCTTGGTGCGACAATTACATATCGGCATTGACCAATGGATTTATTTCTGTGACAAATACATTTTCAATTCAAGCTAATTAAACCTATCGCCTTCCAAAACGCCCAGGCAAATGGTTTTTGGCTATTTTTCAAAAATTGTCAAGAATATCCAAGCAATACTGAGTATAAAAGCAGAAAAATGAGAAATGTCTTACATGTTGGATATGTATAAAGAATAGGGACAGCAAAGGATAAAATACAGGGTTAAAAAATGGCAAAACAAAAAAACCAAGAGCAATGAAAAGTGAATCTTGAGAATTTTAAGAATGGACTTTTTTTTCGTCTTTTTCGAGCGCTATAGCGAAAGAATGGATTTGTGCTCCACATACGTGTATTTATTCCAAAACAGCGTTCTTCTCCTATACTCTTAGTAAGCATCCGATAGCGTAAGATTCAGGCATTCCTTAGCTGTGCTTGGTCTTGGGAAAGACAGCTTTACTGCACTGTAGCATAGAGAAAGGATTGAGGTATGTCTACCGAATACCGTGATTAATCTACACCGTAGTGCCAATGATCTACGTCGTGGCTGGATTCACATGTGGCGCGTGGTTTTTGCTACTGAATCCAGAATTTTTTTCGCTTTGATAGTAAATCTAGATGAGACATGTAACTTTGATAATAGAAGCTCTTTTCTTACTTGATACTTGATACTTGAACGGTCCGTCTTCACTAATTGTGCGGACCCCTGCACATATTCTATTCGTCTCTCAGCTGCACGACAGTCGTCCATGGCTGTGGTCTAATAATGATCATAGCGATTGCTGCGAGTGTCATACCATGATCTGAAAAGATTTTTTTCTCTACGCGTTCAAATGCTTTTCGTGCTCAGGTTTGGGCTAGATAGCGGCTTTATTTGGCAGTGTAAAATAAAAATGTAAATTCTAACAGAACGGCAGATCATAGTTTGATCCCTAAACACAGCACATAAAATAATATTCTTCGCGTAATGACGCAAGTCAATAACAAAAATGAACTCAATAAAGCACAACGTACGTGAAGCAGAAATTTATTTTCCTGTCACAGCGCTGTGCAGAGACTTCAACAAAAATCGAGTGAGCTTTCAAAATCTTCGAGAATGACGCTATTGGTCGATTCTTAGTTACCGAGGGAAGAGTTCTGTTCTAGTTAATATTCTTAGTAAGTTCTTAATTGCTTTTTTAAGCCACCAAGCTTCACAGATATTATGGTGCTGATAGCAATTTCATTTCTCTCGTGTTCTACCGCCTATGTTCCACGGAAGCCATTCAAATATAGCATGGTGGTTTGGGTGCTGATTATTCGGTGATTTTCAAAATTATTCACGGATATCTATCAGTCAGGTTATTTGCTTTTGCAAATGCATTTCCTTTCTTTCCTTATGTCACTGGAATAGTTTCGTTAAGGCATTTCTAAACCTTGCAAATTCCGAGAAACTTCCTAAACTGGCACCGGCGCCATGTTCCCAATTCAGTAAAGAAAGGATACTTGACTATTCTACCGTAGGAAAATGACTGAGTGATAAAAGTTTTTGTTGTTATAATTAGTTCTAGTTAATATTCTTAGTAAATTCTTAATTGCTTTTTTAAGCCACCAAGCTTCACAGGTATTATGGTGCTGATAGCAATTTCATTTCTCTCGTGTTCTACCGCCTATGTTCCACGGAAGCCATTCAAATATAGCATGGTGGTTTGGGTGCTGATTATTCGGTGATTTTCAAAATTATTCACGAATATCTATCAGTCAGGTTATTTGCTTTTGCAAATGCATTTCCTTTCTTTCCTTATGTCACTGGAATAGTTTCGTTAAGGCATTTCTAAACCTTGCAAATTCCGAGAAACTTCCTAAACTGGCACCGCGCCATGTTCCCAATTCAGTAAAGAAAGGATACTTGACTATTCTACCGTAGGAAAATGACTGAGTGATAAAAGTTTTTGTTGTTATAATTAGAAAATCTGTTTGACAAGGAGGGTGATTCACATTTCATATAGTTAGCTCTTCCTGAGGTTTCGTACAGACAATACATTTTTTTTCTCATTTTGCGGCTCTGAACCTTAGCTCACATAGATGTCACAATCGAGATCTTGGTTACTGTTTTCTGTATTTTTTGGCTCTTCTGGTATTAGCTTCCCTGCAAAATCGCTATGAATCTTTCAAGTCTAGAAATAGTAGGTCATGGTGCTCCCTCATAATACTTTTGAGACACATGTAAATCAGAATAATTCTACCAAGTGGCAATATATCAACGAAGGCAAAATTTTCGAGATCGTTCGACTGTCTAAATAGAGGATAGTTATCGATTCAATAAATGGTCTTGTTCTTTGTGCATAAACTTCAATAAGCATTGGGCCGGAACGGTGCTCACTTAGTGTTTTGTATGACAACACGATAACATTGGTACTTTCCATCGAAAGTGCAGACGAAGTTGTTGTAAAACAGCGATAATAAAATAATCAAAGGAATGTTCTATGGCGGCCGACAAACACCTATTCAACTGAATTTGCTTCACTGATGAAAATGCAGAGCCTTCAGCATTTATAGGGATGAGAGGAAACCGTTTCACATTGTGCTCACAAAGGGATTTCGCTGACTTCACTGCTGCTCCTCTATGGCACAGTTGGTCAATTTTCAATTCCTCTTGTCTGTCATATAAGAAAGATGATTTGTAACATTTCCAGCTTTTGCGATCTAGCTTTTCTGAAGTTCATTATGAAGCTCGTAAGTGCTCCATTATTATACAGTTCTTTCATACGTTTTTCTCAAGAACACGTTCAAATTTTGATATATCTGACAACCACTATCTGAGCCAACATGTCGTGTGGCCTGTTTATGGGTTCTTGTAGAGCCCAACATACATGTTTTGGCCTTGGCAGCCTCGTCAGTCGGGCAGGCCCTTCGTCTTTAGCCAATCCTCTCTGCTGTCCTGCTGACAAGGCTGCCGAGACCGAAACAGAGGTATCGAATGGTACAAGAGCTTCTATAGATATTTTCTATTTAGATTTTCTATTTCTATTCTCTTTCTGCTATTTAGACGATAGTATTGAAATGCTATTTCAGAGAGATGAAGTGCAATAGATAACTGTTGTTTAAGCTTTTGAATGTGGAGATAACGAAAGCGATTCAAAGAGGGTTGCTAGACTTGAAGTGTTCAACGCATTCCGCTCTTTTGTTAGCGCAGGATCTTTTTTCTTACCGGCTACAAACCACATGAACAGATTGGTAAACTTGTTTTGTTTTTTTCTTATAAGTTCATAAAGTTAAGTAATTGTGGCTATAACGTCACAATGATGAGATGCAATGACGATAAGGTGACGCTAATGTGTTGACCATTCTAGGCATGGAACTGCAGTTTGGAGATATTAGCTAAGACTGCTACACAGAACTGCAATAATTATCCTGCGCCAATACCTCCGTCGTACGGAGTCAATTATCTAGTGTACGGTTACAAAAATACTTGTATTTTCGTATGGAACATTACACCACTGGTCTAGCTCTGTGACTAACGTATTGTAAAAATTTAGTTTCGATAATGTAGACGACCAAGATCCCATCATTGCTGCAATACTCCACTGAGGAAGAGATTCTCCGAAACCAATTAGTATTGTATTTGATGGAGATACAAGGAAACTTGCTGCTGCTAATGTATGTTTATTTAATGCGCAGAGTATGGTGATTCGACAAAATTTTGCATCCTCATAGATGATTCGTGCTAATACAGCCACCGTTGGACGTTCATCGACTTCCTGCGGGCAAAACAGGGCTGCTGTCGCTTGTGTCTTCTCAGCACCGTGAGTACGGTAGAGCGAAATGATAATAAGTCATACAAAATTGTTTACATTTGTAATTTAGCAACGTTACACGAGGAGAGCTGATTTACATGAATGGAACGAGACGTTTCAACGGCCGACCATGCTTTGGACCATTTCCTGGTGTCTGCGATACAGGATTGTGCGACATCACTATGTTTAAACGTAGACCGTCCGCGCCATCAAGTACAACCACTACCACAATAACAATGACAACCAGTAGAAAGAGCACTGACTGTCCGAGCGTAGCATTCAATTCTACGTTTAGAGAAGTCGTGCTGGGAATGCATAATAGTTTCAGGTACGTTGATGAAAATGAGGTCTAGCTTTTATGCCCCAATGTATGTGTATGAACCAGACACCCTACGAATTTTTATCCAAGCTCATGTTCCAAACACGAGAAAAAAACTTTTGACTTTTTCAAATGCATTTATAGTCTGTTCGACCACCGACAACAAATACATGTATCGAAAGTCAAAACCGTTTCAGAGTGGTAAATTGTTTTCATGAAAAAATGAGCAGTTACTTATATTCGTATTGTCGCAAGAGGGTTGGCAAGAAATGGTGAGTATCCAAACGAAAACGCACCACCGTCGTCACGAATGGATTTAATGGTGAGACCATGCTTTCTTCATTACTGAACTATCGCTTTTTTCCTTCTAACGCTGGTTATATTTCTTCAGAAGTACGACTGTTACGCAGAGCAACTAGCTCTTCATCACGCGAAAACATGCGATAGACAGCCGTCTATGCGTTTACTTGACCGCGAATACAGCGAGAATTTTTCATGTGCTGGATACGACTGCGACTGACTTGCTGGGAGCTGTTCAGAATGTTAGTCACGAAAGACTGTTCTAGACATACATCGAAGCTAGGAACGTCGTACTTGAAAAATGTAGTGAATGGCCAAAAGGCTCTTTCGTTGAGTTCAAGTGGATTCATTACGAGAAAATTTTCACGCAGTCTATTCCTACTTCTTATCTAAACCACATAGGCTATCGCTGCGTTCACTGGTAAGCTTAGCACTAATGGAATCCCAGCAAACATGATTCTGACTCTTCAAGTATTTCAACGTAAACGTAGAACGGTGACAAGGGTTACGAAGGTTCGCATCATGACACTATTTTTGATGTGGGTATGGCCTCAGCGTACTAAATTTTTGCAGAATCCTCTGGAACTCTAACAGATATGTGGGATGTGCGACTGTACGCTGCAGAGGATTTTATTTTCACTTCTTGCATGTACCGTAATCCGTAAGTTTTCAAAACGTTGCTTATCTGGTGAAGTCTAAGAAATAACCTATCAGCTTTAGGGTAAACGTGGTTGGACAGACCATTTACCCTATCGGCGCAGTGTGCAGCGGTTGCTCAAACGGCATCTGCGATCCGGCCGATGGGCTGTGCTCTATCGATTAAATTGATTGTTTTCAAGGAAATAAATTTTGTGAAGACACAAGCAAAAGTGGTAACTAGGGTATCCGTATGCCACTACAAATATACTGCCTCATTTTTTTTTTCCTGGTAGCAATGCAGTTACCGAATGGCTTATTAGATGAGTATAGAGAACTGCAGCTGGTTTTGACTAGTACCAGCCAAGTTTTGAAGGAAAGAAGTGTCTAAGCACAGTGTGTCGACTAGAGCTTGAACCTGACTAAGTTCAATACCAGTTTGTGCGTTTCGGATCACTCGCATTTACAAGCATTGCTGATAACACAGTCACAGTGAAAACGCTGTCGAGAAAGAACAAAATAAGAGCACCCGCTTAGTGTGATGACTACAACGCGAGCTCGCGTAAGGGAATCACGTTTTCGATGCACAATTGCGATTTCGAGATCGCTCATTCTTCTCGTCACAGTATTATCTGAGAGAATAATTTTCCTTCATTTTGCAACAATCAACGCAATGCAACAGTGTTGCTGTATGCATCACTCAAATGGATTATAAAATACACCCTGATCTCTATGCTTTTCGTGAAATTCAGTGGAGGAGCAACTCAGTTTTATGAGATGATGCTTCATTGTTCTTTTTCCGGATAGGAAAGAAAACAGAAATGATACTGCAAGCCAGAGAAACGGCTATTTCAAGAATATATCAGTCTAGAACTTACCATTTCTTTCTATTTTATCACACAATTTGGACCGTCTCATATTACTTCCAATTATCACAGTCATTCGGCCACGGGATTCAGTCGTGTCAAAACTATACAGTGCATACGCCGCGAAATGTGCCATGTGGTCTATTCAAGAGAATAATTGAGTTAATAAAACTTCACAAGCTGTGATGCAATTATTCATAAGTACGCTAAAAAAGCGCCCCCATTTCCGCATTTTGCAAACAGCAAGGCTTTGCGTCATTTCTATCTTGACAAACCAAGTTCATCGTGATTGCACAGTTGAGAAGTTTACAGCAGGCTGAGCTAGGATGCTTCGTTCACTTTGATCCTTACACGACAGAAATTGTTTGACCCTGCACCCAAAACGCCAATAGATGCCAGAATCAGAATGTCAGCCGATGTTCTTGCCTAGCCTGGTACCTATTATCTCTCATTGTCTGCATAGTTAGATTTTCACCAAGTTTTATAATTTCAAAATGCCTTGTCATGACGTTTATTGGTCTTTCTTTACAAGTGTGTAAGAGGGATATAGCAATTTTGTGGTTTGCACGCCAATGTGTCAGTTTTTGTGAGCACTTCAGTGATTTGATCAGTGCTATTAGTGCGCCAAATGTAACGATTCGAATGCTGAATGTTCTAGCCGGCCTTTGGTTTGTCGGTTGTCGCTTATACCATATGCTGTATGCATATGATAAAAATCAGTACATGGTTTTTTGGCACACCGACTTAAATATAGCTTATATCACCAGCTTTATCGACGACATGACCACGTGCAGTGCTTATTTATGTTTTATTTATTTTACACCCGTCATCAATTCTTATCGTGCGCAACCCAGCACTTCTGGCATTCTATTCGTTTTTCGTCATCTTGAATGACGTAGAATACTAGGCGAGCATGTCTCTTTGCGACATCGAGGTTAGCCTGGTTGTGCTGCCCCACAAAACGTTCTTGTTGACTGCATGTGTGTTGGAGGGTTGAGCTCGACTCCATGCGCGTCGCGACGAGCATCAGAACCACACGGCCACAGCGCCCCGCAGTGATTATTACTCTATAACAAACAATGAATGTTACTCAACGAACGATCCTACAAGTAGATATAATGTTGTGAAATATATATATATATTATATATATCTTATAACACGATACTATACGACAACTAATTAAAATTAAACGATGTCTTCTCATGTGACAAAAGAATTAGGCTTTAGTAAAAGAGATAGAGTGACGAGTGAGCTCTTCATGATAGTAAACGACTGAGTTGTGAATCAAAGAATTATTGGGTTGATTTCAATAAACAAGTGAGTTGTAGAAGTAAGAGAGCCTTGGAAAATTACAATGGGCGACGCCTTGCCACCAGCGTCATTGGTACGGCATCATTTCGAAATTGATGCGATCGTGGTGTTCAACTGCCACTGACCGTGAAGCATGACCAGGCGGGCGGAAAGCGGAATGTTGCTATGCGGTATCGTGAAGGAGATTGCACCAAGGGTGGCTCCCAGTGTGTTTATATATATGAGGGCCATCCAGTCTGTACTCTGGTGGGAAGAGGTGGAGGTGGGGGGTGGGAGGTGGGGGTGAGGGGTGGGGGTTATTAGATATGGGACTAATTGCTTGTGCACGGTGGTGAACGCGCATAGCTCACTATAAAGCTGGGCCACATAGTGGATGCTCCCCCTTTAGGACACCAAAGGCTGCACTTCAAGGAATTAACTTTCAGCGTCAACGATGTGATAGTTCTCAACGACAAAATTATATGAGTGATTACAACATGTCATTGAATGTCGAATCCGAGTAGCGGACACGCGTTTAGTAGGTCTCAATGATGCGACCTAAGAAACCCGACTCGATCACCTATTTTTCAATTGCTTTTTTGTTGACAGCGTTACTTTGGCACTCACGAGCCGGAAAAGAGCAAAAATAGCAACAGAGCCTTGCGAGTGTTGTAATTAAACATTCCTTCATGGTATCAACGATTCCACATTCAAAGGTATCCACATTCTTAGAGCAACTGTGTAGGAAATTTACCACCTCATTCGTTTATTCCCAGTGTGAATCATATTGTACATTTCAATAGCTACTGAGTAAAAAAAACACTGCTTATTTGTTCCTTATTGCTATGTCGGCATAGTGAAGGTAGAACATCAAAGTGGAAATGCAAAGTGCATCTAATACATCGATCACTAAGTGAGCTGAGAGTATTCCATAATGTTATACCTTTACTTCGAGTGTTTTATTAAGAGCAGGCTCAAAATTCCATATAACTCATAATTCACCCAATAGTGTGGAGTGCTCTCAAAAACATTTGCGTCAGTCGGGGAATCGAACCCATATTTCACACTTTCCGGGAGCGTGTGCTGAACCGTTATACCTCCGACGCTCGTTTTGCACAACACTCTCTTTACACTATAACGCGTTATCTGTCAACAGTCAACAGAGTGCTTTGTAAAACGAGCGTCGGTGGTGCAACGGTTCAGCACACGTTCCCGGAAAGAATGAGGTCCGGGTTTGAATCCAGGCTGAAGCAAATGTTTTGCGCAACACTCCACTTTATTGGGTATATTATAAGACGATACCACCGCAAGAGGGGGTCAAATAAATGAATTTTTATTGATCATATCTAGATTCAAAAGATCGACTGTTTTTGAAACTCCGAAAAAAACATTCAATATAATTCCAAAAAAGAATGCTTTAAGCTTAAACGAGGTTGATACGCCGGGGTCATACACCGGTGTTTCGGAGTTTCGGCCTCCTCGTCAGTGACGCTTAAAGCATTCTTTTTTGGAATTATATTGAATGTTTTTTATCGGTGTTTCAAAACAGTCGACCTTTGAATCAGTTTTGATCTAGCAGCAAAATTCATCGACTAAGAGGTGGTGATGGACCAGTGTCATTGTACACTGTGCCATCACCACATGCTCCTTCCTCCGTGCTTCAATGCAGGGCTGAATGTGGGGCGGGGGTTACTGACGAGGAGGCCGAAACCTCCGAAACATCGGTGTATGACCCTGGCGTATCAACCTCGTTTAAGCTTAGAGCATTCTTTTTGGAATTACATCTCATGATTATTATTTGAGTTAACATGTCATGTGTCTGATAATGGACTCTTGTACAGCCCGATACACGTGTTTCGACCTTACAGTCTCGTCACTCGGACAAAACCCTTCGTCTTCTAGTCTTTTAGCCAATCCTCTTGCGAGCTCCTACTCTCTCTGTAAAGAGGTAGCGTCGACAAACAATTTACACCATATGTCAAGTGAAGTCATCAACGAATGTACGGTGTCGTGCACTCGATTACTCTTTGGCTGGTATTTTATAATATTATGTGTTATTTCGAGTGTTTTATTAAGATCACGCTCAAATTTCAGTATATTTCATATTTATTATCTGAGTCAGCATGTCATGTAGTCTGGTAATGGGCTCTTTTGGCTCCCATTATCGAACCAGTGACATATTGGCTCAAATAATATTTGTGATATATATTCTATGATGGTCGTCGAGCAGAGTGGCTGTTCATTCATCAATGAAAGCGCAAAGTCACGACTGTTTATATGGATGGTACGTTATTACAGTTGCTCAACATGTTCATGAACGGATCTTCTAGGCTTCACTAGAGTATCTCTATGGCGATGTCCATTTTTCAAAAATCTTTCAAAAAAGTTTTTACTACGTTTTCTGCTTTTGCAGTTCGGCGTGTTTACTATTAGACAGCGAATGCGTTAATGCTTCTATTGTTTGTTTTATTCTCTGTTGCGTTAGAAGATGATGAGCAAAATGGTAATACAGCAAGTCAAATAAAGCTCGAAAACTTCTTACGCATTTGGACTGATGATAGAAAATTAAAATAAAGCAGCAGCTCTCAGTCAAACTAACACAGACCGTCCAACAATAGACATAGAATAATAGGGTCTCATACTTATAAGTTACATACACATATTGCGCAATCCTTTGCACTTCTGGCATACGTACACTTCCAGTTCCTGAGAGATCGGCGTCTGTTTAAAACACTTAGAGAAAAAGTGGTCCAGATGATCCAAAATCGAAGTAGACCACATGAAATATTAAATATGTGTAGAAGCTCAATGGAGCTGAGTTAATTTTTGGAGAGCAAAACTGAGATATTACCCACAATTTTAGCACACCTCCAAAGCGTAAACCGATATCGAGTGAATAAGTTGTTAGTTGCAATATTAAACAAATATTATCCGTATTGGAATTGTTCTAAAAACTCTAGTATCGGTAGTTAGCGCTTTCTTGTTGACCAACCATGTTCGATCTTTTTGATTAGACGCTTTTGAAGAGAGCGGAAAACATAATTACACAGCTTGCTCAACATCGACCAACTCTGCGGTAGTACGACGAGCACTTCGATCAGCCAACACCTTCGTAGACAAAGCAGATGAAATTCGGCACTTCTTTGCTATCAAGCAAAGTTTTTACGAAGAATAATTTTTTGCTAGATAAACATTTTCCATTATTCAGCTAGCAATCATTACATGTCTTGAGTTTTGAAAAATTCAAAGTTATGCATGTTCTTCAAAAGGCTTTCCTACAACACTCAAACACTGAAAATAAAAGTGTTTCTCACATGCGTCACTCATTATCGCACTTATATTTCGCAGTGAAGAGCTTTTTCCTTGGGTTATTGATAACTAATTGGTAGCATAATTCTAGTAAAATCGAAGAAAAAATATGTATGTTTTTTGGAAGGCCTTCATACAGCAGTGTAGTTGCAGAAGGTTTGCTTTCAACACAACCATATTTTTCGCAGCACAATATATTCCTTTGGACTATCAATAACCATTCGACAGCACAAGTTATAGCGATTTTGAAACTGTGCTTATCAGTTCCCAAGACCGACTGTCTATTAACCTCGACATGCTTCAATATAATTTCTGATTTTCTTTTTTAAGCAAAACACGAGGTGTTACATTGAACTTATTTCACAGCTGACGTTTCGGCAGTTCGCCTTCTTCAGAGCCTGGAAAGGTCAAACCGCAATCAGTCAAACACTCCATCACTCATTTAGAAAAAATCACCAAACCTAGATTTCAATTGCATGAAGCACAAAATCAGCACTCAACATACTCACTGCTTTTTATATGTGTTCCACTGAATGATCCAAGTGGAGATCTCCGGGAAGACATCACATAGGCTCGTAATGCACCCTACCCCATCAAAACAACAGTCTTATGTACTGGCTCATATCACGAGTGTTTACGAAGCATTTCTCTCTGCGGTTTATGGTTTGAGTGGTCGTATTAGTCCATAACGCTTCCAAGATCATTCGCGCTGATGTTTTTTGCTTCTTCGCAGGATGATGACTTTGATTTCAAAATCACCTCCGTCGTGCTTCTGTGCTCTAGGCGTCCCTAGCGGGGTGTTCCGTCTATTAAGACGCTTGTCAGCTCTCTGCCGTTTATATCACCGCTTATATGAGCGCCTCTGTTCAACGAATGATTGTAAAATATGTCCTAACGACAGAGACGGTGATTGCATGAGCGTAGGTACAGTCTACCTAATCTCTTGCAAAGCGTTGTAGTGATAAATATATTGGCGAAACGTGTAGGCCGCTCTATGCCCGCATAGAAGAACACCTACCTGACAAGCGTCTTAAAAGACGGAACACCCCGCTAGGGACGCACAGAGCACAGAAGCACGACGGAGTTGATTTCGAAATCGAAGTCATCATCCTGGCGCAGAAGCAAAAAACATCAGCGCGAATGATCTTGGAAGCGTTATGGATTGATACGATCAATCCAACCATATACCGCAGAGAGGAATGCCTCGTAAACAATCGTGATATGAGCCAGTATATAAGAGTGTTGTTTTGATGGGTAGGGGGCATTACGAGCCTATGTGATGTCTTCCCGGAGATCTCCACTTGGATCATTCAGTGGAACACATATAAAAAGCGGTGAGTACGTTGAGTGCCGATTTTGTGCTTGATGCAATTGAAATCTAGGTCTGATGAATTTTTCTAAATGAGTAATGGAGGTGTTTCACTGATTGGATTGAGGATAATTTGCCTTCCCAGGCTCTGAAGGGCGATCTGCCAAAACGTCAGCTGTAAAATAAAGTTTAATGTAACCATTGCACCGTTAAAGGGGATATAATATTGAATTTCAAACGCGCCTCGCACCAAATGTGTAAGTGGTTGTGGATTGATAAAACCATCAATAGAGCGTGAGCATGACTCGCATGTGAAGTCCGATTCCTGAGACTGAATTCAAAATTTTTCCCCGCTTTGGCAAAAAAACAGTAGAGAAAACATATGACTCTGATACTCCAAGATTTTCTTTATACGTTCTACTATTTTTGTGACCAGGCTCAGGCCTAGTGGCTGATTTATTTGGCACATCGCGAGCCGGATGATTTAACCTCATTCGTCGCGCCGCATACCACGCAATTTTCATTGGCTCCCGTCCCATTTGAAATAATGGAGTTTCACTGATGAATTGAGTTCTGCGAAGTCATTACCGTCGGTTGACTGGTGGGTTATCACAAACGCGGATCCTGTAAGAGTAATTCTAATATAAAGAACGCCCATGTTATCAAGAATTCTTTACGTTCTGACGAAGAAATCGCATTTCTGCAAAAAGGAGCATACTTTCAGCCGCTATGTAATACTTTTCACTTTTTTCTCCTATGACTGTATGGTTATTTGGTAGTTTGCAAATTGTAGATCTTAATGCTAGGATTGATTTCTAAGAAGGCTTTTGTAGCCCGTTATACTAACGGAAAGAGAATTCCGCTTAATATTTGAGTAAGTTGGCCATTGCCACTTGAAGTCATTTTACTTCTTCGAAACGATAGAATATCAACAGAGGGCTTTCTTAAAAATGTATTCTAGTGCGAAAGCTCTCAGTTCCCTCAAAAACTTTCCAATACCAAAGTCAGTGGCAAAATTTGAAAATATAACTAGAAACTAAGCTTTCTAAAATGGGTGACTCCGAGATGCAACTTATACATGGATTCAAAGTATACACTTCCTGAAGGGGCGCAATGATCAATTCCAAAGAATTGAGGATTTTTCTACTTAGAAGTGCAGTGTTTCAGCAAAACAATCATGTTTTTCTATACCCATAACCTTATTGAGGTCTCTTCATCATCTTCTACCGCTCCCTGGCTGAAATACTCTTCTATCAGAGATTAAGAGCTGATTTCAGTAAGAAACTACCACATTTTCATAGAAACACGTCGGCCAACCGGAGACCGTGTCACGCGTTAAGCGAAATATCAATGGGTTAGCAACGAGTTAGACCTTTCGTTGATTAGCGCAGTGCGATTCCCAGCCAATGCGCAATTTGAGTTATTTGATTAGGGCTTTTTTGCAATCTTTGGAAATATTTCTAGGTTTCTTTCAAAATTTAATATGTCACAATTTTCTCCACACAGTTGTGTGCTTTTAGGGCAAATATAACATCTTCGTGTACTCTCTTTACTACGCTATTATAGTGTTGTTGACATTCAATCAATTGTAATGACTTGTACAAAAAATTCAATGAAATGAATAGAACACTTTTGATGTATTATCTCATACGCAAGAGTTAAACGTTGTGTTTGCGGCTAAAGATCAAAAACAATGAACTGATCGTCAAAAAAGATGTTGTGCAGTGCATACGCACCAGTTCATCGACAACTCTCGTTGTAGCTATGTTTGGCGAGCTGCTTTCCGCTTGATGTGGCC
Organism: Parelaphostrongylus tenuis; assembly: GCA_019055375.1. Taxonomy (NCBI): domain Eukaryota; kingdom Metazoa; phylum Nematoda; class Chromadorea; order Rhabditida; family Metastrongylidae; genus Parelaphostrongylus; species Parelaphostrongylus tenuis. The sequence continues at coordinate 24,902 of JAHQIW010007303.1, forward strand.
TTCGTGTTAGCGGGAATTTTAGGACACGTCGGCATTTTTCATTTTTATAAACAAGGCCCTTGTAACAAGACTTTCAGTAACATATGGTTTTATCTGACCATATATTTTCACTAGCGTATGAATTTTGCTATGGGCGCATCAATGAACCTGCTGCAAGGTTCCAGCAACTAACTAAATACTCAGAAAGTCATACGTGATCTTTTTCTTTTATAAAGCGCACTAAAAAAGTTATCTGAAGAGCAGCATGGCTGTTAGAACCGATACTCTACAGACGATTGATCGACTATCGAAATTCCACTGAGCAACCAAACATGGACGACAGGGTAGTCCATTAATCACTCCAAAGGCAAGGCGCAGTTTCTGTTCGTCTTCACAACTTTGCAAAAAAGCTTCTTGGGAATGATTCAGAAATAGTCACATTTAGAACCATCGTTATCTAAGCTATCTAGTGAGTACCAAAACTTCAGTGAAAAACTCTGTCCGCTGAAAAATAAGCAAACACGAGCACAAAATACACTGTATACTCCGACGATAAAATCAAAACTCTAATTTTGTTGTTGCAACTCATTAGAGAAGCATCTTTTAAATGCAAGCCTAATATTAGAACCACAATTTTTTTAGCCATTGAGTGATCGCTGAAGGTCTGACAAAGTCTGAAAAAAAATCTGTGCTTGACGAGAAAACCACGAAAAGACGCGTGTACCATTCATGATACATGTGGTCCCGAACGACATGCGAGCTCGAGCTAGTGCTGCTGGACAAAATTCTACTTGTTCACTTGCTTTCGTGTCTCAAATGCGAATCTCAACGTTTGTGAAAAGGAGAACGAAAATCCGTTCTGTTCGTCATATCAAATTTTGTCGTGGTAGAAGATGAATTCTATCTTCCAAGCAAGTGCCATTCCACTACATCAATGCTGTGGTCAGTGATATGCTTGAACCGACTGAGACACTTCCATTCATTGTGCAAACCTGAATTGTCCACCTTCTCGTCGCCCCATCTCTTCATATCGGACAATTTGGATATTGAAATAGCTAGTGAGCAATGTGTGCCGCTTTCTTTTAAGATTGGATTTGCAATGTTTTCCACTGTTTTACTTACCTTTCCACCTCTGTTTATATCTCATGTTTCCGCCTTAACCTGTGGGTCTTTGCAGAATGCGAAGACTGCAAGACCTGGTCACCACTAAACGATCTTTAAAGACTTTTCTCATGAAAAGAAATTTTTTGCGGTTGAATCATCCTGCTTTTGAAGACATTATAAGCCATTGGTGTAGTGTATTCTTTTATTCTCACCTATGTCACAAAGTCAATAACTTTCATGAGTTTACTCGCGAACCAGGTTGTTACAAAATAAGCCTAAGCCTAAGCCTAGAATCCTATAGAGGAGATTCCGCAGAGAAATTTTTTTTTACTTTCGTGCAGACACGTATACCTTTGGCACTTCATTGGTCCGTCTTCACAGTGTTTCTTTTTTCTCTGCGCGGATCCTTACACTTCTAGCATTCAACTCGTTTTTTCAACTTGTTCTTGAACGTCGTAAAATACTGGTTGAGCACGTCTCGTTGCAATCTCCAGGACAGCATGGCTGTGACCTTCCATAGAAAGTTCGCTGTTGGCTGCCGGAGAGCGCTGGAGGATGAGCCTAGACTGCGTGCGCTGCGACGAGCATCACAAAAACTCGGTCACGGCGCCCCGATATATTGACTTACCTGGATATTTATTTATTCGTTTATTTTATTTGCTTCTACTCCTTTTCTTTACTTTCACGTGATCCCCTTCAGCGCTTTTATGGTTTTTTTTTCACTTACGAAACCTTCTGATCAAGAAAGGATTAGAACTTGAATTATTTAGAACAAGAGACAATTAATAGGTTGAGGCGAAAGTTTCCGGAATATGCCTATAACTTTAACATGTTCGCATGTTTCATATGCGATTTTCACATGGTTTAAAAGCTCGTTTTCTTGCGCATCGATTGATATATAGCTCTTCTATACTGCCGCAAGATGGAACTGAACTGCGAACAGAAACGACTGTTGATGCTTCACGAGTACAAAGTGTGCACAAATGCCGCTGACACTGTTCATCGAATCAATGAGGCATGGGGCGAAGGAACTGTTGGAAAGACAGCTGTCTACGATCACTTCAAGGACTATCAAATAATTAACTATTGACTATTGACTATTGATTATTGACTCACTGACTATTAAATTGTCTTTTGTTCGAACTTAATTGATGCATAAATAAAGTTTCTATAAGCAAATTCCGCAAACTTTCTCCTGAGCCTATTACATTTGTTACACAATCCGCTCAAATATTATCCGTTCCCAGAGCGATCTCTCTAAGAGTAAAAATAAACACCTTACTGCTTTCTTCCGTCCGGTCGTTTTCCGAAAAGCCCTTTTGCAACACTGTAGTATACAAAATATCATCATGTTTCACACCCGCCGCTTGCCTTTATTTTTATCACGTGTATTTTATCGCTGATAGCACAAAAAGCATATGAATGTAAAGAGAAAATCTTGTATTATCTGAGTCAGTTCTATATAGAGTTGCTTACAAAGCGGCGAAGAAATCTGCAAGTGAATATTAAGATGCAACACACATATCTAAAGAGTCACGCCATCATGATCACTCCGCCTCCTAACACGTAGATTAGCTGGCAAATAAGCGCCGAATATGTGATCTCTATTTTATTTTCCTTGCTACACTGCAGTGGAACGGTTATTCCAGAGAATAAGGACAGCTTTGGAATCACTGAAACTTATGCTATGAAATGACTACTAAGGAGCTGATTCACAAACGTGTAAAAGACAACTATTTTCTTTCTCCTACAGCGCTCTCAAGCGAACTTTTCCAAAAACTAGATACACTTTTGAATTCTTCGAGACTTACGCTAAGGGATGAGCACCAGCTATTGAGGAAGAGAGTTTCGTCCAGAAAAATGAAAGCGATAAGGACCAAGAAGCGAATGAAACATAATTTTATTCTGAACGCTACAGCGCTGTAAAAGATTTTTTCAATAATCAATCACTTGAGCCCTCTAATAAGAGATTCAAGCTTTTGAATAATTCGTAATACTCTTATGAAAAGCTCTTCTCCAATGAAAGTTGTAAGTTTTTATCCCATGACGTCATCGGAAAAGTACCCAACCTACCTTAGCAATCGGTACTTCCTCGCGTTGTCGTAATTTTGTGATTGTGAATGTCGTTGTTGGTGTTCCATTGTCGCAGACAAGGAGATGCATTCCCATGATCATTTCGACATATTCGTTCAGGTATGCAGTTAAGTTTCACGTCATCAGAGCTTCGATTGAGAAATTTTTCAGACTTCTCAAACTATTGCTATTTTGATTCGGCAGAGACAACGCAACAGCGTCAGGTGGGCCACGGAAGCAAATGAACAGTCAACATTAGCAGTAATCGACTATGATTTGGAACAACTCGGCAAAATATTGAGAGGAATTTCTTGAAGCTATATTGAAGAATCTGTCACAAAGCCACATTACCCAATATCTTTCTTGAGATGATATTGCGTTGTACAAGGGTAATATGTGGTAAAGATGAAAGTGGATAGATCTTGAATTTGTACGAAACACACATCAGAACTTCAAACTAACGGCATTCCTTTTTTTTGCAACAAACCTGGTGTTAATTTTGTTGCTTTACTTATAGCAGACTTTACCTGGGATTTTCAAATGGAGAAGAAGCTGGTGAAAATTCTTCTTGGTTAATTTTTCTGATGCAGTCGTCTTTCTCAAAGCAAGTTTGACAAGTGTTGATGGTGATGGTTTGCAGGTGGTCGTTTGAGCGAGTTAGGTGTTGCGTCGCGATAAAGCAGGTCGGTGGTGATACAGGTTATCATGAAGCAAGATGTTGGACTTAGCCGTCTGCTTTAGCTCAATTGTGTTATCACACGGGTCTTAATAGCTAAACGTTGAGATTTCAAGAATTATAACTTGGCCAGCGTTTTTATAAGGAAGACAAGGTCAGTTAAAGTCACACATAAGGTCATAATTCAAGCTTTACTATCTTTATAATTACATTCAACGGCCGTGCACGATGGAATAAATCCAGAGGAGCGCTCAGATATCTCAACGCACAAAAATTTGCCGGAGACCATTGGAACAATCAATGTGAGGAGCTGACCACTAGAATTATTAGATTTCACATAGTATAATGTGATGAGAACCATGCAAAATCAAATAATAAAATGGGCAACAGAAAAAGCAATTACTTATCAGATCACTACTGAGCAGCAGTAGTGTTGTCACTAACATTCTTTTGTGAGCATTGTGAGCATCAGACTCTATCATCCTCACAGATACCGAAGATTTCGCACTTTGTCGATGAATAAAATTCGTTCAGATAATTATGGGATTAGGCATCATAAAATGACTCTTTTATTGCTCGAAATGGTGTTTTATGTCCACCTGAATAAGTTCTGAGTGGCATGTAAAGTTTCATTGAACCGTCATACAAACCATTAGCTGAGCACCATATGTGACTCAGCAGTTTTTGATATGTCTCAGAAGACATGGGGAGCTATGGTATCCGTAATTGGGTACATTTAGTTTTTTCTTCTAAAGATCTCTTCTCTAGCTTGCAGTATCTTATTCTTGCTATTTTTCTGCAAGGCGAGCAGCAGAGCCATCTTCTTAAGGATACGGGTGTGCTTAGATAAGCGCTTCAATCTAGCGGGAAAACTCACCATCCGGAGTGTTATGGTGTCCGATATGAATAACAGAGTTAATAATCGATTCAGTAATTTACTCTTCTCGACCTAGGCAATAGATTAGGTATTGGAATAATCGTCACCATCATTATATAGCTACCACACTGAAAGACTGCCTCACCTTTGCAAAAAGACCAAAAAGGTGGGAAATTTTAGAAAGGATTATCGAAGTCAAAATTAAGTGCTTGACCTCCTTTTCTCGTAACTACAGTTGTATTAGATTGCACTCTCGGAGAAGAAAAAAATTATGAGAGACGACATATAGAATCGTTTCGATGAGGCTTTTTTGCAGACGTCTTTACTCGACCATGTGCTAGAATGGTGGTCAGCGTGAGTCGGTCATGTCCTATAAAAAAATTGCTGAAAGGCCAAGCAAAAGGCATACTCCATTAATAACTTGATTTCCAAGCAAACAGGAAGCCGCTAAGAAATCTAATCTAATCAACATTTGATGCAATCGTTTTCCTCACAGTCGAATCAATCAGAGTTCATGTTTTTAGATGGTCACTCTCGCAAGTTCGTTGTTGCATCGGAATGGGTCAGTGTTAGTGATGTAATTATCAGGAAGCAAGGTGCTTACCCCCTACCCCCTCTACCTCTCAACACATTTCTGTAATCACGCAGGTACGACCTAGCTTGACTATCCTTGAGATTCCAAAAAAGACTTGGCCAGCGCTTCACAACATTCATTAAGTTGAGAATCACTGGCGAGGTTAAGCGGGTTATAATTTTAAAATTTTTTTCTGCCTATCTCACTAACGGCATACCACGATGTGCGATAGAACTGCAGAAGTGCTAAGGTATCTCAACGCACGGAATTTTCGAAGGGCCCATGGACGATCATTGTGAGGAACCAAGTCCAATACTAGGCTTGTTAGGATGGGATCCGCATAATAAAATTTTGACCGGCAACTAAAATGCATCCCCTTTGTGAGCACAGTGTGCAACAGTTTCCGTCGTCCTCACAAATATTAACGATTGTGCTTTCATCGATGAACAAAATGTAATTGAAAAGCTGTGAGATCGAACACTGAAGAATAGCTTTATCATCGCCTGATGAATGATGTTGAACATGAACCTAGAGTGTCCTTTGGTTGGCATGTAAACTTTTATTGTGTTATTATACGAAACACTAGACGGTCCTCTTTGTAATTCAATAGTAAATGAGACGGTCCGGACGGTATTGGGACGATGCAATGCGTGATTGAGTAGTCCTTCAATTTTCTTCTAACGAAAGTTCAATTTCCTAGCTTGCAAGTACCTTTTCGTTCCTATTTGAGAAGCGAGCAGAAGAGCGGCTGTTGTAAGAAAACAATACAATGCGCCTTTATGCGAACGCAGAATTTGCAATAAAACGATTACCACAGAACGCGCTCTATTCCAAAGAAATTACTCAACATTCAGGGTGTGCTAAGCCATGATATGAGCGGTGCAGTGCGTGATTGATCTGATCAATCAGTGTCTTCCAGCTGGATAGTTGATTGGAAACTAGAACAATGCTCACCACCACGAAATTGCTGTCATAGTAAAGGACTGCCTCTTTTTCACACATACAAAAAGACCGGAAATTTATATGATTGCAAGGATTATGTACAGAATATAAATAAAGTCCCTCGTGAACAATTCTCCATTAATTTGAGATCGAATCTAAATTAAGAGTATTGAGTGGTATACAAAACGTCAACCTCAGAAGGGTATTGAACCTGGTTTCTCCATAGCAGAGTGCGGGCTACCACTACTTATCAATTTCATCCTTCTGCTGCCAGTCTTTTTTCAGTAAGACCCATCTGAGCTGTCAGCAGTCAACCTTCAGCGAGCTTGATGTGTTAAACACGTAATAGGCCAAAGCAACTATTGCATAAATCAATTACAGTTTTATTCCCAACTAATCAAACCTTTCGTCTCTTCAGCGCAAGTCTGTGCGTAATTGGGTTTGAAAACCCCGTCGAACTGAAAAGACTTAGAAGAGCCTTATCACAGTCATTACAATAGTCCAAAACGTCTGGTTAAGCGGTGATTTGCAATGGGATCAAAATTTGTTACTCGCGCTAGCCTCCCGCTGTAGCGAGTCAGTGCTGCTTATCTTCCCAGACAGGTGTGGGATCAGTTTCGTACCAATTTGTCGACCCCGAAGGGATGTGTGGATTGGTGAGCCATCAGCGCAAGATCGCATCAGCGTTTCTGTGTGTGGGGTACAGCACCTCTCACCACTGCGCTACATGCGCTTACTAGAAAACTTAGGAGCTTAACAAAGCTATCTTGCTAGCATAGCGTATTCATGAGTCTTCCATTATGTCAACGTGCATTTGCATTGTACTAGTGTAAGTCCTAAAGAAACTCTCTTCAATGCGACATTGCTGAGAAATTTTTTTTGATTCCCAAAGAAACACGTACTACTGTTTTTTTTCGGTAATCAGACAAACGCGTTTGAGGGAAAGTATTTCGCGGTACTATGAGGAGTATTCAAGAATATAATTGCTTTAAGAAAGCCTTCTTACAGCGCTGCAACACTCAAATAACATTACATCTCACATGCTTTGTGCATTGCGCGTTTATATTGGGCAAGACAGAGCATTTTGTTTAGATACTGGTATCCAGTCGATTAGCGTGGATCTCGTAAACCTCAAAACTGTATTTGTTTTTTGAGAAGTTATTTTCGAGAGCTGTAACAAAAAGAAACGGATTTGTGTTCCACATACCCATATTTCTCCCTGGACGGCGTTACGTTCACATACTCTCAGTAACTACTCGATGGCGGAAAATCAACGATTCCATAATTATGCTTGATTTCGGTGAAGACCGTTTTACTGAACTGCTGTATCAAAAGTACGATGAAGGTACATCTGGTGAACATCACAAATAACCTACCGCACAGCGCCATTGATCAACCTCGGAGGATGCGTCACACATTACGTATGAATTTGTTGTTGAATTATGAATTTTTTTGCGCTTCAATTAGAAATCTAGATGAAACATATAACTCTGATTCAGGAAGATTTCCTCTACGCGTTCATATGCTTTTCATGTTCAGGCTTAAGCGGCTTAGGTCTGCGCTTAGTCTTGGCAGGAGTTCAATTGGGATTGTCAAATACAAATGGGAAGCATGTGCCTTAAAACGATAGAACAAAGTTTTTTCTATAGTAAAATCGGAAAAATTCAACGTTCCCTGCAAAACACAGAAATTATTCCAGATGAATGACGAAAAATGTGCCTGATAATAAGCGGCACATGTGAAGCACAGCTTCATTTTTGTAAAGCTCGGCTCCAGGCGCACCGCGGCCAACGTCACAACCACTCAGTCACGCCGCTCCACAGAGTCGCTAAAAAACCTCAAAATTTAAAACCGGAACCATATGGTGCTCCGTCATGGTACCTTTGCTACATATGTGAGTTAGCAGTATTTTACAGAGTGGTAGCAAATCCGAATTAACAAATTGCTCTCGAATATTCGATCAACTGTTTAGATAGAAGACAGCTGTCCATTCAATTATTGGTGATGTGCTTTGTACATGAACTTCAACAATCACTGAGCCACTGAATGGTGATCATCTGTTTTGCATGACAAGGCGATGAAATTGGTACTTACTATCGGAAGTGCAGACAAAGTGGGTGTAAAACAGCGATAATCAAATATTCAAAGGAATGTTCTATTGTGACTGACAAACACCTATTCACTTGAATTTGATTTATTGATGAAAGTGCAGAGCCTTCAGCATTTATAGGGATGAGGCGAAACCGTTTTACACTGTGCTCACAAAGAGATGTCGCTGACTTTACTGCTAGTCCTCTATGGCACAGTTGGTTGATTTTCGATTCCTCTTGCCTGTCATATAAGAAAGATAATTTGCAACATTTTCAGCTTTTGCGATCTGGCCTCTCTCAAGTTCATTATGAAGCTCGTAAGTGCTCCATTATTATACAGTTCTTTCATACGTTTTCTCAAAAACACGTTCAAATTTCAATATATCTGACAACTACTATATGTGCCAACATGTCGTGTGACCTGTTCATGGGCTCTTGTACAGCCCGACATACTTGTTTTGGCTTTGGCAGCCCCGTCAGTTGTTCAGTGCCCTTCGTTTTTAGTCAATCCTCTCTGCTGTCCGACTGACAAGGCTTCCAACACCGAAAGACGGGTATCGGGTGTACAAGAGCCCATATACAGGCACTAATAATATTCCTGCTTCTTAGAGGACAGTATTTAAATGCTATTTCAAAGAGATGAAATGTAATAGATAAAAGTTGTTCAAGCTTTTGAATGTGGAAATAACGAAAGCGACTCGAACAGAGAATCTACACTTGTGCTGTTCAACTCATACCGCTTTTTCGTTAGCGGAGGATCTCTTTCTTTACCGACCACAAACCACATGAACAGATTGGTAAACTTTTTTGTTTTTTCTCTTATAACTTTATAAAATGAAGTATTTGTGGCTATAACGTCACAGTGATGAGATACGATGACGATAAGGTGACGCTAATGTATTAAGCATTCTAGGCATGGAACTGCAGTTTGGAGATATTAGCTAAGACTGCTACACAGAACTGCAGTAATATTCTGCGCCAATACCTCCGTCGTACGGAGTTAACTATCTAGTGTACGGTTACAAAAATACTTGTATTTTCGTATGGAACATTACACCACTGGTCTAGCTCTGTGACTAACGTATTGTAAAAATTTAGTGTCGATAATGTAAACGACCAAGATCCCATCGGTCTTGCAGTATTCCACTGGGCAAGAAATTCTCCGATGCCAGGTAGTAATGTGTTCGATGGAGATATAAGGAAACTTGCTGTTGCTAATGTATGTTCATTTAATGCGCAGTATGGTGATTCGACACAATTTTGCATCCTCATAGATGATTCGTGCTAATACAACCACCGTTGGATGTTCATCGACTTCCTGTGGGCAAAACAGGGCTGCTGTCGCGTGTGTCTTCTCAGCACCGTGAGTACGGCAGAGCAAAATGATAATCAATCATACGAAATGCTTATATTTGTAATTTAGCAACGTTACACAAGGAGAACTGATCTACATGAATGGAACGAGTTGTATCAATGGCCGACCGTGCTTTGGACCATTTCCTGGTGTCTGCGAAACAGGATTGTGCGACATCACTATGTTTAAACGTAGACCGTCCACGCCATCAAGTACAATCACAACAACACCATCATCATCATCAACAACAACAACCACAACAAGACCGTCAACTACAACTACCACAACGACACCATCCACAACCACAACAACAACGACTACAACGACAACATCAACAACAACAACAACGACAACCAGAAGAAGAAGTACTGACTGTCCAAGTCGAGCATTCAGTTCAACGTTTAGAGAAGTCGTGCTGGGAATGCATAATAATTTCAGGTACATTGTTAGGAAAAAAAATGGTATCTCATTTGTTGCAGTATAAAGAGTACATAGCAAAGACCCCTTCTTTGTTCCAATTCAAACCTATGTTCAAGATACAATGCATGAACACCTGCTTTTTTTCGAAAACGCTTGTAGTCTGTTTGCCTGTGGTCAGATTTTGCTTGAGGTTGAAGCGGAATTACGAATGGTTGAATGTTTTTATACAAGGAATGGATGGTAATACTTTTAGATCTGTTGTCTCAAGAGGTTTGGCCAGAAATGGAGAATATCCAAACGAAAATGCACCACCGGCTGCAAGAATGGATTTGATGGTGAGATATTGCGGTTTTTTTTTTATCATATCATGCTTTGATCATTGTTAACGCCAACAATCCTTCAGGAGTATGACTGTCATGCCGAGCAATTAGCCCTGAATCACGCGAGATCATGCGATAGGCGGCCGTCTTCACCTTTTGCTCACCCCGGCTACAGTGAAAATATTCATGTGCTCGGAACGACAGCGACTGACTTGTTGGGAGCCATTCAAAATGTTAGTCACGAAACTATGCCATTGGACAGACATCGAAAAGCACTAGTATTTTGCTTGAAAAGTGGAGTTAATGGTCGAGAGACCCTCTTGTTGAGGGTGAATACGTAACTGGAAAAATTTTATGCGATCTATTTTCATGTTTTATCTGCACCACGTAGGCAATTGCTACATTTATTGGTGAGCTTCGAACCAATGGAATCCCATCGAACATGATTTTAACTCCTCAAGTACTTCAACGTAATCGTAGAACGGTGACCAGGGTTACGAAGGTTCGCTTCACGACACTATTCTTGACGTGGTATGGCCTCAACGCACGAATTTTTCTTGCAGGTTCTCTGGAACTCCAACAGATATGTAGGGTGTGCAACTATACTTTGCAGAGGATTTTATTTCACTTCTTGCATGTACCGTAATCCGTAAGTTTTCAGACTACTGATTACTTTGTGAAATCTGCAAAATATATTTCCGCTTCAGGGTAAACGTCTACTCGGACAGAGCATTTATCCCATCGGCGCAGTGTGCAGTGCTTGCCCAACTGGTCCAAACAATTGTAATCTGGCCATTGGGCTCTGCTCTTATTAATGAAGTTTAAAGTTGATTAATTGATTGGACAATAAATTTTATGAAATCAGAAATTACCTTCATTTCTTTGTGGAAATGGTAGGTAAGGCTTCTATGCTAGCACAGATATACTGCCTATATCAGTTGTTCCTTTTTCTGGCGCAACACAGTTACCGGAAGCAGCTGTGTTCCATTATCCAAGAACAAACGAGTGTTCGACCCAATTCGCTGGACAAGAACTTTCTATAAGAGTGTAGTAATCATTGGAAAGGTTAAATATTGGTGGCACGGTAAGTGGTCGTGCATTTATACATATATATATATATATATACTATAGTATATATATATATATATATATATATATATATATATATATAATCTGCAGTGTAGCAGTCAACATAGGATTGATTCACATGCGCCAGCATGTGTTTCTTGGCTAATCTATGAGGCGAAGGGCGCATACTAGATCTCACTATGCTCAAAGAAGGGTTCTCGAAGACTCCACCGCTGTTCCTCAACAGCGAAGGTTTTTTAAAAATATTTCGAAAAGTTTCTAAGAGGGTTCATTACCTCAGGCGATCGGGTGAATCGAGGGATGGTGCTTCTGATGGGATCCAATAGGACGAAACAGGCGCCTGCATAGCACTAGACCTAACAACTCGGAACATATTATATCCTTATCAGATTATATCATTTTGAGCGAGTCTGTAAAAGAGTGGTCGAATGGAGAGGTATTTCTACGATTATGATTGCTTTTGCAGTTAGGCGTACTCACTATTAGATGTCAAAAGCGCCTGTGCTACAATGGAGATTCCACTACATATTTTGGTTACTGCAATAGCCTTACACAACACTCAAGGGACATCAGTAAACCTCGCTTTCAATATGCTTAACCCATTATATGAACTATTTTTAGTAAACATTGCTGCTAGTTGTGCAGGCCGAGATAGATAATGAGAGCAATTCATTCAAAAGTTCGAATCTCAAGCTACTTCGATGCGCGTGTGATTTCTAAGAAGACCTCTTTATTAGAGCTGCAGCAATCGAAACATTATTGTGTTATGCACCCTACACGCGCTTTTATTTTTGTCACGCTCATAATTTTGCTGGACGCACGATAAGCATGAGCGTGTGGAGGAAATCTTTGAGTATCATAGTCTTACGTTTTATCTAGAGTTCTTTCGAAGCGAGGAAAAAACCTGGATTTAATAACAAAAATCGCGCACCGTTTGTGAACTGGGCCTGCATGGTCTATCAGACGCGTATTATCAGTCCGGTCATTTGACTCTGATTGTGCGAGCGAGACCGCCGTAATGTACGCAAGCCACTGGCGTAGCAAACTCAGAAAAGCTCAAAACATTCTCTCCGACATCTGTGTGTTGATGGAAGAGTAATAGGTGACGAGTAAGCAGAGATGCTCCCACTTTAATCGTGAAGGTGATGAAAAGGCTTGATATCGATTGTTGCTCCATTGTGAGCCTCCTAACTTGCGCAAAGATCTTACTGGACAACTGAAGATTAAACAATCCCTTGAAATAATCAAGTCCTACTGAGCCAACAAGCCAATATGTTATCGCTTCATTGGAATCAGCAATTAATTTCAAGAGAAAAGGTTGGTTTGTAGGGCAACTTTCATAACTGATATTGAAGTCAAATGAAGGTCGGTCCTTCATTTGTTGCTGCTCTGTCTGCAGACGAGATTGATGGTACTGCTGTAGTAGATGTTGTTGTTGATGGTGATGATGCTGTTGTAGTTTCCTGTTTTTCTTTCCAAGCCAGACTCGAGGTGTTATAATGTAATTTGCACAGCAGTTGACGTTTCCACAGTTCGTCTTTAATTTTACTGAGCATTTACATGCGTTTTGAAGGTAAAACCCAATATTCTTTCAGCTGTAACGACGCACCAAAAAGTTTTTTTCCAAAATTATGCATATTCGTTCGACTGTTAAAATTTGCGCTGTCGAATGGGTTAGAAAGCCTGAGAGAAGAGCCATGTCTAGCGAAAAATACTCAGAAGTGCAACAGAGTTTTATTTTCTTGCTACAGCAATTAAAGAGACTTCTTACAGAAGACACGAACGCCATTGAAATTGTCGAGATTTGAGCTGTCGATTGCTTATTGAGCGGCTACGGCTTGATGCCCATGTGGCAATTTCCACTCACATATTGGTGAGAAGCATACGCGCCGCATGTGAAATACAATTTTGACTTCAGTGTTGCAGCGCAAACAAGTCATTTCTCGATAAATCAAGGATACTGTAGAATTTGCCGTGATTTGTGTTATCGCAGAATTGCTGAGCTTTTTGAGGAGAAGCTGAGAAGCTTTGCCCATCGAAAGATGCGTGAATGTTAAATAGCATTTCCTTTTTATTGTTACAGCATAATAAAAAGACCTTCAAGAAATAGAATATATCTTTCAAATTTTCGAGACTTAAGCTATCGAATAAGCACTGTGATGTTTAGAAAGAGCGTAGTGTGCGTTTTCATTTGATTATGAGTGCTGATAGGGGAATTACTGTACCATCTGCAATGATGAACGCGCGCTCTTCCTACACTTACTCAATTACCGCTTCATAGACATTTATAGAAATATTTAGTCGCAAAGGATATGCTTTCAAGCTACGTTCTTGCAAGACAGGTGATAGAAATGCACAATATCGATTGAAAGCTTTTTTTAACAAGGACGTGGTACTACTACTGAAATATGAAGGATTTCAAGAGAAGCAATCACTCTTTATAGCAAAGAAGGTTTATTCGTGATACTCCATTCTTTATGTAACGATAAGACACCTCTATGTATAAACTTCACCTATAATCACCAGCCAATAAACTTCACCTATGACGTCCAAGAGGCCGGCAACAATTGGACGCTGAATATGATCTTCTTCTCGCTCTTACAGCACTCTATGATAACCTTCATAAAGATTAATCAAGTCATCAAACTTCTAGAGATTTGGGCTACCTAGTGATTTGTGAGACCTTAGCGAAGAGCAATACCGAAGCCCCAGCTGAACGAATGAAAAACTTAGAGTGAAACGCAATTTTCTTTTCGCTGCTGCAACGTAATAGGAAATTTTTTTTTTGAAGTTGAACAATTTATTGAAAACTTTCGAATGATTACCAAATGTCTAAGAGAAAGCTTTTATGCAACGAGAGAAGTCTACAAACGACCGTGTACCTCAGCTGGTACACGTCGTCACTTAGGGGTTCAGAATCGTTAAGCCTTTTCTTCAATAATGGAGGGTCAACACACATAAATCACGTTGCTCCGTAAGCATTTTTGAGCTGAAATTCATAAATCAGGTAAATATTTACGAAATTATTAGCAGAAAACTGTACATATGGGTCAAAAAAAACTTTTAGGAACCTCTCAGAACTTTACTTTAACCTAATAAAGCTGCATAACCACGGAATTGCAGAATAGGATCATCTAGTGCTATGCCTAGAAATACAACTGAATAAAAAAGCAGTGTGAGTGCTAACCATCACTAATCAGGAGACTGGAGATACAATCTATGATGTCTGACTGAAGAGCTTAATGAATAAAGTTTACTCATTGATAATGTGAAGCCACCAACGCTGAGAGGGATGGTAGCAATTTGTTGTTCACTGGTGCTCACAATGGAATCGAATGGCAACACTAATGTTTTCATGCGCTTCTTATACAACACCAGGGAGCTGTAAACATGTATGGCTTGACGATTGAGCAGTTCATGACCCTACTAAAAGAGTGCTTGAACTGCTCAATCTTCAGATGGTCCGGGAATTATTATGCTCAAACCAGAGGGCTGGCAATGGGACAGCGACTGGCACCTAGCCTGGCCATTGCCTTTATGTCTAAAGTGGAAGCACCAATGATGGATCTCCGGCCATTACTCTACTGTAGGTATATAGATGATTGTTTGATTATCTGTTCCACTCAAGAGGAGCTGGATAATTGTTTTAGATTGCTGAATGAACAGTCAGAGTATATAAGATTCACCCGTGAGATACCAAAAGACGATTGGCTTCCATTCTTGAACGTGCAAATAAGCTTAACTGAGAGCGGCTACATAACGAAGTGGTACCGAAAGCCAAGTAGTAAGAATATCTTGGTTCACTATCTCTCTTCTCATCCCTCACATACGAAGAAGGCGCTAGTAAAAAACATGTTTCGAACAGCAGCCAATGTATGTACCGGGGAGGAGCAGAGAGTAGAATCCGTGAAACTGGCGCGGGAAATAGCCACTTCTAATGGATACGAATTCGTAGCCCCTCGGCTTAGGTTTAGAGGAAATAATGCGCCTCCGAACGAAAACTTAGTTGAAAGGAAAGTCCCGTTTATCATCCCGTTCTATTCAAATGAGATTAGTACAGCTATAAAACGATGTTTGAAAAGAGCGGGTTTAGAGCAATCGGTGGCCATTATTGAAATACCACCGAATACTCTAAAACGCCAACTAGTTCGCAACCGCTTATATGACCGTCTCTGTATGATGAAAGATTGTAAAATATGTCCTAACGGCAGAGACGGTGATTGCATGAGCGTAGGTACAGTCTACCTAATCTCTTGCAAAGCGTGTAGTGATAAATATGTTGGCGAAACGGGTAGGCCGCTCTATGCACGCATAGAAGAACACCTAGCTGACAAGCGTCTTAATAGACAAAACACCCCGCTAGGGACGCATAGAGCACAGAAGCACGACGGAGTTGATTTTGAAATCGAAGTCACCATCCTTGCGCAGGAGCAAAAAACATCAGCGCGAAAGATCTTGGAAGCATTTTGGATTAATACGACCAATCCAACCATAAACCGCAGGGAGGAATGCCTTGTAAACACTCGTGATATGAGCCAGTATATAAGACTGTTGTTTTGATGGGTAGGGTGCATTACGAGCCTATGTGTCTCTCTTGCCGGTGATCTCCACTTGGATCATCCAGTGGAACACATATAAAAAGCGGTGAGTATGTTGAGTGTTGATTTTTGCTTGATGCGATTGAAATCTAGGTCTGGTGATTTTCTCTAAAGAAGTAATGGAGGTGTTTGATGATTGTATTGCAAACATTTTGACCTTTCCAGGCTCTGAAGAAGGCGAACTGCCGAAACGTCAGCTATCGAATAAAGTTTAATGTAACACCTCGTGTTCTGCTTAAAGAAGAAAATCAAGAATCATACTAATGTTTTCTCTATTTCTTGGTCAGTTGGGTTCAGTGCAATACTTTTTAATTAATGTATTTTAAAAGATGTTCTATGATGCTTTCTTCTATCACATTGGCCTTTCTTGCCTGACATCAGGAACGTTAATTCTACGAGTATTATGATCACCGATTGCAATGTTGAACGCTGATGTATAGTATGTTTTTTCAGAAAAGTAGAAAGGTCTTAAGGCCTTTGTTTGCAATAAGAAATCTTCCACGCATTTGAGTTCACACGAATGACCATAGGCAATCGTAGAACAATAAGTCTCAGCTAAATTAGCTCAATCCTTTCATCATTCTATAAAGAATACAAGCCTCATGCACCTACACAGATACAGAATCTTTAATTTTTTTTTCTTGCCAAATTCACACGCAAACGCTTGAGAAGTCGAATTTTGTGTTCAAAAAATAATTACACTTTTCAGGTAACCGACAATTGGCATTGAAAACAGAATTGGCATAATCATATGCTGAGGATCATAAGCGTGGAAATGAAATTTAGAAAGCTTAACTGAAGAACTTATCTAGAGGTTTAGCAGAGATTCAGAATCATGAACGACCTAAATCAGATAAGATTATCCGTCACAAGTTCAGAAAAATGGCACTTGTGTCAAATTTTTCGTAGGAATTGTACTATCGATGATTGTTTTCTTTTAGAGAGGCAAATATCAGTTGATTTCACGACTTTTCAAACAACGGCTGACTTAGTGGCTACCTTGGCGTCTTGAAAACCTGAGAGGTCACGATGTCGCGCTATCTATTCAACCAAACACCCTCGTAAGTGCAAAAAAAATGAAGTAACTATTTTCGATTGATATAATTAACAGCATCTTATGAATCCTGACTGCTTTCTCTTTTATAAGTTATCAAGTTGTTGCTGGATACCAGCAGCATACTTTTCGGCCTTTCATAGAGACGTTCTTATATAAGACACATGTGGTTTATAAGTTTTGCCTGTGTGTTCATCACCGCTTTATCACAAAAAATCTGAAATATTGCGCATAAACTCATGTAGTCTCCGCCTCTGTCATTGGGCAAATTATGCAATTCTCCTCCTCACATAGACGATCATTCGCATGGTTCAAGTGATCAGATACATGATGGCTAATATTCGTTTTAGGTGTAGTGACTTCTTTCTCTCCTCTCCTCCAGTGTAAGCGTTTTTAGTTGCTTGCTACACTTTCAACCTTTTCTTCGTATGCGACGGAAGGAAAGAAAGGTCATACACCAATCAGTTTCTTATTACTCAGAAAAACCAATGCGTAATGTATCCACTTTCAAAAAAAAAAAGCTATTTGATCGTTCAAGAATGGAAGCCAGCTATCCTTAAATTTTTCTCATTTGAGCGCATTTTAGTCTGACTGTTCATTCAACACATCAAAACATTTGCCCATCTCTTCCCCTTGCAAAGCTTATGACAAAGCAATTCTGCTTATCGAAGTAGATGGACTACGACTGAGAGCAGGTGCTTCCGCCTTAGACATGAGGCAATGGCAGTTGCTGCCAATCGTTGTTTCATTGTAATCCTCTGACTTGCACAAACATCGTCCTGACCACCTGAAGGTTGAACAGTTCAAACACATCCTTAAAAGGGTCATGAACAGCTAAGCAACGAGCTATACATGTTTATTTTCCTTTATTTTCAATGAGCAATTTCTGTCGAAGAAGAAAGATGAGGAAGAGTAAATCATTTTCCATAACTCATTCCCAAGTTAAGCAAAATTGAGTCTTTCAATTTGCTATTGTTGTTGATGATGGTGTACATGCTGTTAATGACGTCGCTGTGGTTGCTGTTGCTGATGAGGTGTTGTGGTTGTCTTCGTTAGTGCAGTCGTTGTTCTTGTGAACAAGATAATGACGTATAGTCCTCTCGCGCATACACCAGGATACGGCCCCCCAGCACGAAGTACCATTCACACACGTCGTTCCACCCATGTAGACCAGTTCGCCCCGTGTCACGTTCCTAGAGCACCACTGTTTAAGCATTTTGTTTCAGCGACACACTTGAGTTGGTATGTTTCGAGTCACTCTGCCGAGAAGACACACACGGCTGTGAATTTCCCACAAAGAGGTTTTGAACATCCGACAGTGGTTGTATTTGCAAGAATTAGCTGAATATACTCAATAGTGCTAAATTACCATAGTATACAATAAATGGGCGTACATTAGCGAAATGAAGTTCCACTACATTTCCATCGAAAGTATTATTTAGTGGCCACTGCATGGGAAGCTGTCAGGATGTCCTTCCCACTCGAAAACTGCATGATCAAGAGGAGCAAATTGGGCGATGGTTTTATCAGAACTAAATCTCTACAGAGCATTAGGCACAGTCCTGAAGTAGACGCAGAGTGTTCTGCTCAGAAATTTGATAAGCAATACGATATCCCTGACTTACTATTCATAATTTGATCCGTTCAAAGGCGGTATTGACGTTGGACTGCTATTACAGTTCATGATAACTGCTTCAGCTAATTCTGACAGACTACGATTTCATTCCTATAATATTCCATAAATCGAGGCTACATTATTATCGTTGTTATCACTAATATTGTTTGCACTATGTTATTAGACTGCCCATAATAATAGGTTGAGGGAAAAGTCCTAAGAAAATGCTTGCAATTTTTTTGGCTATCTGCCATTTTTCGTGTTTTAGGCTCAACTGGAAGAACGTCATCGCCCGCGTTGACTGGTATATAATTTATCTTCTCATTTCAAAATGGAGTCAACAGGCGAGCAAATTAGGTTGTTGAAGATTCACGAATGGCTGTTGGGTTCAAATGAAGCGGTGACAAGTGAACGCATCAATTTGACTCGGGGTGAAGACACAGTTGGCATAAGTATGGTGTGCAGGTGGTTCAAAAAGTTTGACGAAGGTGAAGAAAGTTTGAAAGATCAGCTGCGTTCAGGTCACCCAAAAGAAGTTGATCGTCAAGCTGTGCCTGGGGCGATTGAAAAAATCCCTCTTTGACAATTTGGATGTTGGATGATGACTTTGTTTTGGCCACAAAACCATGCCATTCTGAAATAAGTAAATAAATTGTATACCAATCAACGCGGGAGAAGACGGGCTTTCAAATGAGCCTGAAAACACAAAAAAATGGCCGTAGCCCAAGAAAATTACAAGCATTTTCTCAGAACTTTTTTCATAACCTATTACTATTGGAATTCTTCTAATTAAGGGAGACAGATGAAGAATCGATTTCTCTCGTTGGATAAGGATTTTTTAAAGGAGTTCCAGTAATTATGTCAAATAATTATTTCTTTGAGCCACGCATGAGGTCTGCTATATAGGGGTGACATATAGAGCCCAATATAAGTGTTTCAACCTTAACGGTTTCATCAACCGGGCAGTACCCTTTCGTCACTAGCCGATCCTCTTGGGGCGCTCAGTTCCTTATACTAAGAGTAGGCGAGGACGAACATTTTACGCTCTAAGTAAAGTGAAATTATCACTGAACAGACAGTGTTGTACACGCTATTGCTCTTGGCTGGTACGTTAGTACATCATACCTTTCGTTTCGAGTATTTTCTTATGACCACGCTCAGATTTCAATATGCCAGGTAACCAATTTTCGAGCCACGCATGATTATCTGGAATATTGAAATATGAAAGTGATTTCAAGAAAATACTCGAAACGAAAGGTATGATATACTAACGATACAAGATAGGATCAATCGGTGTAGAACACTGTCTGTTTAGTGATAATTTTACTTGACTCACGGCGTAAAATGTTCGTTGTCGCCTACTCTTAGTACAAGGGACTGAGCTCCCTGAGAGGATTGGCTAAAGACGAAAGAATACCGCCCGACTGATGAGGCCGTCAAGGTTGAAACACGTGTTATCTAAGACTCGATATTTATTCATTTATCTATTTGCTTATATACATCGATAGCACGATATGTTGCAACATTCTCATGATGACTAGAAAATTAACGTCATTCATAAGAAAACAACCAGAGAAATCGACAGCACTTGCTGTCTCCAGAAAGAAAAACAGCATTATAGATTAGAGACAAGCATGAGTTTCAGAAAATCTTTCTTAGGTTCTTTCTGATTCATCTATATCAGTTGCCGCCCCGTTGAATGTTGAGTAACTCGTGCAGGTACCAGCAACACTTCCACATTTCCCTAACGCGTGGAAAGAGTCGCCCATTGGGTCTTCCTCGCTTTAGGGATTCGTTGAGTATTACACTTTGATCCATGGCACCGACTGTTTTCAAAACCTCGCAATAAACATTCAGTCCAATTTTTAAGAATGTTTAAAGCCTTACCCGAGGTTGGTGCGCCAGGGTCATACACTGGTGTTTCGGAGTTCTGGCCCTCCTCGTCAGTGACCCAAGCCCCACATTAGACCCTGCATTGCAACAAGGAGGGAGGCGTATGTGGTGAAGGCACAGTGTACAATGACACTACATCATCATCACTTCTAAGTCGATGGATCTCGGATGGTAGAATAAAATTGATCCATGGCATCGTTTTTGCTCTAAAACACTGGATGCCATGGATCAATTTTGTTCAACCAACCGAGATCCAAAGACTGAGAAGTGATGATGACACAGTGGCATTCTACACATACCCTTCCCTCCTTGTTTCATTGCAGGGCCTAATGTGGGGCTTGGGTCACTGACGAGGAGGCGAGACCTCCGAAATACCGGTGTATGACCCTGGCTTACCATCCTCGGGTAAGGCTTTAAACATTCCTAAAAAATTGAACATCACATCTTTCGTCTAGTGTTTTCTTGAAGAGATCGGATCAACGGGTTGGTGGTCTTCCTGTAATGCGCTTGATATCCCGAGGAATCCAGTCGGCAACGGCTCTCGTCCGTCGGTTTTCGTTAGAGTACATCATGCATCCGCCCACCTTATTTTCAGTATCACGTCCTTTTACGTTTCGACTGCGCGTTCAATGACGATAAGTGATCTTTCATCCTGCTTACCTAGTGACCACGTTTCTGCTGCATTCGTTAGGGCACGGATTACCGTCGAGTTGAAAAAGTGGTCAGAGGGACCGATGTTTTTTATTACATCTGATGCTCTTAAACGTTCCTCAAGCTGCCCGTTTCCTCCTGCTCAACTTTGGAGCTAGGTCGCTCATCATGCCGATTTCACGACCTAGATAGACGTTACTGGAGCATTCGGAGATTTTCGTTTCGTTGAGCGTGAATGGGGAACTAAAAACACATCCGTTCTCATGAGCATCGTTTTTGTTAGATTTAGTTGAAGGTCAGTCTTCCACAGGCGTTGTCGAAATCGGTCAACATTCGTTCCGCTTGGCTGATGCTTGATGCTATGAGGACGATATGATCAGCAAAGCAAAGACGATTTATTCAGCCGTTAATTTTCACGCTTCTATCGTCCCATTCTAATGCTCGCATGACGTTTTGGGGGGTGAGAGTAAATAATTTTGGCGAAATTGTATGCTTTGTCAAACCCCTCTTCTTACGTCGATGGCAATACTGTTGTAAAATGACGATATTTTGGTCGTGAAATCTTTATAAAGCTCACGAAGGATCATTGTGTACCGAGTAGGGACGCTCTGTTCATCCAGAGCCTCTATAACCGCTTCTGTTTTCATCGAAAAGGCTTTCTTCAAATAGATGGAAGTGAGACAGAGTTGTGGTTACTCTCGTAAGACTTCAGTGAGTCTTGTAACCGTGCGGATCTGGTCTATGGTACTAAATTCTTACCGAAACCTTGCTTGTTTGCACGGCTGTCCTTCTTCCAGTGTTCTGTCAATCCTGTTTAGGATTACTCGAGTGAAGAGTTCATAGACAACGGACAGCAAGCAGATTTGGCGATAACTGTCTGTCGTGAAGGTCTCCTTTAATGAACAAAAACACGGTTTTGTTGATGTTTCATTGACTGGGAATCTTGCATTCTGACTGATAGCGAATGAAGAGCCAAACCAGGGTGATAATGAGAACTGGCGGTGGGTTCTTCAGGCACTCTGGTCTAATCTTGTCTGGATCGGGTGTTGTTCTGTTCGTCATCGACGATATAGCATGTCGGACTTCGGGAGGAAGGAGTGGTGAAACGACAAATTCATTTGTTACCAAATTATATGACGGTGGGATGACATGGCTAGCGAAGAAATCCGAGTAGTACAGGTGAATGATCTTCTACATTGCTCTTTTCAAAGCTGTAAAAGTCTCGTCAGGGCATCGGTGTGCAATCATCTTGGTCTTATAATTGGAAAAGCCTCGCTGGACTTTGCGAGTGCTCTTCCCAGCTTCTACAACTTTTACCATGATGGCTGCTCGTTTCTCTTTGGAGTCTTCTATTATCGCTTCTCTGCAGCTTTTCGCAACTTCGCACCTAAGGTTTCAGTTGCCTGTAGCTCGTGCGATTCCACGTTTACGCATCAGCTTGAGTGTCTGTGGAGACATGCGTCTCTTCGGATGTATTCGATTCCTAAAAAGAGCTTCTTGTTGTGCTGTAACAATCAAAGAATATTGTATGTCGTAAACTTAGCACCAGAAAAAGCGCAGTGGTTTGGTGCCAATGTGGCGTTGCGCGAAACTTAATTTTTTTAGCTGTTATAGCGCGTTATGAGGTTCTTTTTATAAAGAAATAATATCTTTAGAATCGCCGTGATTCATGCCTTTGAATTACTGCTAAAAATTTAGAGTAAATGCTTCGCTGAGAGAGGAATATTATATGAGTAACATAATTTTATTTTTTCTGTTACAATAAAAAAATATAAAGCCGTTTTGAAAATAAAATGCGCTATTGAAATTTCTCAGAGATGAGCATTGCACATTTTTTGGAACTTCGCGAAGAATTAAGAGGCGCGCCATTCTCAAGGTACTGGTAAAGGGTGAGGATAATGGAAACGATCCAAGTTTGCGAAACTCAAACCAAATTCATCACTGAAATTTTAGAGATTTGAGCTGGTTATTAAAAGTCTAGAGTATAAGCTTTGTTCAAAGAGAAATATTTGAATGAGTTACACAGTTCTATTTCAGCCGTTACACAGAAATTATGAAGATATTTCAAAATGAAATTCACCGTTTGAACTCTTTTGATTTTAGCTACCGGTTGGTGACTAGAACCTAAAAAAGGGCCTTCAAAAAACTGCGTTTTCCTGAGGAGTCGGAGCAGGATGTGGGTAACAAAAATGTTTCTATAATTCCTATCTTTATATTCACATATTTTGGATTTATGAAATAGATATAATGTATTTAGGTCAGGGTTTATTTTCGATTTTATACCAATCAAATTGGCAGCAGCTTTGCATAGTTTAACCCAACGTTCGAATTTTAGTTGACATGTAGCAAAAGGCACAATCTCCGAAGAGAACACTATTATACAGATTGTGATTTCACATAGTCAAGGACCAAGAAGTGATGTGATAAGGGCTTTTTTATGAATTGTTTTGAAACTTCTTACCTCTAGTTTCCTTTTTTGCAAGTCCTTCTCCTTCTCCTTCTTCTTTCATTTCGCTTTTTTCACTTTCTTCTCGTGCTGCTACTCAAAGTGACAAACATTTTCGATGGCGAACTGGGGATTTGAGCATGAATAAACATTGAAAACATATATTGGTACGTAAATGATTTCATATAGATGGTCCTGAGAACAATTAGTTACATTTCTTCTACGTTTCTCCCTTTTCTTCCAATTCTCTCTCTCACTCTTTTTCCCTGATAGCTACTGTATATATGTAATCAACCAAATTCCTATACGGTTTTTTCTAGCAGTTATATTAAGTGCCCAACTAAGTTGCCGAACTTGACCCAAAAATTTAGAAATTTAATCTTCCAAGTAATCGAAAGTATCAAATAACATCAGTCGAAGTATTCTCCGTCTTCCTAAATGCAATTCTGCCAACGCTTCGGCAACAAATCAATTTTGGGCTCATAAAACTCATTATTCTTCGATGCAAACCAACCAGTCAATCCTCGACGCAAACGATTGGTCTCGAAACTTCTTTTGTTCAACCAGCGCTCCAATGATCTGAAGAGATGGAAATCGGGAGGAGACAGACCAGGCCAATGCGGCGGATAATCCATGTGCTCCCAGTCCAGATCGGTCAACTTCTTCCTTGTTTTTTTGGCAACGTGTGGCTCTGCATTCTGTTGAAGCGAAATGAGTTGGCGACGGCGGTGACGTGGAATTGCTTGATTGCGACAGTCCAGTTGCTGACAATATCGCTCAGCGTTGTTGGTCTGAACGCCTTGCAAGAAGTCCCAGTGAATCAACCCATTTCGGTCCCAGAAAATGATCAACATTGCTTTTAGCTCAGATCGATTTGCTCTAAGAGTTGATGTTCCTTGCTGACCTGGTGAGAATCACTAATTTGGACGACGCTGGTTCTTGAAGAAGATCCTTTTCTCATCAATGTTGCCGAAGCTTTGGCAGAATTGCCCACAAGTAGACGGAGAATACTTCAATTAACGTTACTTGATACTTTCGATTACTCGGAAAAATAAATTTTTGAATTTTTGGGTCAAGTTCGCACACATACTTGGGGACCTAATAATGACTTGAAGATCCAGAAGAACATTTTCGATGCTTCTGCTGTCACGCTGGTAGGGATTTGCTGGAAAGCAAAAAACGAAAGCTGTTACTGTGGGCTGTTCTGTACATTCTAACGTTTTTCCACCACGGATATCTCTCATATGAGGGATACCCAACCTGTTAGTCACGAGGCTACGTGGCGCGTTCCCAGGTGGCGGATCGGGGTAAAACACGGACCAAAAGCAACCATGTACTTCCTGGGGGCGTATTAGAACTGGAGGATATATTCTGTTAAGTTATCCAGTATTTCAATTCTTCTTACTTGTGCTAAAATATTGCTTCGATTTGAAATAAACCTCTGGGAAGTACATCGGAGTTTGTTCGGGTTAGCCTCCAAAAAACATTTACTTCGGGAAAACCCGACGTAATTCCCGTGAGCACATACGCTTTCAGCGCCTTGCAGTTGGATCGAAAGTTGAAGCTGCCGCTGACTCAGAACAACTGAGTTTCTTCACTTCTTATCGAAATTTTCAAGCTATTTGTCTCAAAACGTTGTCTCAGGTGAGATTGTGTTTAGTCAAAAAAACAGCAAGTGGATGAGGCGAGATGGGTGGAAATCATCATATGGGAGTAAATTACTGTGAAACTATAATTACCTTGTTAGCATGTATTGGTTAATCACAGTGTTATCTCTTGTCCAATGAATATCACTTCATAGTGTTATAGCCCAAATTTTGATGTCACTCTTCTGAAAGACTAGTGTTCTTGATTATAACACAAGGTACCCCCTTTCTCGCGAAATAGACTTCAAATTTTATTTCTCAGATGAACATTAACTTCATATCGTTTAAAGGAGTAATAACAGAGAAGAATCTTAGTAGTTAGTTATCAGCACGCCCTTCCGGAAAGATTGATATGCGGGCTCAACTTTCGCTAGATATTCATAGTTTTCATAGTACTCAACATTCCTTGATTTATAACCATGACATCATAATACTGCTATAAAAACGTTGAAAGAAACATATTCTTGTGCTGGACTTTATGATTTTCCGGTGATGTAGAGTGATGTACAGAACCTCTGCGTCAAGCGGGACTCGATCCCGCATTTCGAGCGTCTTGCAGCCGGACCGAAACTTGAAGTTGACGCTGACTCGTAACAAGTGAGTTTATACTTTTTATCGAAATTTCCATGCCGTTTGTCTCAAAACGTCGCCCATGGAACATTGTGCTTCGTCAAAAGAACAGCAAGTCCTTGTTTGCATGTATTGTAATCATAGTGTTATCTTTTGTCTAATGATTACCACCTTAGTATGCTAGAGGCTATACCATGATGTCCTCTTCTTGAAGACTGGTGGTCTTAATTATAACACAAAGTACCCGTTTTCTAACGTAGAATAGGCTTCAGATTTTGTTTCTTAGGTGAATATGAACTTTGCACTGTAAAATCAGGGGTAACAGGGCAGGATCCCGGAAGTTAGTAATTAGCATGCTCGTCCGGCATAGGTGATATGCGGGCTCAACTTGCGCTAGATATTTATGGTTTTCATGGTACCCAACACTCCTTGATTTGTAGCCATAACATCATAATACTGCTATAGAAACGTTGAAAGGAAACATATTCATGTAGAATGGACTTTATGATTCTCCGACGATGTAGAGTGATGTGCAAAGACATTTGGGTCAGGTGGGATTCAAACTCACATTTCAGCCTATCCGGAGGTTCGTGCTGAAGAGAGGAAGGAAGTAGTGCAACGTTTCAGGACGCACTTCGCGTAAGGTGAAATGTGGGTTCGAACCCCATTTGACTCAAAAGTTTTTGCACACCACTCTTTATCATTGTGTAAATTACAGTGTTGTTAGTGAAATATTTGGAATATCATGGAAAATTGAGAAAAACTATGGTCAAAACTAATTCTACAAGAATTTGCTTACATTCTCCTTTTTGCAAGCTGTCTAGATCTCTTCTTGAAAGTATTTTCTAAATGAAATTTTCGGTGTTTCAGTTGGAATCACTGAATCAAGTAGACACATGTGTCAAATTTAGGACATAAATCACGGCATAAACTTTTCCGGATTTCTTCAGACTGGTGATATGATTGATTCTGTGTGAAATATATCAGTGAAGAATCAGTCGTCACGATATGGATCTCAAGCCATGTCTAAGCAGTCGTAACGATATGGAACTGTAGGCATATCTAAGCTGTCGTTATGGAACGGAACTCGAGCCGTATCTAAGCAGATCTTTATGGAATCAGTTCTGAGGTGGGATTTTACATTTTTGTTCTATATATAGCATTATATTGGTATGACAATGAAGAGAAATGGCGTTTCAGCATGCATGCAATGTTTCTGAATTGCCCACTCGTGCTTGTTATCCATCGCGTTCTTCAACATAGAAGAGTGCTGGACAGTGTAACGGATGCAGGTGTGATGGATTCCCTTTTTTCTTCACTCTGGAAACATTGTACAATGAAACATATCAATTAGTGATGACGTCCAAGCACTAAAATACATGTTCAGCTAAATATTCGTAAATTTTTTCTATATTCTTCGTCAGTAATAGCGTACGAATCTACTGTCTAAAAGTTGCTTCTGACTACTCTGATTTTGAATCTTCTGTAGAGCACTCTGATGTGGATTTCAGCACAAGAGCTGTATTGATTCAGTGATCCTGAGGCTGAAGTTAGTGCCGCCTTCTTACTCTTCTCGACAGCTCCGACCGCTGCGATTGAGGAAAAGGAGATTAGTATTTTCATCTCTAGGAGTGGCTAGAACTCCTCCGCGTTCATCACCATACGAGATTGATCTTCTTGGTCTTCACCTGCTGGCTCCCACCGATGCTGAGCGTCTACGGAGCAACAGGTTGCGCTTGCTACGACTTCTGTAAGATGGCACAGAACGTGAAGCGCCTTGCTGCTGAGCAGAAGTCACATGCTGTGGCATTATTAGTGAGTGGGAAAATTTTATTGGATTGATCAAAAATTTATTGATTAACGATGCCGTTGTTTTACATAATCAAAGAAAAAAACTTGCCCTAACGATGTAATTTTCTTTAGCAAACGGATGGTGCGATGGCAGCTGTTCATTTTGAGAGGAAGAAAACCAAAAAACTAAAACTTCCTTCCACAAAAAGCACTTCTCATTTGTTAACAACCTCGTGTTAGCTTATCACTAAGAACTAAGTATCGGCCATTCAGATAGATTTAATTATGTCAGAATTGAAGGGCTGTTTCTTCATCATTTGGGGAAAGTTTACCGTGTTTTACGTAGTCCACCTTGTATCAATTGTATGTTGGAGTAAATGAGTGATAGGCTGCGTGTTCTTATACACCCTCCTATGTTTTTGGTGTGTACAAGCTCTCATATTCGAAGTAAAAAAAACCCTTTCACTACGTATTCATATTGATCTTAGTATTCAAAATTGTAATAAGTTTTGCAAAGAACATATCACCCATGTCTCCTGATTTTGAAGTCGGTATGGTCCATGCTACAGTTAAATGGATATTGATGACTGATGTAATTTGTACTAAAACAAAATATCAAGAATCCTAGTATTTTGCTGCTTTTTTCGCAGTGTTATGATGTTTCATATATACCAAGGGAGTTGAGTGGTGAGCAAAAATCCGACCTAGGGCGGGAGTCGAACCCGTGTTCAATCTATACCGGGGACGCGTGCTACCCTACACCTTACTCGGTATGGATGCAACGCGGGTCGACTCCCGTGTGGGATCGTATTTCTGCTCACCACTCAACTCTCTCAGGTATATACAAAATATTGACCGATGCTAATTGTGCAAATTCTTAATCGTTGATAAATATTGTGATTAGAAGATTTACAACATCAGTGCTATGTTGTGAAAATCTGGGTCAATAAAATGTGTTTTGTCATACAATACATAATATGCAATTTCGAATAACACTTCATCGTGCGATCTGGGAGTAAAATGTGCATGAAGTGTTGAAAATGTGCCTTTTTGCAAAGGTGCAGTTTTCCAATGAAAATGCTGATGTTCAGGACATATGGGTCCTCTTTTCACTAAAAATATCTTCATATGCTCTCCTAGATGATACTGCTTATTTTCGTGGCGATAAAGTTCCACGAATATCTAAGCCTTACCATGGAAGTACAGAGAATTCGCTATGGAGCTCAGATATGCGCCAACATTTCCTAAAGAAAAGCAATATTTCATTTCAGTTAAATCAGTGCATTTAAAAACCATTTCATGGAATAAGCTCAGTATGTTTAAAAAATGTGGGTCAGGAAAATATTTGCGAAATCTGCTCAACCAATTGATGAATGCGAACTCTATCAAGGCTTGCTCTAACTTAGTAGTGAGAAACCTCTTAATAAAAGCTCCTTTTAAAAGTCGTACACTGTTGAAAATTTATTTTCTAATCACACTTTCACGACATTGTCGGAAATAGATGCGCAGTAAACGTTGGAAATGCGTTGTTTTCCTGATGATATAGGCTTTGAGAATATGTGAGCGTTCTTTTCGTGAAGCTTGGATAGAAACCCTTTAGTGACATTCCATGTTTTCGTGACAACGAAGCGCTCTTGAAATGGATTTTTTCCCTTATAAAAAGAACCAAGAAGCGCTATGAAGTTCAAACAACACACAGACCATGTGAAAAGCAAAAATTTTTTTTCTTTGTTAGTAAATAGTACTAAGAAGACCTTTGAGGAAACCAATACTAGACCTTTCAGGAAACCAATACTCGAATTAAAATGCACGCTTTTGAGACTATCGAATGACTTGTAATTATTATTTGAACAACATGTTATGCGGTCTGTTAATGGGCTCTTGTTCAGTCCGATACACGTTTTTCGACCTTACAGTCTCGTTAGTCGGGCAGAACGCTTCGTCTTTCTAGTCTTTTAGCCAATTTTCTCGGGAGTCCTACGCTCGCTATAAAGAGTCAAGTTACGATGAACAATCAACACTCGAAATCAAGGTATAATATTGTGAAAATACCAACCAAAGAGCAATCGAGTGTACAACACTATATGTTCGGTGATAATTTCACTTGACTTACAGTGTAAATCGTTCGTCGTTACTTACCTCTTTATGGAGAGTGGGGCCCTCGAGAGGATTGGCGACTGAAATTTGAACGTGGTCTTAATAAAAAAAACTTTCGAAATAAAGGTAAACTACTATCGAATGAATGCAAAAGTATCGATAAAATAAGATACAAATATACAATAAGACTTTCTATGCGTTCTAACTAATACAAGAATTTGTTTAATAGAATTGATTCGGCTAATGTTTTGACGTTTCCATTTTCTCTAGAGTTGATGAGCTGAATCTAAATCTCTTCGTTCTCACTGTGGATCATGCCTTCGTTTCGTTCGAGTTGAATCGTCTTCTGTGGAGTACCACTCGAATGAATAACCTTATTCGGCGATGTCCCTATTTACAGGATGGAGTGTATGCTAATTAATTGATCACCCATTGATAGTGAGTCGCTTTTTCGGACAGTCTATCCTGCAAAAGTTTATTATCAGCTGACACAAAGCGTAGTGATAACTTGAGAACCGATCTCCTCTAACTTCGCCGAGTGAGGTTCTTCACTCGAGCGCTGCTCAACGAGTAATGTAACTTGAATGAAAGGAAGGCGAAAATTCACAACAAGGTTCGACAGCCGTGGACAGTCGACCCGACAATCGATACTGTAGAAGTTGAGGACGTCGAAATGCTAGCTAGATATATCTTATTTATAAACATCATGTATTAGCTACATCAGTAAAGTCATTTTGATTGATAATGCCAAGGTTAAGGGGACGTCGCTTTTCACAATGTTATTACGCTTTGTGCAGTATAAGTTTGAAATAATTCTTTTCGCAAGAATGTGATTTCTTCCCAATAAATGCCAGTGTTTAAAACACACAGGTGCTCTTTTACAGAAAATATTTGCATGAAAGTCTCTTCAGTGATTTTCCATCTTCTCCTATGGATAAAGTTATTTCAATGTCTGAATTCGCTTATATAAGCATCATATTATTATTGGAGGGCGCATTAATATCCGTACATCCGAGCCGGGGAGAGAAGCATGCAAGGAAAAACAATCACGTCTTCCCAAACGTGTTATTGTGACATTTAACCTTGTCTAAAAATACAGCTGATGATCTTCTCCCTTTATCATGCCATGTAGTCTTCAATTGGTAAGATGACATCTCCATCCAAATATGCATAATTAGTCAGTGTAACATGTTACATTACTGCTGTAATAATTGCTAATGTCAAATCCTAGAAGATTAAGCGGTGTACAAAAATCGAGCTCAGGCAGGAGGTGAATTTTTGTATACCACTCAGTTTTCTAAGATGTATATTCGAAACACCAGATTTCTGCTGAAAGCACTAAATTTTGAAGAATTATTATAGATTATTCACAACAAAAAGCTGTCACCTTCTCTCGATACAATGCCGAGAGATACGTATCCACCAAACCCGTTAATGGTTGGTTGCTGACAGCTGCGTTGCCTTACATCAAGGAGAGAGTGATAGTGGGGCAGTGCATTGGTGATGTAGGGCCATCGTTTAAGTGTGAATAAAATGATAGTGGGTGACTGCGTAAATGTGAAAGGACTCTGGCGAGGCTCACTACTTTTGCAACACCTGTACTCTTGGAAAAGTCAGGATGTGAAGATACATTTCATTGAATGCGGCTTCTTATATTGAGGATGAACTAATTTACAAAACGTGCAGTGGTAGAGCACTGCGCAAAGTTACTGTCTCCTGCCTACGAACTTCTCACGTAACCTGACCATGTCACAATGACACTTTAAAATGTTTTGATTTGAGTTTTTTCCGGTCTATTGTTAAAATTGAGGATTGCGGGATTTCTACGTAAAAGGTACAACTAACCCAAATTTTAGAAAAAATTACTAACGAACTAGTCAACCCTAAGGTACAAAGCAGAACCCGGTACAATGTGAACAGGTCTTACCATTGGATCAGCTTCAACCCACAATAAAAGAGGATGAAAATTTATTTGGGATAAAATTAAATTTTCATCCTACATTTTTGATCACCTAAGACACATGTGGAGCATATCAAAATACGAATATAGAATCCTTTTCTTATAAAAGCAAAATATATACACTGTTAGATTATAATTAAAATTCAATTCACCACTCAAATAATAAGTACTAGAAACTATTAACCTTACAAATAAGTTTAAAAAAATTACTAATCTGAAAATAATCAAATTATTTAAGTTTAAATAATTAAAACAACCAATACCTACAAAAATCCTAATTATAAAAAATGCTAAAGCAATTAAATCATAAATAAGTCGATACCATTCAAAAAACAACATCAACAATCTGAAAAAAATAAATGTTACACTTTACGCAACGCACCAGAAATCCCCAAAAAATAACTAGCAAAAAAAAATTTTTATATATTGTTGATATTCGCGTCCAACAATGTTCTTCATTCAGCTTCGGACATCAGCCTATAACAAAGAGTTTACCAATGCGTTTCATGTCGCTCAGTAATGTCTTCTAGGTGTCTTAAGAAATGTGCCTTAATCTTTTAAAATCGTACCATCTTCAGCTTTATCACTGATGACTTTATTCGGAGACAGTTATAAGAGAATTGCTGGAAAGTCAACAAGGAAACACACAGTTCGATTCGAAGCGAATAAAGTGATCGTACATCTGACATTACCTTAGTGATCGAGGCCACTCGTGACAACTCACAAATCTATATGAATCTCTCTGACGCTGGAAAGAAATCTTCTACATAATCAATCATGGGCATTATGCTTTCCAGAACTTCTTTCATTTGATTTGTTTGGTACTGACTTATCATTATCCACGAAAGTGTTGAAATTTGGCGTTCGGCTGTTGCTTGTAGATTTCGTTTTTCTTCAAAATGACCATGAATGTCGGCCGAGTCGATTCTCTTCAAAATACTGGAATAGCTAGCCGTATTTGGCTATTTCCAGGTGATCAAGACAAGAATTCACCACTGCTTGTGGCTTTGGAGATGACTTATCTAGAAACGATAGAAGGTTTGTCAGTCCTGTTAGTTAGCTATTAACTAGTACCTGATATGTGGTACTAACGAATGGTCTTGTGCGAACTAGACAGCATCTCTACCACGGCGCATCCAAATTTAGAAATTGATATTTTTCAAGAGTATACAGGAGCTCGCAATCTGGGAATAAAATATATGCTGTTAAAGGGTCTGGGCAAATGGTCACCACACAGTGAAAAGAAATTGAAAACTTCATCCATATTTTCTACCCTTATGTCGTCTAAACACTCACTTCTATAGATTATTGGGCAAGATACATACTTTTCTCTATTGATTTTCCGCGTGGAAAATCCAACATGCTATTTGACCGATGGCGATACGTATGACTTTTAGTAAATGACACAGTGACCTTTCCATAAATTGGGATTGGATTTTTTCTGTAGGACTAGAAGGCCTGCCGTAGGTGGAAAAAAAAGTGAAATTGTGGGGTTACATCGAAGGGGAAGCCTGTACGAGTCTGTATTCACTTGCATTCTGTCGTTTACAAGCGAAGCGAAGTAATCGCACACGTTTGTGGATAAATTACTCAATGGTTGAACGTCCAGAGAGCGACTTTTATGAGCGACAGATCTTATTGCGTCTGAAATCAATATACTCTAAGTGCACATTAATTTAATTTAATCGAAAAGTCTACATAAGATATAGTTTCAATTCGGAACTGAGTGTTAGAAAAGGTCCGGCTTAGACTACTCGCAAAAGATAGCGATAAGTAATAACGGACAGAGTGCATTCTTATTTCCATGTCCATTCTGCTATCTGACTGGAAATCTAATGTTGATTGCTCAATAGAAAAGATTGCTCGACGC
The DNA here is from genome assembly GCA_019055375.1 of Parelaphostrongylus tenuis. Classification (NCBI taxonomy): domain Eukaryota; kingdom Metazoa; phylum Nematoda; class Chromadorea; order Rhabditida; family Metastrongylidae; genus Parelaphostrongylus; species Parelaphostrongylus tenuis. Next base: position 58,591 of record JAHQIW010007303.1, read on the forward strand.
TAGCAGGAGCTCTACTATGATGATGTTGGAATTATCTGGGTCACGAAGTGGAAGAGAAAACTCAAAACATTGAGCTGCATGGCCGATTTCTGGTCAAAAGCGCGTTACATTAACTAAGATGTGGGGCAACGAGTTGGCAAGATACCCATGTGTTTAAGCTGCGCCAATGGAGAAAACCATAAAGACTGGAACAAATCCAAAGTCGACATTAAGTGCAGTATATTGTTCTCAAATGGTCAAGCCCTATCCCAGAGATCCTATAAACGTGTTACAATCCATCTTGAATTCATATATTAAATAGAAAATGGAGCATAATGAAGGAGTAAAGATTCATCATAGGGGCACTACCGATGCCAAGGAAAAGAATTGCACGATTCATTTAGTGCTAATTTTCATACTTCTGTCTACTATTACTTTCAGAAGAAAAACATCTTTTAGTGAGACGTGGAGCTCTTGGTGCAAGAAGTGTAACATTCACAGAGCGGCACTTCTGCTCATTATGGCTGAAATGATGATCGACCGATTAGAACGGGACATATGGTGTAGCGCCTGTTCATTTCATCCGGTCGTGCACACGTTTATTATTCTAACCACAAACCACCGATACCATATGTACCCGATGTGGAAAGGTCACTGAGTCAGGATTGTCAGCTGACAGCTATCGTTCTAAATTTCCGATTTTAGCTGTAAATGCAATTCCCAGTAATCTCTGAAATGTATTTTAGTAATACAAATTAAAAATTACATCCAATTGTCGTCAACTTAACGACAGTGAACCTCCGACTTCAATGATATAAGCTCGACACGGAGGTAAGACAAATGTATTATTATGTAACTCAGAGTCCATTCTTGTGCATACGTTAGCCCTGTCTTTTTTACTATTTAGTAATTCGTTTATCCGCATTCCTAATTGATTGTATCATATTTGTCACAATCTGCAGTACCTGTTGAAAGAGTTTCTAGTCAATGTATTGCCATATGAAGAACGGAGATGAAATTACGTATACTAGGTTCACAATATGGTCTCCTAGTAATTAATGAGGCGGACGAAGTTCTTCCTTTCGCAGAAATATAGCTGGATGTGTTTTGGTGCAGAATTCCGAATTCTAGCCAAAATAATGGAATTATGAGCAAAACTCGACCTTTTTTCTGAGACTCACGTGATATTGATTGGACCACGGAAGAGTTTGTTTTGCTTTTGCTCAATCATGTTTGAATTTAGTTAACGCTATCAGCAGTTACCCTTCAACGAGGCTGATCTAGAGAACACGAATTGGCGTTGAACTCAGTCAAGCTCAATAAACAAATAAAGCTTTCGTGGTTCATCAATCCTCGAGCGATGGACTATGCATTCGACTCCATTAAACACTGTTAGAGGCATCGAATGCATATCTGGCCTTCACAATGACTTGCTTTCGCCAACCAATTTATCAAATCATTGCTGCTATACTACCAGACCCGTTCCACTAATTTCCCCACCAGATAGTATTGAAAACTTCGTGAGCCTTTGACTCGGTTTTGAAAGATAACTCTGTGTGTGTTGCATGGCACCTTTTCTCCACACTTACCGTGATGTGAATTATGGCGATTAAGGCAGTTAAAACAATGAAATTCTGTCATTTTGTTTTAACTCGGTTAATTGGTGTAGCTTGGTATATTCGGCATGTCTGGCTAGATTATCGCTAAAAGCAGAGGGACATTTCCCTCAAATCATAATTAGTGATGATCTACTTTTATGAAGATTTGAAGAGGCTCAAGTAGTACCACTTCGGAGTCCACTAAAAACCACCTATTTAGCGCTTATATCAGTGAGGAAAGAAGGTAAGCGATTTGTTCAACACATACAGTACCATCATCATTGATTTCGCCATAGCTAAAGAGAAGTCGAAAACACGTTCTCCACTCAAAAACTCCAAATGTTGCGTATCTCGATAATAAACGATAAATTCTCAATAGCCACAAGACTTAGGGGATGGGAACGACAGAAAACGTAGAAGAGGTTTGGCTTCATGCATTCAGAAATGAAATGTTGTTACTTATGTGCTTCATTTTGCCAAATTATTTACTTTTCTCTACAAAACCTATCATCACAATTTACTGTGCGGATCCCAGCATTCCTTACAGTCGATTCCCTTTTTCGCATTCATCCTTCTCAAACTTTTCGAACATTTTATGTGTTGCTTCAGATGCTAGTTGAGCGCTTCGTTTCCTTCGTGAATGTTGTAGAATGCTCGTCGAGAAGATTTTTCTGTATGTATTAATCGTTAGAAGTGCTCTAAAAGATCAAAAGGGTGTTTGAGGCTTTTCCTTATAAAGTTCTTGCCTTTTTATAATTCATTCGTGACATTGTCCTCCTAAATTTCTTCCACTTTTTTATTCAGCTTTCACTCGTACACCATACACCTTCTTATTTATACTAGATTCTGTTGTCCATCATCAATTGGAGCGATTTAATGGTTCGATACATCATTTTACGTTATCTTGCTAGTTGGCTACGATTTCAACATTGGGCTACATCTACTTATCGTTGAGAGTGACTACAAAGAAATAGGAGGCATACAAGATCTAGCGGATCGGTGAACGAAAGTGAGAAATTTTTCTGATTTTATGTGACTTAGAGCTAGCCGGGAACGAAGCTGAATAGTGAACATTTTGTAGTGCATCGAAATTGAAGAGCAGCAATAGCGCTGCATTGGAGAGGCTATTCGACAACATTATTATGTCTTCCACAATTTTCAACGTATCGCTGTCCTTAGAGTTCCGAAGGCTGGGCGTGAGGGAAGGCTACAACCAGATGAGACTCTGCATTGTAACAGCTGATCAAATGGCGCAGTATTATTCATCTCTTAGACAGACATCAAATGGTGCTCTCATCTTATCCCCTTCATGGTTTAGACACCTCATCTGCCATAGTTTCCATACATGCTGCTCTTCTTTATCTCAGACACGTCTGATAGACTCGTAGAGGATATGCAATAAATGTCATCAAAAACTTTCGCGTCAGGCGGGACTAGAACCCGCACCTCACCTACTGACGCCCATTTTGCACATCGCTCTTTCTACGTTTCAGCGCACCTATCTGCCAGCCGTCAGCCGTCAACGGCCTGACCCGGGTAGTCGATCTCGACATTAAACCCAGTCACGCTAACAGATACTGGGTATTGAAGATCAAATAATATTCGTTTTCTATTTAACCGTTTATAGCGGTGGTATGATGTTATAGATATATACCCACTGATGTAGAGCAATGTGCAAAACTTTCGCGTCAGGCGGGACTAGAACCCGCACCTCACTCTTTCCGAGAATGCGTGCTCTACCCGTTACACTACTGACGCCCATTTTGCACATCGCTCTTTCTACGTTTCGGCGCACCTATCTGCCAGCTGCCAGCCGTCAAAGGCCTGGCCCGGGTAGTTGATCTCGACATTAAACCCTATAGTGCACGCATTCCCGGAAAGAGTGAGGTGGGGTTCTAGTCCCGCCTGACGCGAAAGTTTTGCACATTGCTCTGCATAGTGGGTATATATTTATAACATCATACCAGCGCTATAAGCGGGTAGGTAAAAAACGAATATCATGTCATCGAAAAATTTCTTCCTTGAATGACTTGATGATGGACGACTACTGGTGTCATAATGGATACAGATTATCTCGACACAGTCAACTGCTCATTTCATAGATAAAAGTGGCACAAGAATTCCTAAAAGTGGAGAATACTTGTGGGACGCCGCAAGCTACAGAGTAGCGTGATCGGGAGGACTCTGCTGAGCATGCTAGTAGGGCTATTTGTGGATTTAGCTGTTGGGGAGAATACCATGGTTTGAAATGTAGCCTTCATGAGAAGGCTGTTGATTTTACCAAATGACGTGATTTTGAGCCATGGTAATAGATGCTCTCGTATACTAAAACTATCCTCGAGTTCTAAATATCTCACTTGGTTCTATTAGATGTACAAATATAACTCCGCCGTTTTTTTTTCTGCTGTAGTAGCAGAAAAAATCAAGATATGCGAATTCTTTTCTTTTGTTTGAAAATGTGAAAACGCTAATTGTTTATAAGTCTTCCATATACAAAATATCATATATGATGCCTATAAGAGTATTCAAAGGAACCATACACGTGTTTCGGAGGTATTTTATATGATGGTTTTCACAGGACTTTGAAGATGGAAACTTTCATACCTGAGAAGCGCCATTCTCGTTTAGCAGATTTGTTGAGTAGATGTAATTAAAATTGTGGGATTTTAGAATCTTCCAACTGCACATTTTCTTGCGAAGATTATAGTATGCAAGTTGCCTATACTTGCCTAAGATGGAGCTATGTCGGGAACAAATTCGCTTGCTACTCATTCACGAACGGTGCCTAAGAGAAAATGCTAGTGAAAAGGCGCGCAAGATTATTGCTGCTTGGAGCGAGTTCCATCTTGAGGCAATTACAGACACGTTGCATACCAAAAGGAGTGTTTTTCAATTCCAAGGGGGCAAACGAAAAATCGGTCTCAATTCCTGGAGTGGAATTTTTCATAGAAGTGTTAGTAACCACTCAAAGCTAAAATTTCTGACTACAGCTTCACATGGCCGGTTTTTCAAAACGCAATTTCAGAACGTTGTAAAATTCAAAATAAAGCTAGACTCAAGCGTGCATGTTCCTCTTCGGACAGAGATCTTTTTCGGACTAGGAGGAAACTATCGATAGCGTGATGCTTTCTGATTTAACACTGTACTTATATTCTGCAAAGACTCTTCTTCTGCAACGCAGCAGGTAAAATAAGTTGTATTCGCATATGTAATCAAGGTGCTTTTTGGCCAATTCACGTGCCGCTGGGTGAGATGACCATGTGCGCCGACGCGATGATTGATTGATACTGGGCCAGTCTTATGAGATAGCGTCAGCGCATGTGCCGCCTTGCCCAGCGGCACGTGAATTGGTTAAAAACCACCATGATCGCAGATGCGAAAACTTATTTAACCTGTTGCGTTGGAGAGAAACGGCCTTTTTGGGATGTAAGCACACCGTTTGAATCATTAAACATTACGCTATCGAAGGATTACTGAAAGTCTAAAAAAAGAGCTCTGCCCGGCGACAAATATGCGGTCCTGTAACGTAATGAATTTTCTCCTGTAACAACGTCAAAGAAAGGCTTCGGAAACCGGCGACATGAGGTTGTTGCGAGAACACTAAGCCTTTGAATGATTAGCAGAATTCTTATAAAAATTTAAAATCTAGCGAGCAAAATCGGTTTTTTCAAGTGTACCCTTGTCACCAAAAAGTACTTTCAAAGTGTTCGTAGGAAAAGGCGCTTTTGATTGATTCCAAGGTCATACAATTTTATTGCAAAAATCATGTCAAAAAACCAAGGAGGAACGAAGTTTGCAGTTTCGCTGCATGATAATGCTCGACTTCATAGTGCAGAACAGATCGAAGACGTCATAAAAGAGCTGCGGTGAGAGGTTTTAGGAGGTTTTGCTTTACTCACCTTACTTAGCGTCAGATTACCACTATATTTACGAAATTCAAATCACAAACTAGTAAATTCAAAAATGGCGTTCTTCAGGTGCAAAAGTCGTCACTTTCGTCCTATACAAACAAACCATCATAAAAATATTTTGCATATAAAAAACGTATAAATACGCACTTTCAAGCAAAAAAAAATTACATGCCTTCATTTTTACTATCAATATAGCAAAAAAGCGGAGGAATCATATTTGTACACCTAATACACGTCAGGGAACAATCGTACTTCACACCACCTGCGTGGATGTTGGCTGTAAGACAATAAATCGAATTTAACGAGTCTAAGCTCACAAGAATATATAAACGAATCGTTTAAGAAACTAGCTAGGTAAAAAACTCATATTTATGTATATATGCACCTGCTAATCGGCACTATTCCTCACAATAGGTCAATCAAACCACTCGTCTCCGCTTTGTCGACAAATTCGTATTAAACAAAGTTAGAAGAATGAAAAACAGTATTTCGAGTATTCGGAGGGTTTGCATTTATTATGTGGGCTATGAAAGTCACTTGTTCACCTTTACGAACCTCAGTGGAGTCGAATGAATATCGTATTCTTAAGTGATTAGTGAAGTTATCGAGCACTCTTTCTTACTTATATATCATTCTGTTCATATTAATTTTTCATGGTGAAGCTATTCTATCCTGATCTATTTATGCATAGGCCATTAACGCCCTTAAATGGATTAAGTTCCGTTGAAGGAAAACCTTCAAATAACCAGTGTCGTCAGATGAAATACATCTGCTTCTTATCTGAATACAATGAATGCGATCGCCATTGCCATTCGTTGGGATGTTCGCTCCGTCACACTTCGTCTTACTAAATTCTGCTGACCTCGTCACCAAGGCATGGACCATTTGGGCGCAGCAGTTCGCGTTTCTCGCTGTCACAATCTTCCTTCCTCAGGATCTCCTTCCTGACAGAACATCCAACGAACATCACGACTTTTCCAACCACATTATAGTAAAGTATTCCTTTCGAGTCAAATATTTCTGACACTGATTTTTATAGTTTGAGAGATGTGCACCGATTAAGAGTGCTAATAAGGAATCATTTTTTTGTCAAATATCTAATTATTCCAGAAATACATAGTCAAATGATAAGACAAAATTAAGAACTCCAATCCGACAATTTTTGGACCGAGCCTAACTTCACAAGCTATTGATTCTGAAGCTTCGTTATCTTTTGAAAAGTACCACTGATCCTAGGTGAAATTATTGTATTATTGCGATTAATATAGTAGCGCCTATGGTGCTTTTTTATGTGTAGGCTGTTCAAATAGTTTTTTGTCGAATAGTTGAAATTCGAATGAGTCTCGGTCCGGATTATAACTTTTCTTCACTTTTGTGTTATCACCGTACAGAACCTTCGTCACTATCAATCACTAGAAATTTTTTGACTTGTGAGGAGTCTTGCACAATTCGTCAACGTCATTGGATTCGCTGTTGTCTGGGAAGATTCGATTATCAGGGTACAAAGTTTCCTCTGTTTCCTAGAAACTGGCAATTGTCTATGGGCAGCATGTGAGCACTCAAGCATGGCCATCTCGAAATTTTAGGGTGAATTAGAGTTTGTTATGTTAATCAGGAAAGAAGGTGACCTATCGTCATGGTGATGCCGAGGCCATAGGCTGACTCAGTCACCCTCCTTCATGGCGGTTTGACAGCAACGAAATGACCGACACCAGCCGCCTCGAGCTTATACTGCAGAAGAAGACTAGTTATATTGTTCAAAGAAATTTCGCATTTTATGAAGGCCCTTCCAGCTTTTCCGCGGCACTCTTTCTTGTGTAAGATTTTGGTATACCATCATTATATGACATACTAGTCAAGAACTACTGGAGGAGTATTAATCACAATAGTCTCAGGTACTTTAAGGAAGCATGCGGCAGTTCTGTTCATTTTACTGCAGCAAATTTGATGAAGGTTATGAAACGTCATAAGCGTAAGGTAAGCATGCCTGAGATTATTTCAATATTTTTGATATATAAGATCCTTCTGAACTTATAAAAGTCTACTAAGAATGAAACTGGCCAAATAAGGGAAAATCTTGATAATGTAGGTAGATTTTGATTCAACGAAAGCGGGTTAAATTTAGCGGCGGTGTTCTCTACGATAACGTTATTGGCAGGTCGTTGAATGTATGCTCATTGTCCGGTAAGATGACACAATAATAGTGTGCTGGTAACAATAACGCAACATCTGCGTCTTCTACTCGAGTGACCTCATCCTCAATCACATTCGTTATTCCCAATTGTATTGATTTCTTCGAATAGTATGACTTTGGAATTGATTCCTTTATTTCATTTATCACCTTAAATGCCCTAATGTCGATTATTTTTCCTCTAGTTCTTCTTCTTAAATCTATCTATCTACATAGTCTGCTTCCTATATGTGCAATTAACTACTATATGTGATTTATTAACCACGTTCGCTTATATAAGAGAAAAAAAAGATTTCTCTTTTCCTTGAGTGCCTAGAAAAAAATTAGCAAGTTTAATGATCATTTCCATTCCTGCTCAGTGATAGACTAAACGAAGGTTTTTGTCTTCGATCATAATTAGGTTAGTTCAATTTGTCAGTGAATATTGACGATACACTTGCAGCATTTGACAGATTGCTGTTTCCTGAGATTTTGACGGAATACCGGCAGAAGAACAACTAAAAACGACGGTGAGTTCGCAGAAAAGCCTGAAAGACAAGTTCACAGACGTGCGAGTTACCTAAATTTAGCATATTTAGTTTAAAGAGAACAGTTTCTAATGTGAATTGACAATATAGCAAGCGTGAACATTATAGCACTATAATCCATAAATTTGTCCACTTTAGTCAATCAGCTCAGGGGTCCGACTATCTCTCAACCTCGCTTGATTGAAGAAATGCAAAATTTCTCACGAACTGTACTTTTTTCATTCAAAACTTGCACGGTAAACTAAACAAGTAAATTAAACAGTAAGTAAGTAAAACAGTAAGCAGTAAACTAAACAAATGAAGTACCAACCTCGTGCATGTATTCGATCATTTTGCAGCCGGCAGTTATCAGTATTTTTCACGGGATTTGTTCGAAATCAGAGTGATTTCTTTACTTTTTCCAAATTTATCAATTAGGCTCGTACAGGACAGTGATTGAAGTGCACCGCAATACTTTTGGGGCTCTTGGTACGATATTGCGAACTAGAGTCCACTGGGCAGCCGTTGAGAGATTTGTAATAGATCTAAGAAGATGAAAACTCCTGTTTGATGTTTCGAAAAGCTCGCGACAAGTCATTCTTTATATCAACTGCCATTCAGTGACTACCACGTCACGAATCGAACACAGTGCTTGGTGTGCAGCTAAGGGATTGATCAACATCGTACGCTCTATTCTATATCTTTCTTCATCTTTATCTTTATCGATGTATACAAATTTCGCCAATGCTTGTATAAAGGTTAGTCTGCAGTCAATTCCAAAGAAAACGATGTTCATAACGAACGGACTGGTCTTGCATGTCCCATTCACGCTCAACGGAATGAACATCCGAATGCTCCGTTTACGTCTATCTAGGTCGCGAAGTCAGTATGACGAATGACCCAGTCCAATAGTTGAGCAGGAGGAAGCGAGCGGCTTGCGGATACCTCAGGATCGTCGAGGATGTTTCAAAAAGAGTTAAAAGAACACACAACTTCGCATCCACCTTTCTGATTCAGCGTGGTTTTTTTGACGTGGGAAACGGCAATAATATTCTTGTAACAGTCTAACATCGAACAGATCTAACATCTAACAGATAATCTAACAGATTCAGGCGCTACGAGAGAAACTCTGACAGCTTCAATCCAAATCCAAGCTAAAAATAGATGTAGGCCTGCAACTTTCAGTTCAAAAGAAGGAAAAACTTAGTTCCAAGATAGCAGACGCCTTTTCAATCGACAATATTCTGCAACTACCTATGCTGTCGAGGACCATCTTGATACTTCAAGCGACAAAGAACATATACGCTCAATATTCATGAAAGTTGTACTGCAGCTTACATGATCCATGGAAACGGTCATCCGAGTGTCTTATATAAAATCCTTATGAATTGTGCTTTGGAGTGGTATCTCTTTTGAGCTTAATTTTTAGTCCATTTTTCATCCACTCAATCCTTCATTCTTTACGTTTCGAGAGTGGACCGAGAACGTTCCTTCATTGCAAAAAATAAATCACTGTCAGCTGTTGTGACGTAGCACAGCCGAAGAGTATCGCACTCAATGTAATCGGACGACTTTTAAACCTTTCTCACGTCGTCCTACTGACCACCAATCGATCTTAATCTTAGATATAAGCCTAAAATTGATTTCAATTCGAAAAAAAAACTTTCTTTTTGCTACGAAAGCGTTTTTAATCTCACGACATTTTTCGCTTTCTCATAATCATTCATAGCTCTCTGGGGAATACATTCTTGAGGAAATCGATTCGCTTGTCTATTCAACATTTTTCATCGTCTATTCAACTTCTATCGATATCATCCTCATTTTTTCCCTTGACGCTTTCATAATTCTTTCTTGACCATAGTTTTCACATAAACAGCAGTTTGAACCTCCAAGGAATTTAGTATTGCTGTAACGATAGTAGAAAATTTGAACTCTAAACTAATTTCCTAAAGTTTTTTTTAGTAAGAAAGTCGACAGAAAGGCATAAAAAGTAAATATAATGTGTCTAACATTTTCAAAACTTAAATTTTAGAAGAATATGGATCAACTGATGAAAGATTATCGGAGAGTTTAAAGTAGACGGAATTGAAGAAATGTGCGTTAATAAACTGCCCATAGTGAAATGTGCTGGGCATTGACGATGATTGAACTTCATGAAGACGTCAATCACTATGAAATGGACGCACTGACATATCCTTGTTAGCTCGTTAACAAAAAAAAAATTGTGAGCTTTGGTTCATGAAAAAGAATGAGTCGCTTTTGGTTAATAAGAGGCTACATTACCATAGGGACCAACTCCTAACACCTAAACTTTATAATCAGACTTACAGGTAGTTATGAGCTAATAGGAAAGTGAGTTTTGCTTTTTGCGTTACTCTCAGGTGGCAGCCGACTAATTACGAAATTCTATGTCATCATAAGAATTGCTGTAGCTCCTGAAAGATCCGAGTCTTTGAGTAGTAAATTTTCCACCTATCCACAAACGTTCACACAAGTGCTTGTGATGGGCGCCTGGGAAAGCCGTTGCGACAATCTCAGGTTTCCAGTCAGAATCACAGTTCACAAGAATTTAACAAGTCAATAATGGAAGAGCTCTGCAGGCCCTCAATCTGTGGCCGAAACTGCACTTGAATCCGATCACTTCTACACATAGCGGTTGGAGAACCGACTAGAAGAAGTACTGAAATTCATGAGTCGGTAGGACTGGTCACTTGGGTATATATAATAAAGGATAAAGCTCTTGGTGTTGATAAATTCCTGAGGGATGCGCCAAGCAATCGCCTCCAATTTTCAACTTCGTTTGAGGTGATTGAATGCATACCTGGCTTTGACAAAGACTCGTGGTGGCTTATCGCTGTATGGAGTCAGTGCTGCATATGCTCCCAGACAAGTCTGAGGCCAGTCTAGTACCAGTTTGCCGACTCCGGAGGGATGGATGGCTTGATGAGCCATGACCGCTAGATCGAACCGTCGACTCCGTGTGCGACGCAGAGCATTTCTAACTACTGCGTCACATGCGATCTTCTTAGTGCAAAAAGTACCCAATCGATTTCTTATATTTATATGTCGATATATGACTTGTAAGCATTGCTCGGACATTCGTGGGAACACTCGCTTTACTTGATTGTGCTCATCTGGAGCATCATCTTCTGTTATGTCTGAAAATCGGTACGCTCGCATGAATTACGGAAATTATATCGTATATAATAGATAGCTTAATATTCGTAATGATTCATTGTTAGAAAGTAAAGAGTCGATTTCCTGCTAATATTCTCTACTTCCGGCACGCGTCATAATCTTTTCAGAAGTTTGGACAAAATGAAGTGTAGTTTGAAGCGTTCCCTTCAATGACCACACGATTGGGAAGATTTTCGTAACAATAATGGGCTGCTTCTCTGTTGAAAGGAAATACTTCCTCTGTATCTTCTGGAAACATTTCGTTTCTAGTTTGTGGTTCGACAGATAAACTGATATTCTGAGAATCGACTTTCTTTTAATCTTAGGTCCAGGTAGTCAGTATCGATATTGAATCCAGTCACCTGACAGATATATGTATTGGATGATCAAACAAAATTCTTTTTGTTTGACCGCTTTTAGCAGTCGGGCAAAGCGTCGACGTTTGGTTGTTAACAGAAAGCTGCGTGAGTTTCATGAGATCATCTAATGCGACTTGTCCCAATTCTATAATTCTATTCATTGGAAGTCGTCAGGGAAATTCGAATCAGTTTTCCTATCCCGCTCTCATATGAGATGGATTGTTAAAATGTAGGCAAATCACTTTAAAGGCGACTATCAACATAATTTTACGGTCACTTCCATGTGGTAGCTACGTTCAATGAAATTTACCACAACGCCATAATGCTATTCTCTGCCGTTCCGCCGGCTTCACTCGGTCTCTCCATCCGACTCCCACATCATAAGGGTCATTTTTTTTTAGCTGAGTTCTTTACTTTGGAGGTGTTTGGAAGCAGAAAATCATTATGAGCTTCTTAATGAGATTACTTGGTCTGTCACAATACCACAATTTTAAAGCCCGCAATTCAACTAACTTTGTCGCTGATTCACTATTTCGCTCTCGTTTACATAGTGGATGTTTGTGTAGGTGCTATGCATATCCTGAACCTCATTGTCAGCATTAACTCACACTGAGATTCATGATAATATTTGTTGCTTGTGATCACCAGTCCGACTTGAAGGATTTTCTTTGTATCTGCACGGAAAGATTTGAGGATCTAAATGGGTGTTTTCAACTTGGTGTTAATAATCAGCTCACTGCTTATCTAGTAGAAGACATGACTTTATAACCACGAGGACATTGAGATTTGAGCCACACTGAGAATTTTGGAGGGGAATCGAACTTGCGACTGCATACAGAGGTTGCCTGCTATCTGCAACATCAACCGAGCCTACTATTCCCATCGCTCAGTCGTCATATGTATAATTACTCGAAGTTTTAGTTCCGCCCATGTCAGCTGATGAGTGAATATCCAGGAATGTCTATCACAATATCCTCTAGCAATTCGCGAAATATTCCAAGAAGTCTTCCAGCAAATTCACTCAGAGAATCTTCCAAATTTTCTATTTCTCCTTTTCCGAATTGATAACGTCTCCATTCTTTCATGATGCATCTCACGGCGGCCCTATGGGTTTTGCTTGCTCAGAGGACATTAAAAGACATTTTTCATGAGAGTCGTTTCAATCTTTGTTGTTGTCGAAAAAGAAGCATCCATGAGTCGCCCGCAAAGCATCGCAGTAGTAGAGATGGAGCGTTCAAGCTGAAAAGCATCACAGACCGCCCCCCCCCCCCCATTTACTTCCGAGTCACTTGATTGCAAGCTTCTGGTTGACTCACCATGTCGGATATAATCCACATGCACACAAACACATTCATCCATGTATGCATGAATATGACGACAACATGCATACTGAATTACGAATCAATCTGGCCTAGAACAAACAGGAAGTCGTTTCTCAGCTATTACTCAATTGGGTGAATTACAATCGCCTGTCCGACCCACTAGGTGCTTAACGCATGGAGCTAAGTTTTGGCAAATTTTCATTTTTCCGAACTACGTATTATCGGCCGTTCCCATATGTCGCATATGACCTTTTTGCTCTCCGTATAACACAAGTGACCATCAGTAAACTCCGTTTGAACAAAAAACATATTTTATCTATTCAGCTCCGTTTGTTCAGCCCATAGAAAGCACCCACGACGGTATGGTAGCTTTTGGTATAACGATTTCATTAAACGGCTTTTTTTGTATTTACAGACCTTGAAAGAAAACATCTATGGGTGGTTCCCCAAAACACATCACTGTTTAGGTCCACTTAGAGTGAGCTGACTCCGTCCTTCCACGGTTATGACGACTGGTGGGAGACGAATCCTCGGCACTTTACATCGCAGTTAGACCACCCTGGTGCACCCCATTGGTGATGAGAGCGATAACCTTTAGGGGTAAATAATTATGTCTAGAGATGATCGACATCGATTTAACTTACGTTTTTGCTTTTTTACTTGTCATTTCACTGCTTCTCAATGTTTTTTCCTCTTCATTGAATTGAAAGCATATATAATTTATGTTTTCTCTGTATTTTGTTCAAGTGCTGCTCAATGTGCTTCGTTAATCTTTGCAGTGATCCTTGATTGAATTTATACGATTGGATGTTTTTACTTTACATTTCCATTACAGTTTCTGTCAAACACTATATGTGGTAGCCGGTTATGCTTCCTGTAGATACAACTCTTTCCTGGTTTCTCTTCATAGTGCCTCTAAACAATTTCGTTAGCTTTGCATCGGATCAAACCAGTACAAATGAAGGTGGTTCAATATTTTTTCAGCGTATTCCATTTTTCCCCTTAATAAACTTTCTATGTTTATACAACTTTTATACTGTAATTCGATTATTTTTCTGCATTGCTGCTTCTACTGCTACCTTAGCTTATTCATTATTTTTACTTGTAAACGATGGTTCACTTCGTGGTCTAAACGATGGTGGCGCAATGTACTCATCCAAGAATGGTGAGTGGTACGCAAAACGTCCAACATCGGGCGGCAGTTGAACCGGCGTTCGATCCATTTTGGGAACGCTACTACCATTACTCCACCGACACCACAGCTTTGCACCACTCCTTCTTCTAAATGAACTTTTATAGCTGTCAGCAGTCAAGTACCAACGGGTTCGGTCTGATAATCACATATCGATGTCGAATGTCGATGTGATGATGATGTCGATTGTTTTGCATGTCACCCAACATTCTCAGGTGTATATCATATATCATAGCACGCTTGAGAGCAGTAAAATAAAGAATTTATTCAGAGTATTCAGTTCACATCGTCATATGGTATGACGTAATTAAAAATAATTTGAAAGTGAAAATGCTGAAACGCGCAATATAGGCCATCGGAAGATAGCTGAGCATATGCAAATGCACGATTGGGTTATCCTAACAAATTTCTCCTCTCTAAGACCTGGTCAGTCTCTTGAGCAGCTCTAGCGAATTTAGTCGTTTGGTCAGTGTAGCACCTCGTTTTTCAAAGAGTCTATATTAAAAAGGGAATGCCCAATTCAAATAGCTATTGGTTGCTAAACCGCCGAACCATTAGACGATTTCCGTGACCCTCTTGCCTAACATGAGTATCTTTGGATTGTTTCCACCTTATTACAAAACGACTTTGATAAGCAATTAATCTCAACAGTAATAATCAGGTTGAAGTTATTGAAGCGATATGAGAGAAAAAAGTGAAAATTTTCGCTAGCATTACAGAAGGCAATAGACTACTTTCTGGCTGTGTAGTAGCAAACAGCACTCTCATGGGGGTCTTCTATTTCAGTAGATTGTGGTATTGGTCAATTTCTATGCGACGGAATATGTGTACCATTAAAATGGAAGTGTGACGGTGAACCGGATTGCTCGGACGAGTCGGACGAGTTGTTCCAGTGTGGTTAGTTTAACGCAGTTATGTTTAGTTTAGAAAATTCGTTCTTTCGTACTTGACTAACAGACAAGTGACTCAATGTTCTCTTCTGATAAACTAGGCTGTTGTTAGTAGATCAGACAAGTTCCAGCGAGATGCGGCTCGGACGAATTTCACTGTCAGTCGGGACGCTGCTTAGCAAAAGTGTATCTATGCGACGGTACACCGGATTGCTCCGCAAACGGTGTCGAAGACAACTCGGACGAGGATCCATCGATTTGTATGCGTGTTTTTTCTACTTCAGTAAGAAGTCGTTGACAGGTGAAATGTTTTTTGAGGTCTTCAAAAATCCAGTTGTCCACCGAATTTCTTATCATGTCGTCATGAAGCCAGATGCATTCATTTGTCTCAATTCTGTAATGGAATTGTAGACTGTAGCGATCACTCGGATGAACATGAAAAGTGTGACGATTGTAAGTGATTCATTCAATCTTGTTCTTTATCTACATTTATTCATTACCATCTGTAATTATTCGGGCTGTATGAGGTTCTTCTGGGAGTATAAATAAAAATCAGTAATAATTGCAATTCCTGAATGAGATTTTGCCTTGATCTATATTCCGTCAGAAATTTCTTTGCAAAAGAGGAAAGTAATCAGGATGAAAAACAACAAAACCAAAATATCTCGTAACTTTTCTCCTTTACAGTCTCCATTTCCCGTTTCTTCCTATCGTTTACTGTTTCTTCTCATGACCTTTGTTAATCACATCATTCAGCTCATATCTGCTGCTGTTTTTTCTTCCAGTGATTTGTGACGATAATATTTAGTTAAGTACTAGGACAATAACATAGAAATGGCGCTACCTTCACAAAAATGGTGTCTGTCGCGTGATAGTTTTAATGAAATGGCAATACCGAAATGGTGTAAGCGATAGTATGGTCGATGTGTTGATAAGTGACGATGAGACAATGCATGAAAGAATGTTCGAATGTGAACGAGATGTTTTGACATAGGCTGGTCGAGTGATGTAATGTTTACGAAGGAATACAGTACTAACGGCACTTAAATATGGTATAAAGAATAAGGATTGACATCGAATGGTGGCAAGCAAGTGGTAAAGTGAGAAGCTCATGGAATAGACCAGTCAGCTAATATAAAGAAGACATGTTACCAAGAATAAGGAATTACTAGGATGTCAGTATTTAGAGGGGAAAAGATATAGAGATTGAGCTTGCTCTGATTGATTGGTGGATAGATTCGCTCTAGAATTCAACTCTGTAAGGTGAAGGAATACTAGCAGAAGAAAAACGAAGAAAAAAAAAACACCTGCACAAACTGAAGGCTAGTCAGTTATCAGGCGTATACAGAACAGTAAGCTTTGTGATAGTTTGGACAAAGATGAAGTAGTGTGATCGGTGCTACCAGCATCCAGGTGAATGGCGTAACTCTACCCATGCTTGAACGCGGTGCTGAAGGCCTAGGGTCAAGGCATCTAGCGATGCTACCGTGCCCGATGGCATTCCCATTATGAAAAGTTTTGAAAGTGGGGCAGCTCGCGAACCTTGTGCTTAGTAACTTGGAATGTAATTGATCGTACAAGGCCAATAAGCAATGTTGAAAGGAGCACGTACTGTATTCAGAGGACTGATAAATCGTCAGCATGGCAGGAAATAGTCTCTCTAAAAAAGTTCCCAAGCCTTTTTTTGTTAGTATTTCAACACACAGTGTTTTCACATGCACTGACTTCAGTGCATACGTTCTCACGAACAGATCTGTTTTGCGTTTATTTTAACACATCAAATGTTAGTACTTGGAATGGAAACTATTAGAATCTACATTCTTGGTAGAGAGCATACGACTTTTAATATTCTATGGCGATGATATTGTGGTACTCAGAGCCTCCTTCAGAATCCTTTCTTTTCGCTTTTTCGATTTCACTCACTTTTGGGATAAAAATAGGCGGGATTTTATTCAGCAGACGGTTTGCATGGCTATATCGATGGTGTCTGTAGATCCCAAATCAGCACTGAACTGTCAACAAATGGAACGTGAACTTTTTTGCGTTTTTTTTCTTGAAGTTGCTTCCAGAAAAAAAAGCAAGAAGAGGAATGAGATAAAGCTCTACTACAATTCTGACACTTCTTAGGTTACCCATTTTCTCCAGTTCTTAAACTTTTGAGCAGTATCGATAGTATTGACAAATCAACAGCGTTACGAATGTGTTGGTCACATTCTGTGAAGACTTCTCGACTATTCTCATGTTTTACCCATGAACTTCTCCCCTTATTAGTGAATTAACAAGTATAACGAAGAATTTAATAGGGGGTACATTGCTGTAAAACACAAGTAGAAATGTAAAGAGATATATGGGCTACTCTTTTTGTATCAGGGCATAATGTCACCTGTCGTTATGGGGTCGGCCTTACTATGGACGGCCCGATGTGTTACTGCCCTAACGAACAGATTTCCAACGGCGATGGTGGATGCGAGTACGAAGACAAATGCACTCGTCCGGAACGAGGTACGTGTGCATCGGTGCATGTAAGTATGAATATAGGTATGTATCGATGTACCTATATATATATATATATATATATATATATATATATATATATATATGTTTATATATAATATACAATATTTGTATATAATATATAATACAATATATGTAATATATATAAATATATATATACATATATATATATGGCCATGCGCCTTTATGCATCTATATGCTTAATCTGAGCTAGCGGGTGTGACTTAAGACCATATAGGTTTTTTTGAAAGAGGAAAAAGTGCCCTTTCATAAAAAGATGCCGCTTAGGGCACTAAGCAAGCTTGCCCGTAAGCAATTTTTCTTTCCACGAAACAAGAGCAAAGGCGAGAACGCTGAAGTTCAAGTAGTATTACTCAAATTGTACATCTGGAAGGAAATAATATTCGATTTACGAATGGAGCAAACCCAGTGAGGTTTCAAAAATATATTTCCAACAAGTGAGGATCTCATCAAATCGCATAATCGAAAATATATGATTCATTACTATTCAAATATCAAGTGAAATGGTAATATTCAAACAATTTCCTCGAATTTTTGATGAATAAAAATATGAAAAAGTTACTCCTTTCACTTTTTCTTCACATTCTCTTCAATGAAAATCTCGTTGATCAATTGCCTTTGGATCGAATTTTATGGTAATTCACAAACTAGAGCTCAAACTTTTATATGGAAATGGATATTTTGAATTTTATTCGCGTTTTGTACACTATTCGTGTACTTTTTCAAGTGATTAGTCGCATGTTTTATCTCATTGACATGAAAGAGCTACATTATTCCATTTTATTTTATGCTGCTCGACTTCAAAATTCATTGTGCGGAACCCAACACTTCTGTGGATTTCATCTTCTCTATGAATGTCGTAGAATGCTGTTAGAGACAATTCTCCTCATAAAGCCTGGTCAAGGCCTTCGTGATTAACTGGAAGAGAGTTGAAAAAAATTATTGAACTAGTGCCTTGCTCATCACCTTAGATAGGCTTGCACCTTAACACTGATCACTGCGTTACCGCGCCCTCGACGTCGAAAATAGTGAAATATTTCATGAAAAGTATAATTTCAACAACATTCCTGAAGAGAAATGATTTTAATATCCTTATCGAAGGTATAGTTATTTACAAGGGCTTGAATATAAAATCTTACGGTTTAAGAGCGTCACAAAATTCTAACAATACAGGTCAAGCACCCATATGTTCCCAATTGTGTCAAAATCTCACCAGCGGAGTGTTTGAATGCGACTGCCATGATGATTTCAAGCCAAATGGAAGTCATTGTGATCCACGTATGCTTCAAACGTATTACCCTTTTTTCATATTGTTTATTTCACTCGACTGTAGAACGTGATGAATTTTAAGGAGAAACCATCGGCAACTTTGTGACAGTTGTCGGAAACTCATTCGTAATGACGTCATCGGTAGATTGGGACGAGTTCGCCGTGAGATTTCAACGAGCAATAAATCAGAATCGTCGGCTAATAACAGCAGCAATGGATTCGAAACTGAATCTGATTTGCTATTTAATGGCGGCAGTGAAAGCGGTGAAAATCTTGTCAATGACAGAGACGCAAAGGATCAGCGTTCCTATCTTGAGGATCGTTTTTCTTTCAGGACCCTTTGACGTACGCATTCATGGAATGTTCACGAATCACAAAAAAGTCTTGGAAAACTGTCCAAACTGACATTACAGCTAGTTTTCCATTCGATGGTGAGGTTTTTCAACTCTATGTTAATGTAATTTAGACCTTTTTAATTCAAATGCTTTAAAATTACCATTGCACAGAATTTTTTGTGCCCCTCAATATTCTTCGGGGAAGCAATTTCAAGTTTCGTTTATCAGGTGATGAGCCTTACAAAAGGAATTTATGGCTATTTTTCTCTATAAGTCTTTTTTAATGAGAACTACGTGTAATCATCCCGTTCTGGTTTGGCAAAATTCATGAATTTATAGTTGTATGAATCTTTTTTTCGTCCCTTGTTGGCGATTGTATCAGTGTAAATAATAACCTAAAATTAATGATAAAAGATGTCTTATTAATCTAGTTTGTAAAAATCTGAGTTGATAATTGAATTCACTTAATTCCTCACATCTATCTTCTCATAAATATTACCTTCTAGAAGTGAGACTAATGCGTCACGATCCGATCGGTGATAACTGGCTTTTTCTTGTTGGTCGAACAACGCTGATAATTTGTAAAAACGATTTTCCATCGATGAGAAAATGCAAAATCTTGATGGATGACGTAGACATTGAAGATTTCGTCGTTGACTTCACAGTCGGGTAATAGTACATTTTTAAAGATAAAAAAAAACTTCTGTGTAAAATCGTTCAGGAAAATACTGTCAGCCTTTCGATAAGAGAAATTGTTAATGTTTCAAATTCCAGCGAAAAAGAGTATAATCTTACACTATGGCGTGTAGCAAACCGTTTGGTACAATGCATAATATGGTTTTTGGTTTAATCTAAGCAAATGTCAATATGCATAGGAAACGCTTTAGCATAGTATTGACGTGATGAATCGCCAATCGTTCATCATCGGTTCTCAGATTGCGCAATTGAAGATATTGATGTGTTTTTTTCTCATAAAAAAAACTAAAGATGGCAACTGAAATGTCAAATTTTCTTGAGTGACTTCTAAAAGTTGACAGGAGTCGTCATCTGTTCGCTGGTGTGATGGATGGAGACGACTTTTCAACGCCCCATATCTTTTCCCCGGGACCCCAGAATTTGCGAATTATAGAGTTTTGAATGTGATAGTAATAATAATGAGAAAAACGGATGCACTACGGATGTTAGTGGAGATCTGTGAAATTTCAGAATTTTGGAACTTTGAAGAGCTCGTGATAATTTATCAATCTGTGTCAAATTAGTATTTCTATTTTGTTTCCAAATTCATGTTTTTAGGTTGATTTTCTACTCTACAACAGGACGAAATGCCGGCGTATGGCGCGTAAGCTATGAAAATCACACTAAGAATAGCATGTCAAAACGATTACTACAAATGCCAGCAGGTTCGATAGTAGTTGTTTCTCAAACGGTTTGAAACAACTCATGAAATAGTTTATACGAAGCAATGGAGAGATTATTTATATAAGTACTTTATTCCAGAAGATGTTGAAGTTTTTGTTTTCTTATTGCAGGTCTAGCTGTGGATCCGTTCTCGAAGACATTATACTACAGTGACAGATATTTCGAAAGAATTTTTGCTATAGATTATGCTAACACATGGACTGTGCGAGGTGTCATCTATGATAGAAGGGTTGGTGAAGTTTAGCTTATATAGAAAATTACGGTTTTTATGAATGTTTATCTATCTCTCTTTTATACGCGTAGGCAATCGTTTGCTTTCACGTATAACTTCCATCTAGATATCTTTATTAATGCTGACGAAGAGTAACGACGCATATATATATATATATATATATATATATATATATATATATATATATATTATATATATATATAATCGTGTAGCGATTCAAACAAGCTTGGTTTGATTTCCCGATCTTAAATAGCTGATACATGCTTAATACCCAGTCCGTCATTGCTTTATACTTAATATTTATAAAAATAAGTGATTTCAAATCTTCGAATAATTTTTCATGCATCCATCCAGTAACTGATGTTCCGTGGGGAGTTCGTATTTGCACCATTCTGACTCGTTGCTTACCGATTACACCCTACGTTCAGTGATGTTCGGAACGGTTCTGATGCAGTTTTGACTTTTTAATTGTCTAATCACTCTTTGATTTAGCTGAAATATTCAACATCATTGGCGTTTTTTGCTGGATATCTCTACGTACCGAGCCGCGCTGAACTTCTTCGCGTGGACACAATTACCTCAGAAACGGAAATCGTCAATTTTCACGCTACAATACTGGGATTTTTCGTCAATCACAACTTGTCTGTACCTAGTTCAGGTAGAGTAGAACTCATTCTTCTCGAACAAGAGCCCAATTACATTTTGAAGTCTGCAGTTGCAAACTTGAGAATGAGTGCATATCACAATTGTTATAGATGCTCTGCGAGACCTATGTAATCTCTAGTTTGACTTTACACGCAGTGCTGAGCAAGCCCGCTATCCTACAAAGGTTTGACATTTGATACGTATTGACCAAGAGAAAGAAGACACTGACCAAGTATGTCAGTAGTTCCCTCTAAATATTCTATAGCTCAATCGTTTGCCGACTGATACATATTGCGAATGGAGCAGAACATATGATTTGTCGCTTAAGGATTCATCAACAGAAAGCGCTTAATCCGCTTTTCAGTCTCGCATTTTGATTCTCTTTGAGATTCATATGAGAGCTGCCGAATTATTGTGTAAATATCTCTTATTTATAACAAGCAATTGGAGTTCCTGATGCTGGTAAGTTTTCGGGCTCTTTTTCCGGATCCATTTGCAAAGAAGTAATCGTGCAATCAAGAAACAAAAAAAAAACTAAACTAAAAGCTAAAAAAAATACCTATCGATAATGCGAAGGGAATGTTCGTATGACTAAAAATGTCAGTCTTGTGATTTTTCACTTGACGGCAATTGCATAAATCGTTCGCCGTCGCCTACCTTCTTATAGGGGCATACTAGCCCCCAGAAGATTGGCTAAAGACGAAAGGCTTGCCCAACCAGGCCGAAACATGTATTGGGCTCTATTGCCCATGAAAGACCACATGCCATGTTGGCTCAAATACGAACTATGAAATATACTAAGATGAGATTTTATATAATCCTGTGAGAATTTTCAATGTGAAAATGACGGCATAATCCATATGCATTAGAGTGGGCATGAGATGATTGAAGTGTTTTTTTATTGACTGCTTGGCTAGAGCAGCGCTCTTACTCGTAATTGCTCGGTGCCGAAAATCCTTTGTCTTCCTAATCCAACAAATGCGAAAGATACGGATGATTGGAATTTTCAAGCAAGCCAATGAATAAAATTTGCTCCCTTTACTAGGCCAGCGAATGTGTTTGTGATCAAAACCAATCAAGCAGCAGGAAACTCCATTTTTTCTTTTTACTGCTTTTGTTGCATTATATATATATATATATATATATATATGTATATGTATATGTAATGTCTGTTTACTTGATTAGAAATGGTCTGTCTTCACGAGCAGTGTGGAACTTAACACACTTTTCCTACGTTATTTGCCTGTGATTGTCATCGTGGTGGAACCTCGCAAGCACTGTGACGAAATGCGCGTGTATCACATTTTTACTGTGAAACGTTTGCAACTAGGACTGCAGGTGATTGATTCTAACTATGAATACGTCCTCTAGCCATATGGGTGGTGTTTCTAGAAGGGTTTCTATTTGCTTATAGTCCATTCTACTCCTCTTTTGTCCATCTAAAGTGGTTTGAGTATGATCCAATGTTTCTGCTGCATATCAAAGCACTAGGCAAACTACAAAATTGAGGAAGAAAGTGTGGTCTTCGGGAATATTGGCTTGTCGAGAGAAATGCTTCTTCTGCGCTCCTTTTTGTGTCTTCTTCTGCGCTCCTTTTTGTTTTACTTATTACCTTAAGATCTTCTCTACGTTCAATGATTGTTCGAGATTCTCCATATACCTGATAATATAACAATTGTGAACAGCTTCTACAGCATGCGCAACAGTTACAACGGAAGATAGTTGCAAAGTTCCTTTCGCTTACCCTTTTTCGGCAGAATAACCGGGAGCGACGTCCTCCACTAGCCTTTGGTTTTGCTTGTAAAGGTAGATCTCGAGTTGGGCTCTCGAGACTAACATGTGGAATATGCCCTGTAGCTTGGAGAAAGTCGACAATGATATTATCAGGTCTTGGAGCTACGGTATCTCCATACTTTCTACCTCAACTCGAGATGCTTGAGGGCGAGAGTTTCACGTGATTCTCCCCATGGTGAATTCAAGGACGCGATACTGACCTTGTGGGACGGAGGATAATAACGTGGAACATTTCTGCTATAAATTAGATATCATAGCGGAATGTAGTATTGATCACACTTTCGTTTATGCGAGCTAACCACTGAATATTATGTTTAGTGAGGTCCCGGCAGTATTTGTCCTTATCTGTTCCCTTTTCCAATGCTTCCAGCATTTTTCTTTATTTATGCCGATGCGCGTCGTCTGTAGTCTCTTTTGCGGCTGGCGCTATCACCAGTTTTGCTCATTGTGTTGAAGTAGGAGCAAACTACAGCTTTCTTCTCTTCTCGGCAAATATTTTCCCAAATCGACTAAACCTTTCACCTATTCGGTGGCTCGTTGGCATTCGATTTCATTGTCACCAATCCACAAATCGGGCATTTGCTTGTGATAAGAACCTGGTGATCTAAAGTAAAGCTATATTACGATTCTAGAAATAGTCGACGGTAAAACGGCATTCATGGAGAACAGAAAGTCCTTGCATTAGTCCAACGTTGACTTTTCACTACGCATGGGACGTCATCGCGCGGAAAACGCGACGAACGCAGCGCATAACAGTGCTAAATTGGTATTTTCCTAATGACGTTCATATTTTCACCACACTAAGTGAGAGGAGGGGAGAAGGGGGTTCAATCGCCAGTAAATGGCTGAATATGATAAGAGAGACTTCGTTTAAAACTTGGTTGAAACATGCTAAAAAGCTTGCAAAACAATGAAATGTTCATCGAAAATGATAATGCACAGCGAAATACGAACCGCTTCATCTAAAAGACTTGATAATTTCTCGAGATTAGTGTTCTTCAGGAGTTTGATCTTCCATAGAGTTGCAGAAGCTTCGCTCTATTTTATTATGACTAACAACTTTCTTAACATCCACTTATACTCTGCTATGAACATTAATAACTTGGTCACTGACAATTTCCGGAGAAGTTATCAGATAGGTGAAGCAAACTCTGTCAAGGCTTACTCCGGCCACATAGTAAAAAAAAGTCTTTATACAAGTTTTTTTTTAGAGTCATTCATTGTTGAAAAGGTGTTTTCAAAAACATTTACACAATATCGCCTAAAGAACTATTTAGAAACAGTTGAAAATGAATTGTTCCCCAACTATGTAGCTTCTCATTTGAAGTGATAATTTCTAGGACAACTGGGCGTTCTTTACACTAAAAATGCGTTTACAGAAGCCTCTCCAATGATAGTCTATTTTTATAGCGACAAAGTTTGTTTGGATTGGCAATTCCAATTCATTGTCAAAAATCCACTGTTATGTTGAAAACGCACTCTGAAATCGAAACGTTCCTTTTTCATTGATGAAACGTATTATACAGATTGTTTCGCAAACAAAGCTCAGTACAAAAAATCGGCATTCTCCAAACCATCGAGTGACGTAGAAAAATAGTCCGAAAAAACAGAAGCAAATGTCTTATAACACTTGGAAATATGACTAAGCAGTGATGATGAATTCCGTTAGATATCTGGAATTTCTCGACATATATGGGCTTTCTTAGTATGAAAAAAATTCATAGCAATCTTTTCTGCGTATTTTATCATATGACATAGTATCACTAGATGCCCAAATCCACCAATTAAAGGCCCATTTTCCATTGCAACGCGCCATAACAAAAAATTCCCGCCTTGCGCGGCTCGCAAAGGGGGGCACAAAGGTATGCCACTTACGACTCAAGCGATTTAGTAGTAATGGAATTGGCACACGAGTCCAAATATCTTCGTGAAAGAGTGGTGCAATTAGCAAATCAAATCGCAGAGAATCGCTGGGTTTCGTCTACCAGTGAGCAAAGGTCGTATGAAAAATATTTTTTTTCTTGACTCACAACAGTGAAATTAAGCAGACTGCTTGTAACTTGCTACTGTTTTGCTATTGCAGTGATTTTCCCAAGATTACGAGATATGCCTTTATGTCTCCAAAACTGTTCAACAACTTCTCCTGAATTTTACAATTTCAATTATTTATCGATCGATTTCTCCTACATCATCAATCTTATTTTAGTGAACAACGAATGCGCATCAGAAAACGGCGGATGTCCAGATATCTGCGTGACTGGCAAAAACTCATCGGCGTTATGTCTATGTGAAGTAAGTTTCAAAGACGCACTATTTGGCTTCAGGCCTTCCGCGTAATTTTTATCGTTTAATCACTATCAGTACTTTTTGGAGGACGCCAACAAAGTTCTTGACGTAAATCTCTCTCTTAATTGCCATAATGCTCATCAATCTCTTTTAAGCTACGTACTTTGATAGTTGGTGTCTTTCGGTACACAGGTGCACCCCATCTGACCTTCCTCACCGTCACTTGAAGGGTTCTCGGCATAACGATTTTTCAAACCCGATTTATACATTGACACCAAGTCTGTTGTCATTATAACTGTGCACTGTAATCTATATGCACACTCAATGCTCGTCAGTCTGAAAATCGCTTCAGTCGAAATCTCAGTCATCCATTCAGCGACCGTTCCACGATTTCTTTTGGCTTGGTTAAAGGGTAAAAGGTTCCCTGCACATGAATACTGTCCCTATACACCGCAATTGTTCAAGTTCTACTTTCTTCAGATTGGGCGGATTCAAGTCGCTCATGCATAAATCTCGTTTTCTTCTGTATCTACCCCTTCTCTAATGTACTAACCACGAGCTCTTCGCATATATTTGTGATTATAATTGCTAGATGATGATTTCAACTTTTAATGAATAAGATTGAATGACGGCTGAATTACCGCTATATGGAAGGCAGAGAGAGTCCTCTTGAAACACTTCTAGATCTTCATCATAAGCACTCTCTGGCCTTTGTGGATTGAAGAGGGACCGCACACGACTGGTTCACGAATAGGTCGAATCAAAGCCTCTTGCACATTATCGGATATCATCTCTACCACTACGCTACCCATGCTTATGTACGCTCATGGTCTTTTCAGTAATTTTCCTTGATAAGCAGTTGCAAGGTTGAATAATAGCATTTAGTGAATACGATAAGAGAACATGATACAATGGCTCAAGTTTCGGTAGTGTCCTTCTTCAGAGCCAATTGATTCGCAGTTCACATAGTCAAGTACTTTCATAGCCTCGACAGCAGACGTAATAAACATCTTTGGATCGAATAGTAAAACGCTAGAAGTCTCTAAAGGGGGCCACATTGCCGAAACATCAGCCATTGTATCACTGTTATGCTGTTTCAATCCATTCGATAGATGCTGTTCTTAGGAACCTCGCACTGTCTATCACAAATCACTGATTATCCACTCTCTGCCCTAAGTTGATAAGCATTCGGTAATGGGAATTTTTTACGAAAAATGCTAGCTCTAGGTCTATGTAAAAGAATGAATCGGTAAGAACTTCTTTCGGGATTGCCTGCGTGCGGTCTACGTTGCATATACCAGATGAGTACAAGAAGAAACCGCTTTGATGTTCATTACGTGTTTCGCATATTCTTTGACGTTTCCGAAGTGTCACCTCAAGAGCCCAACTCTCAAATGCATGGAGAGGTTTTGGAAGAACTAAAGAGTCGAATGGATGAGGGTCGAGAACACTGTTTGTGTGGAAGGCTATTTGAAGAACTGAATGATTACTGTGATTCCAACTGCACTTTGTAGACTGGTTCTTCACTGAGCTGTTTCACAAGTTGCTTCACTCCAATATGTCTGTGAACTCTCTGTGAACACCTCGTCATGATATGGCTCAGGTACTATCTTATAGTTGAGTTGGCGAAAAAGTTTTGAGAAAAATGTTTGTAAAACATTTATTTATGCACCTGTTGCGTCCGAAAAAGACAAAACTGCTAGTCAAAGTATTTCCCTTCAACTTCAAGCACTTCCCGCCACTTCTCTGGCAAAAGATCAATTCCGCGAGCATAAAATTCCGTTTTTCTTGCTGTTGAAAAAATGAATGACCGAATTGTGCAAATTCAATATCAATACCAAACTTTTTGTAGCGCAACCAGTTACTCCATTGAACAAACCTTTCTTCACCTTCGTCAAACTTTTTGAACCACCTGTACACCATACTTTTGCCAACTGTGTCTTCGCCCCAAGCCAGGTGGATGCGTTCACTTGCCACCGTTGCATTTAACCCAGCAGCCAATCGTGCATCTTCAACAATCTAATTTGCTCGCTTGTTAACTCCATCATGAAATAAGTAGATAAAATATATACCAATCAACGCGGAAGAAGACGGGCTTTCAAATGAGCTCAAAAAAAAAATGGCCGACACCTAAAAACGTTACAAGCATTTTCTCAAAACTTTTTCCCCAACCGATTAATCAACCACTGATTTTTTTCTACTCGGCAACTGCATTGCTTACAAGTGATCCTGTTGCCGATCGAATTTCTTGACTCGGAGCGTAGAGGACGTTTAAAACTGTTCTATTCTGAAGACCTTTGTTGACGAGATGGTCATCTTTTACTACTCTTTTCTTGGCTACACAGCGAATGATGTATTTTGTACTGTGCTTAAGATTGGATATTTGACTATTCCTCGTGTTACAACATGGATTATAAGCCACTCATAGTTGATGTCTATGCGAATCATGGCACCTCACTGTGTGTTTCTCACGTTCAGCACGACGTCTGCTGCTCAAATTTGATATCCCTCGAGAACGTGTGATGTTGATCAACCACAAAACACGATTTTTACTTCTATTCTGGTCATCTTCACCTGATTTTGTGGTTCTGCAATCAAAGATCGCCTATATTCCTAATTCAATTTTCTAAATGTATTAGAACTGCCCAGCAAACCCCCTTAAAATCATGGTTTTTCATCAAAGCCTTGAATTGAACTCATTACAATGAGACTCATTCGATGGATTATTCTCTACCAACATGGCTTAGTGCATCTACAATCATTTCTTCCCTACTCTAGAGAAATCAAGAGACTAACCCTTTGATCAGAGCGATTTGTTTAGGATGGATTAGAGTTCATAAGTGGAAAATGCTCATCAAGCACTTTGACTGATTCCTTATTACTATATTCGCGCCTGTCGCCGAAATGGATTCATGGAGTGCGCTTGAATGGTACAAAGGTTTGTTGTACGTTCGAACAGTGTTGAAAAGTCTGCAGAAATACGATTATCTATCAAAATAGAATTCACTATGTGAGGTGCTGAGTTTGGAGCATAAAAAGATTAGATAGTTGAAAACTAAAGTTTTACAATGGTGAAAATTATGGTGTAATGTTAGGCGTAACGTTTGGTTGCCCCATCCATGTTTGTGGTGAAGATATTGGATTGTTGCGAACGAATGAAATGTGTATATGCTGCCGGGTTGACTTGAAAAAACTATGGGCAGTGAGGCTCTTGCTCATAAGCTCAAGATAGCGCAATTTCCCTACATATTCTGCCATTTTAGGAGATTTCTTTATTTTATTACCTTAAAATCTATTAGCTTAACAAGTACGCCAGCTTGGTTTTTGGCGTTCCTGTTGCTCTTGCGGCACCCAGTTTCTCATCCTCACGAATTGCTAATTCCTTTTTGGCACTAAGCGAGAATTTTTCGATATTTAAAGGGCTTGATGCTTGTGAGCAAGCGATGGGATGGTAGAAAATTTCCTTCAGACTGTCACTGTACGGAGTACACACTATTCATTCGCCCGTGACACTCGCACTGAATGTGCAACTGTCCCTAGATTTGAAAGAAAAGTGGGAGCCAAGTTGCTCTTTTCCTACTCTTCAATGAGAATTCAAAACTATTCGTGCATACACCTACTTTTTAGTTCTTATATGTTAAACGACGACGAATGAAAAACCGATCCCTTTCGCTGGATAAGAGGCTTTCATAAGAGTTTTAGTAATAGTTCGAAAGCCTATATTTCCGGCTAGAGCTAAAGGTGGCTACATTTTGAAAACATCCTTTTATAACGTTGCAAAATTCAAGGCAAAATATGTTTTACATTCGCTAAGCAATTCTACTGTCAAATCGCTGGTAGCACAAAAAGCGCGGAGGAAAACCTGTAGTATTACAATTATGCGTCCTATCTGGAGTTTTCTTTCGAAGCGGTGAAACAATTCCTAGTTGAATGAAAATTGAATTCCAAATCTCGAACAGCTTTCTACCCCCAGACCGTGAACTGGCCAAAGAACAAATGCGCGCGTATGTGTATCAATATTATTTTCAATGCGTATTTCAGAGAAGCGTTCTTTCCAAAAAATAAGAAAGTGTTGGAGCCGTTAAATCTACCCTATCAAATGATTTCTAGTAGGCTAAGCAAAGAGCTGTGTCTTGAGAGAAAAATGCGTGTGTGGAACATAAATGTTCTCTTTCTGTTTACAACGCTGCTGAAAAAGCTTTTCCAAAACGCAAGCAAATTATTGAATTTTTTGAGACTTGGCTATCAGGAAACTGATAGTACTTCTAGGAAAGAGCTTTGCTCAGCAAAATATAAGCGATTATTTTATTCTGAATCCCACGTCATTATAAAAAGGCTTCTTCTAGAAACCGCAAAGTACTGCTCTATCTGGAGACCTGAGTTTTTGAATAATTATAAACTCTCTTCTGGAAAATTCTTGTCCAGCGAAAAGATCTGTTTTTAGTTGTCGCCATCTAACATACAGGAACCACTTTTTTAACTATATTCAGGTAATCTCGTCGATATCACCGATACTCTCACCAAAAGCCGGCGCTATATTTACTGTAGATCCTGGAATTGGTGATATATACTTTTATGATGATGCCAAGCAGATGATCGCTAAGAGACGGATTGTAGGAGGAGAGGTTACCATTATCGCCGAAAACGGTTGGTATATCTTGGTTTAGGTTTTTTATTTAATGCAGCGCGACATAGTATGTCGAAATAATATTGCCCGCACTACATCGTCGCATACCAAATCAGCACTTTTAACCACGACATTATTCGATCACCTGTTCACAGTTGTTATAAGGAAACGCCACTTTTTTTTCAAATTTTCTGTCTTTTTTAAGCGATTCCTCTCCTTACATGCATGGCTGTGGACTCATTATCTGGGAATGTCTACTACGGAACTCGTCCAAGCGGTAGGAGATTCAATGCTTCGACTTGCCATAAATATCATATTTTTATTGTTTCAATGTCACTGCTCTATAAGAGAGTTTAGAATTATTTTCCAGTGGTTGCTGCTGGAATCACTGTGTTTCATCCAAAAAATCCTGATAGAAGAGCACATATTGTGAAAACAATAGGTGGAGTATATTCCATAAATGTGGATTCCATGGCTCGGTTAGGAATTTCGTAGAATCTATTTGATAAAATCACTTATTTAATTAATCTTGAGCCCTACTTCTTCTTTTCTCATTAGAGGTGCATAACTGTACTATGTGAGTTGATATGTTTATTGGGTCTTGCCATAGTTCTTTTCAGCTTTCTAAAATTTCATCCGGTACTTTCTAGGTTTCTATTCTACTCGACTACAACGCAGTTTTGGTATCATAGTATAATACGAACAAATCTAGACGGAACGCGGCCGGCGGTAAGTCTCTAAGCCTAATAAGTAATCTCAAATGGGCTTGAACCAGAACTTTGAAACAATTTTAAGGTTACCCATATCTTAACATCATTGTTGTTCCAATCCACGACCGTAACTAAAAAATCAAGAACGTTCTCATTATCTGCTGTTAAATTCAATCAAACTCTAGAATGATCCGTATCTTGTCCTGTTTCCAATACAAATCTCACCAAAGTAGTTTTTTTTTTGGTTGAACAAAGTTCATGGAGTTCCCAGACAGCTGTGCCTGGGCGTTCCCACATCAGTTTCAATGTTGTTCGTTGCTCAACTTTGCTGATCGGGAGGAGATCTACCACGCAGAGGTTTTATGAAGAACTTCAGCTCGTTTGGCATAGGTCTACTATTAGTTGTTCTTCCTATAAAAATGTTGAATTTATCAGTTTCTCTACCCCAGGGTAGTCTATTTATTGTACAGAGCAGTATGAAAGTAAGTTAATAAACTGCCAAAGGATGAAATTGCCAAGCGATTGACATAGTGAGTCGCACTAGCAGTATGTCTTTCTAGTGATTGGAGGCATTATATCAATTCTATGCAACTGAATAATCTTAAGAAACGGGGTTGACAAAATTAGTAGTTAATTGATAATAATTAATAGGTTGAGGCAAAAGTTTCTTAACACCTGCTGTAAATCCAAAGTTTACACATAGATTCAATTAGAAACAGCAATAATTAATCTTCAACATAAAGACCATCATATTCCACGATCTTTTGCTAATGAGCTGCAAGCTTCTGGATCATCTCGAAATCGCCATTTTATGGGCTTTCAATTGAAGAACTTTCAACATGCGTTTTCAACCCCACCAAATGTCTTGAATCGGCGTCCGCGCAGAAAATGGCCTATCAAGCTGAAGTGGACAGTAATCGGGCGGCGCAGACTGGATGCGGCAAAACCTCGATTCCCTCCATGTCATCAAACGTTTCCTTGGTCTTCCCTGCGGTGTGAGGTTTGGCATTGTCTTGTTGAAACAGCGCACGCTTTTGGCGAATTAGTGTCAGGTATTTCTCCTATAACTAGCGTTGCCGTAGGAGTTTCTTACAAATATATTCCTGAGATAATCCCATGAATTCACAACAAACGATACTGTGTGGAAAAACATGAAATTTAATTTCTAGTGGGTGTTAAGGATCTTTTTGCTCAGTGTGATAGTTGACTACGGTAAAACTCGAATCTATGTTGTTCTCCTCATTATGACAATAACACGATGAATTGTTGAACATATTTGTTGAACATTAGGGCGCCGTTGCCTAGTGATTGTAATGTTGGTCATGGCGCGCGTGGAGCCGCGCTCCACCACCCACTTCTCTCTGGAAGTCAACAACAACGTAATATGGAACACCACATCAAGGCTATGTTCGCATTTGCAAGGTAGATTCGCTCAACCAGTACTCTACGACGTTGAAGAAGAAGACGAAAAACGAATTGAATGTCAGAAGTACTGGGATCGTCACTGTGAAAAATAAGAAAATACTGTTATGACGGATTAATTAAAGTGCTAAAGTGCTAAATATTGAACATAATCCATAGCAACATTGCTTACCACCTTATGATCGGTAGCAGCGTCCCTAGCCGATGACCTACGATGTGCGGCGAGGAATGTATTACCTCAGCTGTAGAGTCACTAAAGATGAGGACTTCTCAGCCACGTCTATTGGGAAACCCAGATGACAATGATTCTATGTATGAAAAAACACTCCTGAGCCTCATAATCTCATTTAAAAAAAAGCGTAAGAGCAATCTGAAGAGTCTAATACTAAAGTGTATGGCACCAATAGATTTTTTTGGTGAGCAGAGTATGCTCACTCTGCTACATGATAAGAGCGAATGGGTTTAAACCGCTACCTCCTATATCAGTACTGAGCGATCTGAGATGTTATATATGATGCGAGAGCGATCGATATTTAAATTTCAGAAATGTTGCAGGTGCTCGTCGGCATGTCGTCGTTTAATCCGGCTACTGTGGCGATCGACGTTGAAACGAGACGAGTTTACTGGCTAGATCCATCTAAATATGAGCTGCATTGGGTCAGCTATAATCTCGACAAGAATCAGGTATGATAATTTATCGCAAATCGGTAAAAGTGAAACACCGCATACGAATGGCGTCGTGCCTGCGACAGACAGCACTGGGTGCCATTGTATGCGTTAGATGAGTTAGAAAGCGACAAATTTTTAGAATACTGGCAGTTTAAAATGAACTATACTTCTGCTATCGACTGCTTTTTTTACAGACCCGCTCAAAATGATTTAATCTGATAAGGATATACATATTTTGAGCCATAGGTCTAGTGCTATATAGGCGCCTATTTCGTCCTATTGGGACTCATCAGTAGCACCCTCCCTCGGTTCCGTCGATCCCTGGAGGTGAAACAATCCTCCAAAGGAACCGACGCCGAGTAAAATTAAGCACCCAAAGTAGGATGATGTTATTACCTGACTTTGCGGTGACCGGCAGTCGAGCTTACGGCTTTTAAAATGAACTATACTTCTGCTATCGACAGGGATCGACGGAACCGAGGGAGGGTGCTACTGATGAGTCCCAATAGGACGAAATAGGCGCCTATATAGCACTAGACCTATGGCTCAAAATATGTATATCCTTATCAGATTAAATCATTTTGAGCGGGTCTGTAAAAAAGCAGTCGATAGCAGAAGTATAGTTCATTTTAAAAGCCGTAAGCTCGACTGCCGGTCACCGCAAAGTCAGGTAATAACATCATCCTACTTTGGGTGCTTAATTTTACTCGGCGTCGGTTCCTTTGGAGGATTGTTTCACCTCCAGGGATCGACGGAACCGAGGGAGGGTGCTACTGATGAGTCCCAATAGGACGAAATAGGCGCCTATATAGCACTAGACCTATGGCTCAAAATATGTATATCCTTATCAGATTAATACTGGCAGTTTT
This sequence comes from Parelaphostrongylus tenuis, assembly GCA_019055375.1. Lineage (NCBI taxonomy): Eukaryota > Metazoa > Nematoda > Chromadorea > Rhabditida > Metastrongylidae > Parelaphostrongylus > Parelaphostrongylus tenuis. Next base: position 92,528 of record JAHQIW010007303.1, read on the forward strand.
GAAAACTGATGAATATTTGGTTAGTGTAGCTTGATGAAGATGCGATTGGAGTCAGGGATCGGCTTGACATGTCGCCCTCTACGACTGTCACGAAATCGAATCTCGGCGGTCCTCTTTGATTAGGAGGAAACAAATAAAAGCCGATCTCATTCGCTGGAAAGGAACTTTTCTAACGATTGTTAGTAACCATTAGAAAGCTAAGACTTGAGATTATAGCTACACGTGGCGGGTTTTACATAACACCCCTTATAACGTTATAGCATCCAGGTCAAAAATCATGTTTCACACTCGCCTTTTACCTGCATTTTACAACGCATATAATCCGCTGAAAGCCGAAAAGCATATCAATGTGTGGAGAAATTTTCGTAGTATCTTATATCTCATAATTATTAATTGAGCCAACATGTCATGTGGTCTGGTAATGGTGCACTTGTACGGCCCGATACACGTATTTCGACTTTACAGTCTCGTCAGTCGGGCAGAACCCGTCGTCCTTTGGTCTTTTTAGCCAATTCTCTCACGAGCCCCACTCACTTTATAAAGAGGTGGCGACGACGAACGATTTCCTACGTCAAGTGAAATTATCACCGAACATACAGTGTTGCACACTCGATTGCTCTTTGGCTGGTATTTTCATAATATTATACGTTTATTTCGAGTGTTTTCTAACCGAATGAGGACCACGACCCAGGAGGCGCGTCTGGCCCCATCCCACTGCCCCCACCCCCCAACCAATCACGTCCACCCTTAGATAAATGATTGTGAAAGTGATTGGGATGATAGTGGTATGATGGTAATGATTGGGATGACAGCGATAGTGATCATAGTGATGGCGGTAGTAACAGTGATGATAATAGTGATAGTGGCGATAATGATAGTGGGGGAATGATAGTGAATGATAGTGACCGTGTGATAGTGATCATAATGATAGTGCTGATAATTGCATAAAAGAATGCTTTAAGCCAAAACGAGGTTGTTAGCCAGGGTCATACGCCGGTGTTTCGGAGTTCGTCCTCCTCGTCAGTGACCCCCCGCCCCACATTAACAACCTCTTTAGGCTTAAAGCATTCTCTTTGAAATTATTTTGAATGTTTTTTGCGAGGTTTTAAAACAGTCGATCTGATGAATCAATTTTGATCTAACAGCCAAAAAACTTCTACGTACCAACCTCGTTTAGGCTTGAAACATTCTTTTTATTTTGAAATTATTTTGAACGTTTTTTTACGAGGTTTTAGAAACAGTCGATTCAATGGATTAGTTGTGGTCTACCAGCCGAAACCATCGTCTGATGGTGATGGACCAGTGTCATTGTACACTATGCTATCACCACATACCACATACGCCTCCCTCCTTGCTACAATGCAGGGCTTAATGTGGGGCGGGGGTCACTGACGAGGAGGACGTAACTCCGAAACACCGGTGTATGAACCTGGCGTAACAACGTCGTTTTGGCTTAAAGCATTCTTTTATGAAATTATCTTGAATTTTTTTTGCGAGGTTTTCAAAAACAGTCGATCCGAAGAATCAATTTTGATCTAACAGCCGAAAAACATCGACTGAGAGGTGGTGATGGACCAGTGTCTCTGTACACTGTGCCATCACCACATACGCCTCCCTCCTTGCTTCAGTGCAGGGCTTAATGTGGGGCGGGGGTCACTGACGAGGAGGACGAGCCTCCGAAACACCGGTGTATGACCCTGGCGTAACAACCTCGTTTTGGCTTAAAGCATTCTTTTATGAAATTATTTTGAATGTTTTTTACGAGGTTTTTAAAAACAGTCGATCCGAGGAATCAATAGTGCTGATAGTTATACTGATGATACTAATAGTGATGATAGTGATGGTGATGATAGTGGTAGTAATCATAATGATGGTGGTCACAGTGATAACGATAGTAATGGGATAGCGATAGTGGTGGTGATAATGATAGCTATCATTGGCATTATCATTGCCATGATAACAGTGATAAAGATGATAGTGATAATGATATCAACAATGATAATAATGATAATGACAATGGTGATGGTAATGATAATGATGATGATAATGAAAATGATTCTATCGCTGTGACTATCATTATCACTGCCACTATCACCATCACTATCAATACCTTTATCATCACTATCACTACCACCATCACTATCACCATCACTACCGTTCTCACTATGATCAGTATCACTGTCACTACCATCACTATCACTACCACCCCATATCACCATCATTACTATCACTATCATAACTGTCACTGCCGCCATCACTATGATCACTATCACTATCATACTAATCACTTTCAAGATGATCTTTCAACAGACGGACGTGATTGGTTGGAACGGGGCCAGCGGGTTGAGGCCAGACACGCCTTCTGGGTCGTGGTCCTTAAGCGGTTAAATGCAAGAGCCCAATACCACACCACATGACATGTTGGCTCAAATGATAATAATGAGATATATAGAAATTTGAACGTGGTCTCAATAACAGTACTAGTTTGAGTACTGGCACTCTGAGGAAAGAATTCGTCCAGCGAGATATAAGCAGATAAGAGAAGAAACAAGTGGCTCTATGAAACATAATTTTATTTTAAATTTTACTCCGATGTAAAGTTTCAGTTTCGGATGGTCACTAACCTTCTTATGAAAAGTTCTCCTCCAACGAATGGGATCAATTTTAGGTTTATTTACCTCCCCCCTCCCCCACCGTAATCAGAAAGGACCATCTCAGCCTCTCTACTTTGAAAATATATCGTAAGTTCCTACTCGGAGGTGATTTGTCAAAATGTTGTCCATTTTCACCAGATTTCATGGAAGGCTCAAAATATGATAGCAGACCCTGAACTAGAGTGTCTATATAGACCTCTCTAACATGTTCGAGCCTGTTATGAGGTATGCTACGGCATTTATTTATGCAGTGCTAGACAGGCGCCTGTTTATCCTCTGCAGGCTTCTCAGTAGCACAGTGCCCTTCGGTTAAGCCGATCCCTTGCAGTTATATCCACATATATAGGAATCGACGGCAAATAACAGATCACCGCAACTCAGTTGGACAAATTTCCGCGACATTGCAGTGACCGCATTCGAGTGCTTGTGGCCATTAGAATGAATCATACCCTTTTCTCGACTGTTTAGATGGACCTCCCTCAAATCGGTGATGATGTGATAACATGACAACATGTTTGAGCCCATTATGAGGTCCGGTGCGGTACTTATACAATGTTTAGCAAATGCCGTTTCGCCCTTCCAAGCTCTTCAGTAGCACAGTGCTCTTCGGTTCAGCCAATACTTTGGGTGTATAGCACTACAATAGGGCATGGTTCATTCTATCAGCCACAAGCACTCGACTGGAGTCACTGCAGTGTCGCGAATCTTTTCACCTGATATGCGGTGATCTATTATTCAGCGTCGGTTCCTTCATATGTAGCTGTATAAATGCAGTACCAGACCTCATAACGGGGTCAAACATGTGATCGTATTACCAAATTATGTTGACAGATTATATTGTTTTGAGCGACGTCTCGAGAATAGTCGAAAAGAAAGGTATGGCAATATGCGTCTTACCAGCCCCGAGTAATCTATTGTGAAATACTGCCGTTGGTGATTTTATCACGTTGCGGCAGATGTAAATATTTTGGCGTCGGTTCCTCTATACAGGAGATATTTCCTCGCAAGGAACTGACTGAACAGAAACGCACTGCGCAAATGACGAGGCTGTAATGCTGAAACACGTGCCTTTAACTGTAAAAGTGTCATAACAGACTTCTTGAAACTATCAAAATATTCTATCAGATAATCTTGTATCCGTTCATAAACAGTGCTTATTAATTAAATTTTTTCTTCATTCATAAAGAGTTACCGCATTTTCAAAACTCCATGTTTTTACTGCAGTGTAGTTTTGTCTGGTCCTATGTAGAAATTGCCCTCCCCCTATCCATCAGTGATTCCAAAGATTTGGCTCTTGATTTTAAAATGGTCAGAAAATCGAAAATCCCATGTCAGTAAAGTAGAATAGGCTACAATGAGAAGAAAATCTGCCAATTTTGTGCTAGTTCTGAAATTTGCTTTTTCTTTCTTGTCTGCTTACGATTTGTTCCCCTAGGGAAGAAAAGTGACCTTCAGATATTTACCGCTCTTCTCATTTTTCTATTTAGAAGCTACCGATTTCGTCTCGTCCGCTTTTCTCACTTGCCGTACGTTCCGGTTCCATCTTTTGGTCAGATGTACGACGTTGTGATGATTTTGATTCTTGTCTGCAGTGTTTGCTTTTTTTATTTTCCCTTCCATACTCAACAAAGTCATCTTTCCTACTGATTCGAGATTTTTCAGAATAAGGGTATCAAGCAAGTTATTCGTGGAAGTGATGGAGATTTCAACGTCGTGACGATAGACTCAATTCCCGTAGCCTCACAATTATACCTATATAAGAATGAGACGTACCGTAAGTCTATTTATTTTGTTACCAATGACTAAAAAATTAGGCAGCACCGAACACCATCAACAGCATCTAGAACATTTATTCACTGGGAGATGTGGTTTCCGTAAGTTCGCTTGCCTTATTTATGTACTTGCCAGGAACAATTTCATCCTATTCATTGAATTCTTGTTCCATTCACCTGCTTTTAGCACTATGACCTCATTGCTCTTTCTCAAAAAGAATATTTTTCGTCCTTTATTACTTTTTTTCTTTGTTTTGTTCTCATTCTTTTTCGTCTTCCTCGTCCTATCCTCCGCCTTCCTCATCTCCTTCGTCTTTTTCACCCTCTTTTTTCACTCTTGGACAAGAAACATTAGCTGGCACCACGAAAATCAAATCAACATATCGATCCAATATGCGTATTCCTTACCACCATATATCTCCAGAATTATACTCCATAATGAAAGTGATTGAATTTCAGAAGTAAGGAAATTTGAAATTACGCTAAATTCTATATCTTGTCACAAAAGAATTTCAGCCGAATCAAAGTGCCTAAAGGACAGCGGTGGATGTGAGCAATTGTGTTTTCCTGAAACCTGTTCGAATTCTCAAAAATGTGACGACAATGCGTCAAAATGCGGTTGTGCGGATGGGTATGTTATCGATACAGCGAACCCCACCAAATGCGTAGGTATGAGAACACTATACTAGTATTTCTAACTTTTTTTGTTATTCAATGTTCAAATGATCAAGTCCTTTCATTGCTTTTTACCTTTTTCCGTTTTCAAATTCACTGATTGAGACTATTTTAGTTTTTTTTTTTGAGCAGCTTTCATCTGGAAACCATATCCCTATTATTTTTATTTGCTAATTTTGCAGTATCATTCAATAGAATTGCAAGCTTTTCACTATATTTATGGTTTTTCATCTTTTATTCTTTTATATGATCCTGATTTGTATATTCTTCTGATACCAGCATTTCATCCATTCCTCTCTTTCCTCACATCCGCAATCCATGAAAGTTTCCGTATCTGCATTCGGGTTCGGCTGCTGCTCGATTATATTGGACTTCTATATGAATTTTGCCAAATATGAACAAGTCAACTATAATATCTATCAAACTATTAGAAGGCTATTGGGCGTCTCCAAGTTTTCACAACCGACGCAGTCGCCGAAATTTGTGTATTCGAAAAAGAACTTTCACCAAAAAAAATTTGCATCATCTCGTCAAAGCCCATGCGTCTATTTCATGACATACCTGACTACTGCGCTACCTGCTCCGCATCATTGTCTCTTTTTGAAAATACAGTCACCTTCTACCGTCACGCTTTTTAGCAGGCCTATAATTGCAACTGTGAGCATAGTTCCAACTGTTCTTCCTTTCTAGATGTTTTATTTGAAATGACATTTTTGTCTTTAGCACTTTAAGTTTTTATTTGACCCATCATCACAGTTTTCCTTTTTCACTGTACAGATCTCAGTGCTTCTAGCATTTGTTTTTCGTCTTCTTCTTGAACGGCGTAGAATACAAGTTAAGCAAGTGTCCTTGCAATCTCGAGCATAGCCTTGCTGTGGCGTTCCATAGGATGCTGTTGTTCACCGCTGGAGAGAAGTGGGGGCGGAGCTCGGCTCCACGCTCGCCGTGACGAGCATCACAACCACTCGGACACGGCGCCTTGACATTTTTGTTAGATTTTGCATTTCATTATTCGAAAGTAAGTGACTAGATAACGACAATGAAATTTCATATCATTAGCACACTAGCTGGAATTACCTTGCAGTTCTGAATCAGAGCTAACTTGATCTCACGCCCAGAATAGCATAGTTCTCCATCCGTATAAAAAGGATGGAGCTCTCGATGCTGATCAGTTCTCAAGTGACGTCTCAAACATTCGACTTTATGAAGAATCGTTAAGGGTATTGAATGCTTCCTCGCCTTAACAGTGAGTAACGGTGACCTCCCAGTGTATCAAGTCAGTACCGCCATCCTACTATACAAGTCTGGTGCTAGTCTGTTGTTCCCGAAGGTAGGGAAGGCTGGTGAACCTTGGGCACGGTATTGGGTCATCAACTACGAATATGATACAAGGCATCTCTGACCACCGCCACAAACGCTTATTTTCGCCACTACAGTGCTGCTAGATTAGCACCACTTTAGTCGATCAATAGAAATAATGACTATACACATCGGTAGTCCTCGGCATGTTGTAAAGGCCAGATATGCATTCAGTCATTTTCATGATGCTATTGATGGAGTCATAGTATGACGCAATAGTAAGCGATTGACAACGGAAGTATCTATTCTTGATATTTTACTATAATACTGAATGGCATCAGGGATTTTTTTTTGGAGAAAAGAGTTCAAAACGTTTATATCTCGTACAACTTCCAGCTAATCCAGCAACTGACGTTGGAAAATGTGAACCATCTGAGTTTATGTGTAAACATACGGAAACCTGTATCTCTAGCGAAAAAGTTTGTAATAAAAAAATGGGATTGCTATGATGGCAGTGACGAGGACATCAGAGATGTTTGTGGTGGGTGAGCTTTTTGTTTGAGTGTAGCGTGACGCGAGAGACTTAAGGTGTTATAGATATGAAGATAGTAAACTCTTAACATCAAAAAACCTTGCAATTTTGGATTAGAATAATGAGGAATTAAAAAGAGGGAATAACGGGGAAACTAAGTCGGATCATGACGAGGAATTCAAAGTGTCGAGGATAGGAGACGAATTTAGTGATGAATGATTAGCTAAGCTCTATCCTATTCCAAACACTTTCTCCAAATTCCTCAGATAAATTAGGCTTCTCACCATAAAAAAAATCTCTTGAAATAACCAAAGGGAAGTTGATTAGTTTCTCATTATTGGGAAGGTGTAACAAGTATTACCTGAGAGAAATTCTTTGATTAAGAATTCAAGTGATAGGCGAACTCTTTTTAGCATAAGCAGCAGAAATCGGAAAACAAAGAAAATGAAATGTTGTTTCAGCAAGGAATTTTTCGTGCTCAAATGATGAGTTCCGTTGCGATTCGATGACATGCATTCCAAATCATCTCGTCTGTGACGGTCGAGCAGACTGCGAAGATCGTAGTGATGAAAGCTGGACGGTGTGCAAAGGTAAGAACGGATCAGACAGAAGACATTGAGCTACGAGTTTTTGAACGACTCAAGTCTCTGAATTAATTTGGCTGATGTGAACAGCCTGAATATTGAGCATCGTTCATGATTTACAGACCGCATGAATAACTGCATCAATGGCACTTTCGCGTGTGCCCCCACAAAGCAGTGTCTTCCTAATACTTGGCGATGTGATGGTCTGCTCGATTGTCCTGATCGATCAGACGAAAAAAACTGCGGTGGGTATCATTTTTTGTGTCACTCACTTTCCTTCAGCTCCTTTTTCTTTTGTCTATTTCGATTGGTCCTAAATTGATTTTATGTGTTTCATTCGTTCCGCCACGGCGTGTACCACTCTAGGTACACATAATTGAAAGGCCTTTTTCGCTGAGCACAGCTCTATCTCTACATTTTTGTCAAATTTTCGAAAGCTTGGATCTCGGCGGTTTCAGCAGTATGCTTATTTTTTTTTAAAGTTAAATTTGAAGACTTCCGCAGTGTGCTGTAGCAGCGGAACTAAGATTACGTACCACACTCGGCGCGCATATTACGCTCGGCTGGAATCTGTTAAATTAAAAGTTTGATAACTTCTGATAGCATTATTGAGAATTCTGAAACTGAATTTGATTTCTAGAACGGTTTCTATATAGTGCTGCAAAAGCGCAGAGAAGACCACTTTTCACCATCAAGGTTTCTTTCGTACGTCAGAGTTATATATTGACCAACGTTTAGGAGCTTGTAGAGGAAATGATAGTGGTAACGCCAAAAACTAGAGCTTTTTTTCAAGACGGAGAGAAAACTCTAATTAAGTTACGAAAATCGTGCACCCTTGCAAATCGCGCGATCGATCAACTGCCGTCAGATCGGGATAGAAAGTGACTTTTTAACGTATATTCCTTTCCATTTTTAACGCGTATTTCCTTCTATTGATCAATAGGTGACTCTTCATCACCTACTGATGATCCCAATATTTTTTCATTCAATTATCGCCATGCAACAGTTACGCACAGAAGTGATTGGCTTCCTTTTATGTGTTCGAAAATCTATGTATCTTAGAATTAACGTAGAATATTGAATGTTGGGTGAGCGGGGATTACAAATTTAAGGCATATCATGCTACTGCGTTTGTAGGTTTTACGAGAGACCAATGATAAGCGTTGTGGATCGAAGAGGTGTGCTTGTTTTATGTGACCTTTCCCATGGTTCTCCATACCGAGAAGAATTTTTGCGTTTCAATGATTCTAGCGATTTCGATCAAAATCGTAGGCCATGTAGCAGATCGATTTTAATTACTTGAAAATATTCTACTCCAGTTGACTACTAGCGAAGGTACTCGTTACAGATTTGTTAAGCTCTGACTAGCTGTGTCGTTTGTCACAAATTGTGAAAGCAGTGTTGCTGCCACTGACACTGAAGAGACTTAGTGGATTACTGGCCCGTTCGACCCTCCTACCATTGTGCACAAATTTTTTCTGTCTGCGAAGTAATTGTTCTAATTAGCATCTAGTAGTCCTCTATTCAAAGATATTAGTTGCTCCACTTATTCTCATACTAACCTTCAAACGACTCATATTAATTTCACTGATATTTTTATTTTTCTTTCTTATTCAATAAATTCATTAATTGGTCCTTCTCGTTTGGGAAGAACATTTGAAAATTTTCACAATTTTTGGTTTCCGAAAAAACCCTTTTCCAATGCGCTGTAGCAACGAATATAAAAGTGTGTTTCACACTCGGAGTGCTTTGCTTGCGCGATCAGGGTTTGTGGACGGTTTTTTCATTAGACCATATAATGCTTGTTCGATAGAACATAACTCGAAAATTTCCAAGCTAAATCTGGTTTCTGAGAAAATCTTCGTAATAAGTTGTACGTGCAAAAATAAATCTACGTTTCACATTCGGAGTTTTCTTCTCACATAAGAGGTGTATAAAGGATAAATTGATAAAGCTCTCGGCGTTGATCAAGCCCTGGGGGATGGCGCTATGCATTTGTGCTCGATTAACTTCGTTTGAGGTGATTGAAGGCATATCTGGCCGTTACAATGACTCGCGGTGGCCTCCGCTGTAGCGGTCAATGCTGCTTACCCTCCCAGACAAGTCTGCGACTAGTTCGGTACCAATATACTGACCCCAGATTGATGGATGGTTTAGTGAGTCATGAGCGCGAGATCGAACCATCGGTCACGTGTGCGACGCGGAGTACCTCTAAATACTGCGCCACATGCACTCATTAATTGTAAACGCACAAAAAGTTTATGAGCGTCTACACATAGTCATGGAGTGTTAAAAGAAAACAGTGACTCTAAAGTTTCTGTCCGTGAGACAAAGGAAAAAGTCGTTATCAAACAACGAAAATCGCGCGCCATATGCGATATCGATTATGCTGCAGTTCGGAAAAGCTTAAGCAACGAAATGAGAGGAATAGTTGATAAAGCGTTGAATAGTTGCAGTTCTACTATTGATTCACAAACAAATTCTTACTTAAAATTTCGCTGAAATTCTTTTTAGAGCCTCGAGACTGTGACGCTGACCATTTTCAATGCCTTACCGGTCAGTGTATTCCGTTGGATTGGGCGTGTGATGGGCGAATCAACTGTCGTGACGGATCGGACGAATTGCATTGTCATGAAGTGGGTGGAACTTACAACTTACACGTTGTTGAGTCAAACATCAATTTTGTTAAGATTTTTACCTTTGAAACAAAAGATATCTTCAGATACAAATCTCATATACAGTTTTAGGTTTCGTGGGATTCCACGTAATAACTTATTCTTCCCATTTTATTTGAGTTTTTTTCCATGACGTCTTCTGTTTCTGTGTACCAGCTTTGTGTGCAATATTACTTATTTTCGAAATTGGCTTTGTTTTTTGTTCTAATTCTAGACTCTTTTAAGTCATGAAAGAAAACCAACTTGAAGACTACGTTTTTACCTTTTGATGAGACCATCCACATTCACTTTTGTATTATGAGTGGCTGAAATCATGAATATAACCTTACTTATTAAATTTGGGATAATTACAGACGTAGAGTGATCCAGCGAGAAGCTCACAAACTTACAGATAAGCTGCGAAGTAAGCATGACCAGTTGGTTATTAGATGTGAGAAAAGCTTGAGGAATAGAGACGAGGCCTTAGATCGGAAGCGATAGAGATAAGAACTTCTACAATAAGCAAAAAAAGTTATGTTTCTTCAGGACTGTCGAGTCGGCCGAGAATTTCGATGCAATCCATCCTCGGCCTGTCTTCATTTCGCATTGAAATGTGATGGTATCGTTGACTGTGAGAATGGTTTTGATGAAAGGGACTGTATCAATATCAGTAAGAAGTTTCTTATATATTTGTTCTCGTTATTTTTTATCTGAAGTTGCAATACTGGTCAGGGAATTTATAGTAGTTTATAAGGTTGCCACTAAAGATAGCGAGTCGGACTGAATTGGCTTATTGTTACTTGAGACTTTTTCCAGCTCCATAATTTTCTGAATTACCATTTTGGGAACTTTCGGTAAGTTCAGCAAGTCGATATGAAGAAAAATAACGAGTAACAAGAGCAAAATGTTCAAATATCAAACTTAATTAGCCACCAGTGTAGCTACTGGACTGAACGGGCGGCAGCTACTCGAAAGCAACGATTACCGTAGTTACGATAAAACCCACACACCGTTCATTCATGGAAATGATGTAGCAGTAAAATGTCGTCTAGTGATAAACCTTATCGGATAGCGCTCAGGTTTATAAGAACGTCCAATAATCAGCTTTGCCAGCCAACGGATACTGTGCAGTAAAAAAGGTGAAGTGAGCCCGTATTTTTTTTTCTTCTACGATATCGTTCCCTTCCGTGTGGATTTAGCGTGTTGTCAGGTGTTGAAGGTGGTCGTGTCAGAAAGATTCCTTCCAAGGAACAACAAAACATGGAAAGAAAAATTTTTGGGGTTTGCTGGCTCAAGTGATTGATCAGCAAGGCGATAATATTTTTCATTTAAACTTATTGTTTGGAAAATGAATCTTGAACAATAGAAAGAAAATGAGAGTGCTTTTTCAATCTCCACTAATATATAGCCAGAGCGCATCTGTCGCAGGGGTTAGAGGTGCTCTTTGTCACAAATAAGGTCGATGTTTCAATTTCGTGCTCATGACTCATCAGGCCATCCAATACTCCGGAGTCTGTAAATTGGTACCAGGCTTGTCTGGGGGGATAAGCAGCACTCGATACAGCAAAAGTGCCTCAGTGAGTTTAACAAAGGTCCAATATGCATTCACTCACCACAGACAAAGCCAGAATTTGAAGAAGAATGCATCGCCCATCCTTCAACGATTGATGAGCCCGGGAGCTTTATTCTTTATCCTTCTAATCCATAGTCACTGGAGACCGAAGCTGTCAAGTGCATTGTTTTTGAAATTTGACAGCCGTGTGGTAATGTCGGCACAAGGTTATGGTGGGCAATCTTAACACAACGACTCTTGAGGCAGCTTAGCATTTCAACAATGCTCAACTATTATCTACTTCTTATGAAATAAACATTTCAATAAATTGGACATTAGGGTAGATAAGGCAGAAGCTATAATAAATCTTCCTTAGAGATTCTTCATGATATCTGATCACTGTAATCAGTCGTAGAAAGGCTTAAATGATTTTAGGATCCACGCAATTCTGTCGGAAACTTAACGAATATCTTTGTAAACGTGAACAACGATGTATAAGAAGAAGTGCGGTATGTGACGGTATCGATGATTGTCTTGACGGTCAAGATGAGAGGAAATGCAGTGAGTTTCGTTTGTATATATATTTTGGCTTACGAGACTCTTTCTTTTTTTTTTGGAGGACTGAATCATCACTGTCTGCTTCTTACAAATTTTAAGTAAGACATATCGGCGCTTTCAGAAGGTAAGAAGTGTGCGATGGGATTGTTCGCCTGTCGAAATCGAGACGAATGCGTAGCTAGTCACTTGGAATGCGATGGTGTGCCTGATTGTTCTGATGGAAGTGACGAACACGAGCATTGCTGTCAGTTATTTTAACCTTTATGAAATTGTTTGTCTACAATTGAACATGCGCGTTATGGAGAAAAATTATTCATATCACTGTGTGGAAAGCACTGGCATAGACTGCGGCTTGTTTCATGAATCATTCTGACTGTCCTACACAGTTTTTGAGCCTTGATTTACATCATGACTCAGATTTAGACACTCAAATCGATTATGTTTAGAACTTCGCTCTAAAAATTTAATATAGTCTGAGAGAATACGCAGAATGTACTGACTGTACTGATGAGACTTGCCAGAACGTCACCATATCAGACCTCTGAAAGACTTAAAGTATTCTGTCAGGCTCACATCTGAGCCCTTTGCTTATCATATAACGTGTTCTTACGTGGATTATTCTATTAAACCACTCTTTCTCTTTGAAATAAGAAATATTACATCTTTATTTTGAGTGTTTTACCAAGACACGCTTACATTTCAATAGACCACTTCTTTATTATCTGAGCCAACATGTCATGTGAACCGATAAACGGGCTCTTGTACGGCCCGACACACGTATTTCGATCTTACAGTCTCGTCAGTCGAGCAAAACCAGTCGTCTTTCAATCCTTTTTAGCCAATCCTCTGTGGGTGCTTCAGTCCCCACACTTAGAGGTATCGAAGACGATCGCTTTAAACTGTAGGTCAAGTGGGCTTACTTTGAAAGTGAAGACTTCATTTGACTTACAATGTAGAGCGCTCGTCCTCGATACCTCCTAGTGTGAGAACTGGAGCACCCACAGAGGGTTGGCTGAAAAGACTGAAGGACATCGGGTTCTGTCGAGACACGTGTATCGGGCTGTACAAGAGCCTAATAACCAGTTCGCATGACATGATGGCTCAAATACTAACGAAGAGATTTAATAAATCTTAGCTTTTTTCAAGGAATCCGAGAGTTTATGTTTTGAATTCCACTTTCGCTGACTGAACAAACAGACAGTGAACAATCACAGCATGACTCGCTATTCACCGTAAAATGACCAATTACAGAGCACGAGTGTGAAAACCCTTATGACCTACCCGCGCATTCCTTCACATTCTGTCAGCCAAATACTCTTTTTATCTGACTTTTCACCACTTGTTTTTTCTCCCGCTCATTTTTTGAAAGTGCATAAATTTATGACTACTTTTTTAGCATTCAACACAAAAGTGGTGGAAGCAAGGTGTAAGGCACCGGATATAACATGCCGTACGTTCACTGGAATCGTCTGCCTTCCGGCCACTAAGGTGTTTTTTATGCTTTTCGTACCACCAGATTCTGTGATCGTTTCCGAGCAGTTTGTTACTGAATGCGCCCTTGAAAAACGTACCAAGAAACTGATGCTTTCTAACTGCAACGCTAAGTTATGAGAGAATGGGCAAACAGCGCTTTGATAGTGAAGTTGCCATTTTTTGTCGTCCTCAGATCTGTGACGGAATACCTGATTGCTTTGACGCAAAGGACGAAGAATTTTGTGGCTACGAACAACAAAGGTAATTCCTCACAATGAAATTTGTTTTTTTCCTAAAGATTCGAAACAAAGCAAAATCTGACAGACTTCCTGAAAGATTCTTATTGCGGAAGTCTCGCTAGTTTAGACCTCGAATTAGCGACTCCATAATTTTGGTTAACGTAAATTTTTAGATGTTACTGGATTTTCCATTCTTTATTCAAAATTAATCGGTCGAAAACAAGTAAAAATAAAATTTCCAACGATTTGAAAACTTGAATCAGAATTAAGAGGAAAACTAACAAGAGCGAGACAAATGTGATCTATAATAACGAAAAAGCAATGAGATTAGTAGCAATTCAAATATAAACAATGTGTTAATAAAATCGCTGAAATAATTTCCAGCAGTTTATTACTTTTTGATAATCCTGTTAAAAATCGTCATACATTTCTATTCTAGAGTTGATTTTTCATTATCATTTTCCTTGGTTGAGAGTTTCTTTTAGTTAAGGCTCTAAAGTTAGAATTACATTTTTGCATTATGTTTTTTTCAATTTTTTCCCTAAAAATTCGGTACACCTATTACCGTAATACGAGTACTGTAGGTCTTGTATGGAAATGAAATGTGAGGATTTGTGCTATGTTCAACCAAGTAACGATTCCTATACAACTGTATGTGCTTGTGGTACAAATAGAACGTTATCGAGTGATGGACGATCTTGTGAAGGTACTGTAGAACGTTTCTCCTATCTACTAATTATAGCTGCTTTTTGGCGTCTTAAATTGATCCTCGCAAATTAATTTTTTTATAATGAGTATTTTTATATCAAAATGTTAGTAAGCGAAAAATTTCGTGAGTTTGTGCTTATACATAAGATGCTCTGTTGAAGTCTTCTACATCCATCCATGTTTCAATTATATGGTTGAGTTAAACGAGTTTGAAGAGAATGATAATGAAATACATTTGAAAAAATAATGTGCTAAGGAAACCCAACGATATCATACTGATCATCAGTCACTTTCTAGTGCGGAAGTACTGACTATATGTGAATGTATCCGGGAATCTGAACTACGCAAGAATGTTCCCTCAATCAACAAAGATTGTTATAAACTTCTTATGATGACTACAAATAACAGTTTTTCCAACAATCGAAGTGTCCAGAACGCATTCATAGCTGATGATTCTTGGAGGTCGTGCTGTGCATACTTAGCATTTCTGTGGTTATTTTTCAGAACCTATGCTGCCGTTGAAAATCAAACTAGGCAGTATGTGAAGGGTTAAATTCAAAAAACCATCACAAATTTCAATATTTTTGGATGTCATGAATTACACAATTTAGTTAGCCATCGGCAACCGTGTGGTTTTGGCTCATGTTCACAGCATTGCCTTGTCCATTCAAATCGGACGGCTCATTGTTACTGTGAACCGGGATTTCAAATGATGCCTGACGGGTTAGTTAAATTTCTTCTTCTTTGAAATACCATAATCTTTCCACATATACACCTTTCACGCATAGTTTTTAGGAGCATAAAATGCACTCTGGTCCTCCAGCTGTGCTTTGTAGCGCTCTAAGATTTGTTGTTCGTGATAAGGTTTGCCCAGATCGACTCGTATCTTGCCTACCTGTGCTCTTGTGATTGCTCGCTAGTGTCGACCTTCTTTCATTCTACGGTTGATAATTGGCTCCTGCTGATTTGCTCATTCTCCTTTCATTGTTGTTCTTATTCTTCTTTTTTCTTCCTTGACGAGATCAATGGTTGAAACAATTGCTACTCTAACTTTTATGATTTTGTGTAACAAATGTGATTGATAGCTGATTTTGGATAATATTTTCTAGCTTCTCGTCCTTTTTCTCATTGACTCATTTCTTTTTATTTGTAGGCGTTATATTGCTATTTAGTATCTAACTTTGAAAAAATCTTTCATGTTGATTTCTAAAATGTCGTCATATCTCAAACGATTCAGCTTCACCTGTCGTGCTATTGATAGCCGAAGACCGTTTCTTCTGTACAGCGACAGGCACACGTTAATGTACTTGGCATCAAATTCCTTCAGTGCTGTGCCATTACTGCCTCAGCTTGAGAACGCTGTATCTTTCGACTACTTATATCATGTCAACGGCTCGATTACCATTTTCTGGGCCGACGTCACACTGGACACTATTTTTCGGATAGAAGTGAACGGCAAAAGTAAGTTCGTATAATTACAAAATACATTTTGGAACCAATAAGCGTAAATGGTCGTCTTTCAGATTTGCTCTTCTATAATTGATTATTTCTAAGTACTCATAAGGTAGTAGTCAAAAGCAAAAAGTGGTTGTTGATTCGACGCGTACTTTGGGAAACTAAGCACTCCAGGCCACTAGAATCCGCAAATTGATGCGTGATGTTTTGTGAGATAGGAACATCGATTTTTCACATTTGTGTACGTTCACAAGTCATAGATAGACCAACAATGCATCCAGTCAGCTACGAAGAAAGTCAAATACTTGGGTTAACCCTCAGAGGTTTACCAATGCTGACGTTTTATCAGTCACTTGCCTACTCATAGTAGCAATGATTTTGTTTCTGGATGCCGAACTCAAGATCCACAGCGGGCCCTAGCGTGATGCGCTCATAAGAGAGGCCCCGCTCTGTGTACTAAAAAGTGAATGTAGTTCTGCAATGCCCCATGCAAACACACTCTCTGCACGATAAACATGTTTTGTTAGAGTCATTCATTGGAGCTTCTTGATCTCTTTCCAACACTTTCGTAACTAAAGGCTTGACTTTCATGCACTGATTTGCTCGCTGCGACTTGGCCTACTAAGGTCTACTGTAATAGGTGCACGCCACGATACAAATCTGGCACTTACTTGATAAACTTTTCTGGTTATCCTGAATCTTACTTCTCCATATTTGGTTATTCTCACAAAATCTACGGTTAGGAACGTTACAATACGCTACAAATAATTTATACTGATTAGCAGTATACAATCCGCAATTACTCACAACAGTGTGGACAGACACTTTCGAAAGCATTTAGTTCCCTTGACAAAATCATTTTTTTACAAAAAATTCACTGTTGTATTGCTCTTTGAGGAGCACTGGCTTTGCTTACACTACCGATTGCCTTGCTGAAGTCTTTTTTATCCATACTCCATTTTCTACCGATAACGAAACCTCCATTATTAATGAAAGAATTCTGAGTTACGTTGAAAACCTGAAGCATGGTCATTCGAGCGTACCCTGCCAGCTGGTCGACCGCGCCTTCTGCGGGGCGAGAAATCAACGCGATGCTGACCGCGTTAAGTACTTTCGCCAGTGTGTGATTCGAGGAATTTGATTACGATCTCAAGAAATCAGTCAAGCCTCAAAACTGTTCAATTGATCCATGATTTCTTCCGCATTACTGTTTCACCCAGTTTTTTTTCCGAATTAGGTCGGGTTTTTGTCAAAAGGCTGTGATATGTTGGAGAATGCCTCGTTGGCTTGTGAGGCACCTGAATGGCTGAAGCACTATCGCTCGCCATTTGAATGAAATGAGCTAGCGCAAAGTCATATCTCTGTAGACACCTCATGCATTGATCGAGCATTGCTAAGTCGACTCGCCACATTTTGGAGGAAGTGGGCTGGACCACGGTACTCCGTCCATCGTAAATCCTGATCTGCTCCACTGGATTGTAATCTCTTTCGCGTCCTGAATCCATCGTCTGCGCGAAAACGGAATGCAAAGACTACGAATAGCTCAAAAATGTCCTCCGCGAGTTCTTTGATAGCGAGCCTAATTCTTTCTGAGAAGGCATCTAGTTTTTCTTACCAAATGGTTGAGCATCATTGATCGTGATGATGAATATATTTCCGATCAGTCGATTTATTTGAGCAAATAACAGTTGAATTAACAAAACTGTCGTAATGCGAAAGACATCATGGAACAACCCATTAATTATCAACTACTAATTCCATACTTATTTCCGTTCAGAGCTGTTACTGGTCGCGGCTATAATGGGTTAGCACTGTTATTTTATTCTCAACATTGTTTTAATTTGAAAATCTAAAAAGTGAAGGAAAATTTGACTTTCGAAAACATTAGACGAAGCTCAGGCAACTATGATTACCAGCAATGTATTTGAGAACATCATCGTGTTTTGTTGACAAGTAGTAATTTGCTTTTTTTGAATTACGAGCTTCGGCGAAAATATCAACACGGAATATGCTTCATGTACTACAGATTATCACAGTAATATCATAATAGAGCGAAAAGGCTTCAATTCTATATTTGGCATTGTGCCTTCTGAGATTTTTCACCACCATAATAGAATTTGCTTCGCATTGAGCAATGTTAGTTTGAACTTGAAAGGCCACTATTTTGGCATCGTGCAGGTGTGCTCAGCTTATGTCTCTCTCTAAGTGTTGAAGAAAAAAAGACGATAAGTTTATCAGTGTGCAATCTTACTCAAGGTAAAGCTTTCATTATTGGAAAAAATGTAAAATGATACGAAAGACATCGGACATTTTTTCCTGCGAATAGCGTTCTTCCGAAGTTTCTGGTAATCCTGGAAAGCATTTGGTTTCTTAAATTTTAAAATTGGCTACGTTTAACTCCATGACGTGTTGATTTTCACTATCAATTGTTTCCTCTGCATATTAGTTATCTATTCATATATTTCAGCAGCCTCAAATCCTCGTGCCATCGTCTCTACCGGTTTGTCGACTGTGGAAGGAATTGCCGTCGATTGGATGAATGAGCTGATCTATTGGACGGATAGCCATCACGACCATATACAGGTGTGCTATCGTAACTCCCTTAAATGGTATTGATCAACATTTTTTTTTGTTATAGTCTTTCTCTACTTTACATCTTTTTCTTACATTTGCGAAATTCCACCTAAAATACAGTAAATCAAATGGTGTATGTCATTTGAAGATTGATTTCAATGTTGATTTTACACCAGTCTGATAAAAATTAGAATTACCTTACTTAAACTTGAATGAAGCAATGAGATTTAAAATTATATAAATGCTCAAGTACGACCGTAATTTTCCGTATATTTCAATAATTGAAAGACTGATTTCCAGAAATACGCTTTGAGTCTATTAGTCTTTAGATCCTGTTTTTAGTCATTATTACATTTCTTCTTTTATGTAAAAGCTAAAACCTGGCATATTTTTGACTGCCTCTAAGGTATACCACTTTATGTGTGAAGAAATTCTAGAAAATCGGTTTTATGTGGAACTTTCTCAGGTGGCCAAAATTGATGGATCAATGAGATCAACCGTCGTCAACGGCAATATTCATAATCCACGAGACATCGTCGTTGATCCCAGGTAAGCATCAGATCTATTTTTTAAAGCAGCTGTTTAACCCTTAATCCACTTCATATCGAATCATATTTATGGTCAGTTCACTAATAGCTAGTGAAAGAGTTCATTAGTGCATTTACGAGAAGTGGTCGACAATTGTTCCTGTACATTTGTGACATAGGATCCAGATCTGATTTGATTATTCAAAATAATTTCTTTACTCATCTTTTACATAGTGTAAAATGGAAGCCGCGTGATGCTGTTCTCTTTTTCACGTATATTTTTGCATTCAAAAGAGTAGTACTGATAACGGGGGACGCTGTGGTCGAGGGATTGTGAGCTTGTCTTAGCGCGAGAAAGGCCTAATTCCCCTTCCCCCTTCCCTCCCCTCCCGTCTCCAACAGTCAACAACGAACGCTTCATGGAATGCCATAGCCAGGCTATCCTCGAACGCACTCAACCAGCATTTTATAAAAGACGAAAAAACGATTAAATGCTAGAAGTACTCAGATCTACACAGTGAAAAAAAAAACACCATGAAGGCAAAAAAATATAATTTCTGTGATTGTTTAGTCGCGGATTAATGTTCTGGACAGACTGGCAAGAAGAAAATCCACGAATCGAGAGAGCTTCGATGTCCGGCAATAATCGAACCGTCATCTTTAAGGTATCACTATTGATTCAAACGTAACATTTCACCCTTATATTCGAATGTTTTCGTAGATCTCGCTCAAAACAATGTATAGTCTCTCAACATAGGGTGCCTTGACCACGTGAAACGAAAAGTACAATGCTACTGATGAGGCTGTAAAGCCGAATCACTTGTCTATCACTATATAAGTGCCGTAGCAGGCCTCGAAAAAGTCTCAATATGTTATCAGACAGTAACGCTTTACGCCAAAGACAAAATTGCTCACAGTAGTGTTATATTCTTTCTAAGAATCATGACATTATTTCGTTAACACAAAGAAATTTTCTGCATTACTAGTTGCTACTAGTTTTTTACTGGTCAGCTTGCAGGTGTCCTCGATTGTGAATGGTGGATGGCCGAACGGTATAGTTTGTGACGCCATCGCTAGAAGAATCTACTGGGTGGATGCAAAGTGAGTGCCTTGTACGTTAAGTACTTCGTAAATAAAAAAAGAAGATTTTTAGGGTGTCCGCAGAGAGTTTAGAATCTTTGATTATGATGATTTCAAAGGAATGTAAGCATTGTTTTAACATAGATTACATCAGGACACATTTTGAATTCGGACACTAGCGACCACCTCTTATAAGAGGATCTACAACTTGGTTTTGACCGTGTTGTTCTCAGGTCGGACACCGTACACACCATCACCTATGACGGTGCAGATCATGTTGAGGTGCTACGTGATCATGTCTTTTCAACGCATCCGTTCTCAGTGGATTTGTTCGAAAATCACGTCTATTGGACTGACTGGCGTATTAACGCCATCGTACGAGTAAGTAAGATCTCTTTCAAATTTTTTCTTGTTGAAATAAGATTTATAGATTTAACACTTATGTGCATACAACTTTTTATGTACGTGTATATTTATAACATAATATCTGCATATCTGTACTTATATACATATAAATGTTATATCGGGAACCCATGGCCGAGTGGTTGTGGTGCTCGTCGGGAAGCACGTGGAGCAGATCTTCACCCGCACTCTCTACGGCACTCAACACCAGTGCCTTATAGAACACCACAACCAGGTCGTTTTCGATATTGCCTGAAGATTCGCTCAACCAGTATTCTACCACGTTCATGAAGAAGACGATTAAACACATTGAATGTTAGAACTACTGCTAATCGCACAGTGAAAGAAAAAACTGTGAAGACGGAAAATAGTGTTGAATGTTATATATCTGTGGTTTTGTGACAATTCGAAAACCTAGTTTTTCTAGACACTGGCATTAAGACTGAAAAATATTTTAGAACTGTCCTTCTGTTCAGATGTAACTCACGCATGTTTGATATTTTTCCTTTCAAAATCGATGGCTGTTCCGCCAACGTCGTCTTCCTCAGAGCTGCTAAGTTAGTTATATGCGAGAGGTCACCGGTGTGTTGTGATACACTGTGAAGAAGTCGGTGAAAAACTTTTTCCCTAGTGTGTCACAATACACCAGTAACCTCTCTGATATCTACAGCTTAGCGGCTCTGAAAGGCGGCCGGGACTGTAGTAGCCATCGATTCTCAGAGGAAATTCCAACCTCTTGCAAGTTTCTAACAAAAGGGCCGTTTGCAAGATTTTCATAATTTGATGTATTTGGGGCTCTGGTACCGCAGTAATAGTTTTGAAATTTGATATACTGAAGTCCTGCTGTGACTACGTTCAAAGACAATCGGTCAAAGGTCTTCTATCCCTCATGGGTCGCGTGAATTTCGCAACGCCCTTTTCTGGGAAGCTCCTTCCTTTCTTGAATTTTTTGAAATGAACTAACATGGCTGTCTACGATCGGTTTCATTATAAGAAGAATGCGTTCGATTATAAATGGATGACAGTCATGAAGAAGGCCAGAAATCATTGAGAAGCGGTTCAACCCACATGTAAAATCCATGGACCTTCGTTGACTACGCATTCATAGAAGCGAATCGAATGCAAATAACGGTGTCCACACAACAGGTTATATGTTGCCGTATCTCCAAAATCAAAATAAAGAGATAAAGAGTAGTGCTATCGTGTAATTTTTATACATTTTTGTTAGCAATAAAGCTCTGATTTTTGTTACATGTGAGAATAGTAATTTAATGGAAACACTTGATAATGAAATTTGGCAGTTGAAGATGATTCATGGCGTCTTCTCATAATTTGCGGATCACAGCACTTCACTTCTTCCATCTATTTTCTAGCCTTACATCCTCAACTATATTAGTAGGATCAGCTAACTAGAAGAATTTGCCTTGCCCGCCACTCATTGGCACAACGAGTGCTGGTTGGGCAACCATTTCCTTGGAATCGCGAGTGTGCGCGCGCTAAAAGTGTGATCCAAGGTCTTCACTACAGATGTGAGGACATTGTGGATCAGCGTAAGCTTTACAGTTTCACCTCTAGGATTTTTTGAAAAAGTCGGCGAATCCTGCAAAAAGTGGAACGATTAAAAGGATGATGTGATAGATGTGAAATAAACATGAGAAAGTGTAACCCGAGTTTTTTTTTTGACATATTTGAACGTGGCAATAGGTGAGGAAAAGTTCACGGATATGTTCATGATTGTGAAAATCGATTGTTCTGTATTCGGACAGTTTTCCCTTTTGAAAGACTCAGTTATATGTATTTTTCCACATTAATTCAGGCAAATAAATGGAATGGTTCATCGATTGTTCCGATCTTTCACACACCTATTCGTCCGTTTTATGTTAAAGTTGTACATCGTACTAAGCAACCGAGGTAGAAAATTCTCCACGTCTTTTTTCTCCTTTATTAGCTTTCATAGCATCGACAAAATCTAATGCTCTATGAATCACAGCATATAATAAAATTTGCTGGAGGTCTTGCCAGCTTTTTCCTGTGTTTTTGTAGTGGTCTGTTGCTAAAATATACTATTTTCATATGAGTGTTTACAAGGAGGTGGAACTAAATACAAAAACGTAAACGACTATGTGAACTATTCACCAAAGTTCTTTTTGGAAAACTCCATTTCTTCACTGTTCTTCCCATCATTGGGACGCCTGGCCAAGTGGTTGTGATGCTCGTCGCGGCGCGCGTGAGGCCGAACCGCACCTCTTTCTTAACGCTCTGTGACGCGTAACAACGAACGCCTTCTGGAACGCCACAACTAGGCTATCCTAAAAATTGCAATGAGGAGCGCTCAATCAGTATTCTACGACGTTCAGAAAGAAAACGAAAGAAGAACTGAATACTAGCAGTACTGGGATCCGCACATCGAAAAAAATGATGTTAAGTTGGATCATTAAAGCGTCTGAAAAGTTTTTATGTCATTAGTAGGGAAATTAATTATGTCCTTTTCATGAACAGCTATAAGACTATGAAATAAGATCTCCATCGATGTCTCGTAAGATTATGTTATATATGAAGTACTATAGAGACCATTTTGTTTCAGACAAAAGTCAGTCAATGAAATTGGAAAGGTCTCTTAAGAATTAGTCCGTCAAAACTGAGTGTTATACAATGTTCAGAACCTCAGGCGGGAATTGAACCTTCATTGCACCCTCATCGGATTATTATCATTACACTAGCGAGGCCATTGTTCTGTTACCATTCTTTCTGTGACACAAGGGAACGAAACTTTCACCAATTATGTCGACAAATTTGGTTGTAATAAGTACATCGGATTAAAACCCACCCTTGCTATTACCAATTATTTCTATTTCTATACACTATATAAACACATAAATATATGTATGTATATATATAATCATATATATACGCATGTATATAATCTACTACAATTCTTTATTTTACCGTTTGCGGTAAATTAAACATTTCATGTAGACTGCCTAGTGAAATGCTTCCGTTTCAAAAAGTTCAACGAAGGCAGCCAAACAATTATTTAGGCATTTCATACCGTTTACTTTGTATGAAATGAATTTGTATGAAAATATTATATGACCATAGTTCTAGATCTATAACAACGTAAAGTGAATTTTTTATTTCTTGAACCATATTTCTAGTATAAATGTTTATTGTAAATGCAAATAATTAATTTCTCTGACCGTTCGATACGTACTTTTTGAAGAAAATCATGGCAAAGTCGTGTTTATAGGATGCTTGAAGTGGTTCTGCATAATTCAAAATCTAGAAAGGTTCAGCAGCTGCTTATAAATTTAGCTTTCTCCTCGTTTAGAACTTTACGAAATCCATGTGCAAAGAGCAATTGTACTCATCTCTGCCTTATGGACGGCTCGGACAAGTTCACATGTCGTTGTCCTCATTTTATGCAATTGAAGAACTCTAATCAGAATCGTTGTGAAGGTACGCATCAATGCTCTGTGAATATAGTAATCTCTTTAATTCATTTTGTTTTTGCAGAAGTGAAATCGGTCGTGTTATTGTCGACGAAAAACTTCGTTTACGGAGTGAATGTTGAATCAGCTAACGACATAGTGTTTGCGACGGCTGGCTTCCAAGGTATGTTTTTTTTCTCAAAGAACTCCCTTCTTCATATTAAATCCTCTCCTAAAATCATCTTGCTGGCTCGTCACTAAGAAAATTTTGAAGGCTTCATTATCACATATCGTTTTACCAATGATCATGATGAATAGTTGGTCATGAGATTTCCTGTAAGTGTCCCATCCGACGCTACCGTATTTCGGGCCTTTTTATACAGAAGGAAACGGAGCCACTCATTTTTGATGGGGAACAAGTAACCATAACTGCATAGCAATTTCCATCATGACGGCCAGCTGCATATACTTCTGCCACTTTCCCTACATCTAGAGCTTGCTCGATAGGATCATTGCTGTGTGCTTGTATGCATGACGAATGCGTGTACACGTACGCAAAATGCAATGTCTCCGTGACAAAACAGGAATAAGGAGTTCGTCGCCCGAATCCATTTGGGTCGGAGCAGAAATGTCTAGCCATTTTTTCTCAGTTTAACTGCTACTATTAGTATAACGACGAACATGTACAGTTGAGACCACGATAGGTGATACAGTGTGATAGTTTAAGTAAATTGTCATTCTACAAATCCTTCCCATATACCTATTTATTACGAACCGACCCATACAATACTAATTTCCCAGGTTCCACTGATCGCCTTATTTATATGTCAAATTCTAGATATCACAGCGATTGCGGCTAACAGGGAGAATGTGTTTATTTACGATAATGCTGATGATATATTGTGGCGCTACAGTACGCTCAATAAGGAGGAAAGGACGATGTTAAGTGGAGGTTTGCTTCAGAAAATTCATCTAACAGTTAGATATATGTATATGCACATATATATGCATTTATATAAATATGATTATAAATATAAATTCAAATGTATATATGTATTATATATATATTATATATATATGAGAGAGAGAGAGAGAGAGAAATGGTAAGAGTGAGAGAGAAGTAGAATATGTTTGAGTGTAGTTCTGTTGCCGTTATTAAGTTGTTCCATAAGTTTTGGCACTAGAGTAATAAACACCAAGTTACTTAACCACAAGTAATTAAAATTTCATGATTTTGATATCGTTCAATTGTGCATTTTCTTGTGAACATTTTAGTGTACGGCTTGCCTATACTTGTTTGATGATGGAGATACCTTGGGAGCAAATTTGCTTGCTATTCATGCACGAATTACGCGTCGGGAAAAGCTAATGAAGCGACGCACAAGTTTGATGGAGCTTCCTGTAGAGGTGCAAGCGCGATTGATCTTCCAGACAGCTTTGAACTTCGCGAACCACTTCTTAGCCCTTTTTTGGCAACCGTACCACCGCCCCAAGCTCCACTAATCTTGCCGTTCCACTAGTATTTTACCTTACGCGCCTTTCGTGGATGCGTAACAAGAGAATATGTTCTCAACACAGCTCCATCTTAAGCGAACTGTAGACAGGCTGTATACCAAAATGTTCACAAGAAAATGCACAATTGAACGACACCAAAATTTTGTAATTTCAACTAGTTTTGGCTAATGAATTTGATGCTTATTGCTCCAATGTAAAAGTAATGGAACGATCTAATAATTCAATATTGCATGCACAGCTTGTGAGAAACCGCTTAATTTTATGCACTTTTCAGACCTCTCACACTGTTACGGACTAGCAGTTGATCGAGTTTCTGGTGTTATCTACTACTCGAGTTATTCTGAAAGATATTCGACTATTTACGCTTCAAATAACGGTGTTCGTCGATTAATAATTGATTCGTCGCATAACAATCTATTGCGAAAACCGCACTATTTGGTGTTCATGGATGAATCAGCGTCAGTGACTTCAAATTTTATTCCATTATGAAAATATATATATGAAGCAAACAAAAGAAAGTGAGCGGATCAACGTTTAATTTTTCTCTGACGCTTTTTTTTCACAGTAGTTGTCTGGATAAAGGATAAGAATAAAGCTCTCGGCGTTGATCAATCCCTGAGGGATACGCCATGCATTCGTCTTCAATTTCTATCTTCGTTCGAGGTGATTGAATGCATATCTGGCCTCCACTGACTCGCGATGGCCTCCCGTTGAACCGAGTCATGCTGCTTATCCTCCCAGACAAGTCTGAGACCAGTATGGTACCAATTTACCGATCCCGGAGGGATGGATGGTTTGATGAGCCATGAGAGCGAGATCGAACCATTGGCCTCATGTACAACGAAGTGCACCTCTAGCCACTGCGCCACATGCGCTTTGTAGTTGTCCGAAGATTCTACAATATTATTAGTAAATCTGCATTATATATTTCTTTTACACGACCCGTTATCACAACTCATTGGGCGAATACCGCCATCTCTTGCATGTGTTTCGTTTCCTTGCAGTCGTCAATGTTTCCGAATACTCCAGTGTTGCTTAGGCTGCTTCTTGAAGATTTTTTCTTTTTTGTGCATGTCGATGCTCGTCGAGAAGATTTTTCTCGCAGTCTTAAAGATGACCGAAATATGGCGTTTCCTAAGGCGTTTGTTTGTTGATTGATTGCAAGGGATCGTTAATGTGATATCGAACCAGCGTCTTGCTCATCACTTTTGCTTCCTGATACACCGCATCACCTATCACTGCGCTACCCTGCCTCTCACAATGTTATTATATCTATAGTAATTGAAGTTAATTTATTTATTTACCGTTTATATATGTTTATCTAGAGTAACATAATATCATCATCACCTGTAACACCTGTCGTCACGCTGATCGTCGAGTGACTCGAGCGGGCGCCAGCAGCACTTCCATTTTTTCCCATCGCGTGCAAGAGTAGCCCAGTTACTCCTCGGTATAGGATTTCGTTGAGCATCATATCTTTCCTATAGGCTTTACGTGAAGAAATCGGGCCATCGCGTCGGTGGTATACATGTAGAACGCATAGTATCCCGAAGAAGCCAGTCGGTAACGGCTTTCGTCTATCGGTTGTCGTTGAAGTGCATCATGTGTCCGGACCACCTCATTTTTGATTTCGTGACGCGTAAAACGGCGTCTTTGATTTTCGCTCGTTGACGTACGTCGTAACTCTGGAATATTTCTCTCATTTGTGAGATGCGGGATACTCCTAAAATCGACCTTTCGAGGTCTTTCATCCTACTTACGTAGCGACCAGGTTTCTGCCGCATACGTTAGGTCAGGGATAACCGTCAAGTGGAAAATGTGGGCACGGTGTCAGATGTTTTTTGTTTTTTTTTTCACTATGTCCACGATGCTCTTGAACGCTTTCCAAGCGGCTCATTCGTCCTGCTCAACTCGGAAGCTAGGGTAGTTTATCATGTTGATTTTACAACCTAGATAGATGTAACTGAGCATTCGAAGATGGTTGCTTCATTGAACATGAACCCGTGAATACTATCTATATTATAATTGATCCTTAAAAGCAATAGAAATAGCAGAAATAGCTTGGCATCATATATATATATATATATATTCTGAAAATCATCATGCGATTTTTCGTTTCGAGCGTTTTTTGAGATCTCGCTCAAAACAATCTGACCTTATAGCATATTTTGAGCCTTTCATGAGATCTGTTGTGGCATATATATAGTGCAATACAAGTGTCTCGGCCTTCCAGCCTCGTCAGTCGGTTCAGTCAGTTCCGCTTGGATATATCCTCTATTTATAGGCCGAAACACGTGTATTGCACTGCATAAGTGCCGTAACAGATCTTATAAATGGCTCAAAATATGCTATCGGATTACTGAGTGCCAATTGTGAAAATCACCTTTTTGGTAAAAAGTGAATGCAACTTGATATGTTCACTTCTTATCTACTTTGACACATTCCTCGCTTGTGACTATTGGATTGTTCACTTTAATGAGTTGTGCTGATCTCAAAACAATTTTAGCGGAGGGCTTGGGCATCTCCTGACCTGCACTACAAAAGTTGATAAGGCTTTCCAATGAAAGAAAGTGCAATTATTCTTCCAAAGCTTTTATCGTGATGTCTACAATTCTGACATGAGTTTACTCTTGTTTATGAGACTTCTTGACTTTTTAGGTTTGAATAATTTGTTTAAGCGATTATTTATGTAGTATAGATTCTAAACGTAGCAATTCAATAGTAAAGATTTCCTCCCACCAACAATGAAACCGTAGACTATTAATGAAAGTGAGAAAACAAGCCGTGTTTTATTTGGAATGCGGGACTTGATGCAGGACATAATCAGCAGAAACCAACTAAGAATAATGAAAATACGCTTTTTTTAGTATACTAAAGTCTTATATTATCATGAGAAAAAAATTTTTCTATCAGAAATTTTCCTTTATTATCTTATCTCTATTGACAAAATGTATATTCATGACAAATATGGAAATTGCCCTTATTTTTCTTCGTTAAAAAGTGGCCTTTACTTCATGAAAGCTTCTTAGATACTCTTAAACCCATTGTCATACTGCTATCATACAATATATACCCTTTCGGACTGTTATCGCCAATGTAACGAAACAGTTTGAGGTGTCGTGCAATATACGCAGTATATGGTCGTTGATTGAATCATTCGCCTCAGCTCACCAACGTTTCGTCTCTCCCAGTCGACAAACTCGTCTTGGACTTGTTTGGGAATCAATAGGTTGATTTTATACATTAGTAGGACACCACGGGTCATTGAATGAATTAGACATACTCAAATGAATCAGTTATATTTAAATTTGTTATATTCAGTGTACATTAAAATTATCATAAACTTTGCTCAATGAATGCTAACGTATGCGCATCCTTTAGTGATTGATTTCAATTCTTTATCCTTTCTTGTCGTTGTATAAAGAGGAGCAGACAATAGGTTTCGATATTGATTTACTCGACGAAACCTCTTTGGATATTTGGACGGCCCTTCTTCACTGATAGTGCGAGCCCCAGAACAGGAAAACTGTGCTGGTATAGTTGTTTCGTTCCCTGGAGTTCCAAGAAAATCCTAGTCGCTGCTTCCTAAAGTCGTCACCAAATTAGAGCAGTCGCCTGCTCTTGTGTACCAGAGGGAGATTACCACCCTGCGAGTGGAAGCTATTGAGAAGACGGTTATTTCTAACACGGTTTAATCGTGGCCCTGGTGCCACCGCTTACTTCGCAGTCCGATTTCCATGGACACCTTCCAGCCACGATGAGGCGGCAGACCATTTGGGAGGTACTCAAGGAAAGGACTTGTATATCCGAAAATATCACAATACTTAGCTATAATCTCGATCACTTTAGATCGTTACTATGGCTCGACGTTGGCTACACACCACCCGGGTTTTTCACTGCGAAAGGTAATGGGACAGGAATTGAACGAGTTATACTAGGTATAATGATTTTTTATGATTGGCCTCTTTCTCTGGCTGTCTGGTACAAATTTCCCTCAATAAGCTTCCGTTGTTTTATTAAGATGAATTTGATGACCTTGTGGAGGATGTCAACAGTATGGTTTATGACAAACAGGGTATTCGTTTATTGTGGGTCACCTCGAACAAGTCGCTCGTAGTGTCTATGAGTATCAAGACTTGGAAGGTTTGCCTCTATCGTTAGCTAAACTTCTACTTTATTTTTGTTATTTCTTTTTTCCAAATTACAAGTGATGGCCGCCTACGGCGCAAGAGTGGAAGTTGTTAATCAGAATATCTTCAAACTTTTATATTGCTATCTAGTAAGTATAACGTTTTACCTGCTAAACGTGTAATCAGTATAATTGAGTTTCCTACTATGTTATTTTTTACGAAAATAAATTTAGTCTGTGAGAAGGTTTAGAGCCCCTCCGAGGTGGGTAGTGGCTTACGGACGTTTCGGGGCTATTGACCTCTTCATCACGGCCACACGTCTCATACTGAAACCTACTTTATAGCAGGAATGGGGAGACGGTTTGATAGCACATCACATTGTCCTTGCCATGAAATAAAATTCAGTGTGGGCGTGTGGCTCTGATGAAGCAGGCAATACCGCCAAAACGTACGTGAGCCATTGACTTATCAAACTCGAAAAGGCATCAAACATTCTCACAGACTATATTGAATGCTTATGACGAGGTCTGAAAACAATCGATTGGAGCAGAACAAACATCAAATCAGTATCTTAAATGTTCTCAGGGTGTCCTGAAAGGGGTTATAATGATTATGAATAAGCTACCGTATACCTTAACCATGTTCCATGATAGTCTGACGTGAATTAACCATCAATTTTATTCTGGTTTCCAAATGAAACATTAGATTTTCATCATTTTATGCTTATTGAAATATAAACGCCTCGTCCGCCCACTTGAATATTACACTTGTTTTTCGTTAATCGTGGATAAACCAATGACGTTCTATTGGCAATGACGTTCATTATTGGCTAATCAAGCCAATTGAAATGAAAGGTATTTTGGTCGAATAGTAACCAAAAACATACTTTTGTCATGTATCCCGACAATCAATCAGCGATAAGCTGGTGACCCCTCCCCACCTCTTTTGAAACTTCTTTTGTCGTATTGTTGACCAACAGAAGCTTGATGACAAATCTTCCTATTAAATTCAAAGAATATCTATGTGGCCTTTACGACTGCCTAGATGACTTTTTTGTACAATTTTCAGATATTTACACATTAAGGCATAGTTTTCAGTTGAGAACTGAAGTGCCTGCACGATACTGAATTGTTCTTCGATCAAATCCTGTTCTTATGTGACAAAGACGCAAATTTTCTAGATCACTCCCTTCATCTATATCAATGGTAGTAATATAGACGCCATAACCGTCGATGAGTGGACAGGAGACGTTTTTCTAATGGTCAACAACATTCTGATAAAGAAGCCCTTTGGATCGAACTCTATGGACATACAGTAGATTTCCTGAAAAGTTTATAGAAAACTTTGAAATTTCTTTTGATACATCACTTCAGTCAAAATCTAGATCAAAGCTCTATATATATTCTTGAAGAAGTTTTATATGATTACATTCAGATGAATCCTTTTCAATAATTTACTAGTTTAGAACCGGCGCTTTAAATATAACAAAGTTGTCTTCAAGGGATCCGTTCCGATCTGCCACTATTATGGACCGAACTATGTCTCCTAAGGTGCTCTCTGGAAGATATTGAATCAGGAAAAAAAGTGTTTCAATTTAATGTAAATTATTTATGTCTTGAGCTGCAACCTAGTTAGAATATCGGAATGATGTAACGGTATACGCTAAGAAGACAAAAATCAGATGATAAGCATGTACCCCGTCCCCAAGAAAACAATCTACTAAAACCTGTCAGCATTAGACTAGCTGAATGAACCAGTTCTTTTTAGTGTGACTTGAAGTCTTGTTCACAGCTGTGTTTGAGATCGACCAAGAATCGATATGAGTGCCTATGCCCTCAAGGATTCGTTCGTAAAGGAGAAAGTTGCTCAGGTGCTTATATTTGCATAAACCTTAGATCCATTCAGCATATAACATCTTCCAAAATCACAGTGTCGCCTAGAATTTACTATTAATCCAGTAATAAGCATTCAGTAAAGAGATGGGGGACCTGATCCTTGAGATGGTTGTTCTATCGCCCAATTCACAAAGTGATAAGATGGCTTTAAAAAGGCTTAAGGAGAGTCCTCAAGTGCCATATTTATCACACCCGCAGACACTATAGTATCTGTACGGTGCGTCATGTGCCAAGGATGCATTTCTTTGCGACGAAAAACTTACTTCTGGTGTCAAAAATTTAGCAAGGTTTTACTTACTGAGTATAATTTTTCTTTTCCTATTTAGCATCCGAGACATTACTGCTCGCGGGTGACAAATTGCTATCAGTTATAAACGGATCTTCAACACCGGTATTTTTGTTTCATCCGACTATCGCTTACAAACAGTGGAAAAAACTCGCTATTGATTACACACAAGAATTGGTACGTAAATAGTGTAATAAGATGGTGTTCTTGTTTTGTCAGTAGGGTTACTGTAATGACTGTCGATATATACAATTTTCCGTTTATTTACAAACGGATATTGAGACTTCCACTATGGACTGACCGATTAACCCGTTCAGGACGCCCGTAATCTCTAAGTACATGAATATACGAAGGCCTTCTCGCTGAACAGAGCTATTACCTCACAATTCTAGTAGTCACTCAAAAAACTGAAACTTTGGTGATTTCATTACTATGCTTGCTTTGAAAAGGCCTTCTCTCCGCGTTGTAGCAGCGAAAATAAGGTCACGATATAACTATGCGCGCATTTTTTGCCCGGCTGCTATCTGTGGATGGCTTTTTATTAGGACTTTAATCAACATTCAATAGTAATGATTCTGTAATTAAGTTTAATTCTTAAAAAAAGCCTTAATCTAGCACAGTAGGAGCAAACAGAAGCCAAAGTTTTTCGCAAGCACGACTTGTATATGGACCATAGCATACGAGCATGTAAAAAAATCATGAAGTATTTGAAGTAACATCAACATCTCAGAGATTTTTTCCATATGTGCGCGAAGAACTATGATTAAATAACGAAATCGAGCACCGCTTGTTTCTTGCGCCACGCGACTTATCAACAATTGTCCCGATCGTAGTAATGCTTTGAATGTCAATCACGGTTTTTACTGCATTTAAGGTGTATCTAATATTCGATTTCGAACTATGGGTGACGAATTTGAACGGTTCATTTGCCGAACATCTCTTGAACACAGAAAATGCTCTGACCGCCATTGCTGTAGACCAGGTGACAGGTCCGATGGCTCTTTTTTCCGTTTTTTTTTTCGCTTTTTTGTGTTTTTTGCAAGTGTTCTTTGTTATTCTGACATTTTTGAAAGTTTTGATGTTGTAGGAAACGTGATACTTGGAATGGAAAGCACCAGACATACTGGGGAGATTTTTATCCTGGATCCGAGACGAATCAAGGAGAATACGAAGGTCCATCTAATGACCGATTCGGAAGGTGCCATTAGACACATAGAAATGGATCCAATTACGGGGTACGTTTCTTGTTCAAAAAATCTTTCGTTATGTTATAAGGAGAGCTTAAAGTTGAAGACAGTTAACATAAATAATGCGAAACGATTTCAAAAAACAAACTATTTTCTCAAATTTCTTATAGAATCCATAACTTACCGCCAAAGGCAGATAATGTGGACAATTTTTCCCAGCGTTCTGCGATTAAGAAGTGGCTATGTTGCTCTACTTGAACGAGCTTGTTAGTAATACAATGATCTTGGTAGTTACATTAGAGGATATAAGAGAAGATTCATAAACACTTAAGAGAAATCCTATACAATCCCTTATCACACAACTATAAAGCTTCGTTTCTGATTACTGGTTTTCGATTTGTGGACTTGCCGCCTTTAATACTTATTCGTACGCCAAATGCTTCTCGAAAATGATTTTCCATAGAATTCCAAAATAATTGTGCCAAGAAACTCCAAATTTTCACCGCAGGCGGTTATTCTCTAAAGTGCCCGAAGGAGGATTTCCAGACATGACAACAAAATTCAGTAAGGCGACAGCAGTTCCTACGATTAGATGTTTTGCTAGAAAAATCTATGTGCTTCTAACTTCCGGTATGGGTGTTGAAATAATATTTTAGTTTTTAATCACGGCTGCTTGTGTTATTTTTCCCATACCCTTAAATGGAAATAATTTCTTGCTGAACTTTACAGAACGAAAGCTGGTGTATATTGACAATGTTTTAGCTTTAATTGACTGCCTTTTCTCTTTTCATGACAGAGTATATCGTAGATCAGGACTATTAGGATTCTTGGATATAAGCAAGATTAGGAGCTTCATATAGGCTGCAAACACGGTGTCAGTTAACCAGGAGCTCAAATGTTGTCCAACACACCGGCGACGCTTTCTTTTTACTTTTCCTCGGCCATACTTTTATTCTCCCGAAGTTGTTAGCAATAACGCGTCAACGGTAGCAATGAAAAAAAGGCTATAAATAAGTGTAGAAACATTGTAAATTCAACTGAGGCTTCAGTTGAACTGAATTGAGCGCCGATTTGTACTCCACAGATCATTTGTGATGAAGGATTTGCAGATGGCATCATTATAGTAAAAATAAAATGGTTGACAGAAAGGCAAAGCAAAGGTCGGTTGTTCCGGCACGTCATTCTCCTAAAAAGTTTAACATTGATTCAAAGTCACGTGAGGTGCCGAGTTTTGCTCATAATTCAATATCCTTGTGATGTATAAATGGTTCGGAGGAAATAGTGCGTTGAATTGGCGAACGCATTAGTCAATAGTCAGTTCAACGTAACGCGTCAGCAGGAGAAATGCTCCTTTTTGCGATTTATAACGTGTCAATTTTCTCGGTTGCGAAAAAATAAGCTTCAAACTTTGGAAACTAAAGCCACATCTGTTTGGGAAGCTATTACAACAATATGAGTATAATGAGATTAAGGAATGTAATAAGTTTACTATAATAATAAGTAATAAATTTGATGTCATTTGACCCGTATCACAGTTTCTCTTCTTCTTTTCTACTGGACGTGTCCCATTACTTTTGGCATTTGATTCGTCCTCCCATCCATAGCTTACTCAAAGAATTCCTTTTCTTCACGAACATATTGAAATACTGGTTCAGCACGTCTTGCAGTCTCGAGGATACCCAGGCTGGAGCGCTTAGGGCGTTTGTTGTTGATTGTCGGAGAGTGTCTGAATTAAGAGATTCAGTTCATGTCGAGCCATGCCGAAAATCATGAGCCACCCGCTACAATCCCTCTTATATTCAAATACTGTGAACCATTCGATTATTTAATTAAAATGACCTTATACTTGTAGGTCACTGTTCTGGTGGCGTGGTTGCATCAAAAAGGCGAACGGTGACGGCTCAAACACCTCATGCGTAGTGAAAACTTCCACCTCGTCATTCGTCATTGACGCAATGCTTTCTAAGTTATACTATCTAGAAAAATCAGGAGAAGTACATTGCGTAGATTACGACGGTCGAAATAATAAGGTGAAGTTTTGAACATCTCTAAAACATCTTTGAGTTTTTAATTTCCGAAGATAGCCTTAGAACAAGTTAGTTGTAACATGTTCCCTCATGTATTTCGAGACAATGGCCTGTAAAGAATTCTTTTACTATTTTTCCAATATTGTCAGATCAGAATTATGGAAAGCAAAATAATACATCGCTTAGGAAATTCCTAATTCAGTCACATATAAGCGTTATTGATCCAATTTGAAAGAGTTCGAGTTCGTCGTAAGACTTGAAGACGAGTAGAGTTCAATTCTTTGGAGGTATTCGGTTTACAAATTCTTAACTTTTTAACTAGAAGCTCTCTCCCTTGAATCTATTCTACTATTTTTCTGCCGTAATTTATTCAGCTGGTGCATTGGCTCAGAGCTACAGAATATGACATAGCTATTAGCCTCGATGGTGCTGGAAGAGCATAGTGAACCCTTGGAAAAGGTGATTTCGAGTACTCGGAGCTAAGTCTAGTTCCAAGATTCGTATCTCGGCATTCTCACTTCAACGTTTCTCATCGTGCTCTACCGTTAGAAACGAATTGTGCGGAAGAATAAAGCTACAAGATTGCGACTTCTACCTCGACTTTAACTTAATTCGAGTTTATGTCGATATGTGTTCCTTTGACCGATTCCGTTCAATCGACCTGCAAACGAACTTGTTCCCATGTTTATAATTGCCTGACTTGAAATTCCAATGGGAAGTTTTATTCTTTTCCCAATAAAAACGAGAACAAAATGGAGTTGGATCCTTCTTCCACTATCTCTGCAAACTGTAGAAATTATATAGAATCTCTTCTTATCTGAGCGCCTTTAGCGGTGGCATGATGTTGTCATATACCCGGTGATGTAGAATGATGTGCAAAACTTTTGCGTCAGCTGGAACTCGAACCCACAAATCACCCTTTGCGGGAGCGCGTGCTCGAACCGTTGCATTACTGACGCCTGTTTTGACACCTGTTTTCTACACTACGACGCATCTATCTGTCATCAACCAACCATCAAAGGCTTGGCTCGGGTAGTCGGTATCGGCATTGAACCCCGTCACGCTGACAGATATTGGGCACATATCGAATACCGTTGATTGTTGGTTGCTGATAGATCGATGCGTTGTAGCGTGGGAAGTACGGTGTCAAAACAGGGGTCGATGATGCAAAGGTTTGAGCACGCGCCCCCGGACAGGGTGAAGTATGGGATCGAGTCCCAACTGACGCAAAAGTTTTGCACATCACTCTACATCATTATGTAAAAACTATCACCCTTGGTCTCTTTTCAAAACTCTTGCCAATTTTCCCTCTAGTCTTTTTCCACCGTTTATTATCCAATTATCTATTACATTTACAAACGCTGTTGCTGTAGTCGAAAATCTAGAATTATGAAAACTAAATGAGCTTGAAAAAATTCTTTTTTGTAGTTGTGTAAACGTCGTAAGAAATAAACTTTGAAATAAGTAATGCGCTATGTGTTATCTTATTCATCATCTCTCGAATATTTCCTAGTTTAGTCCAATTGTCTGTACTTTTTCATGCCATTTCTTATCAGCGTCATTGACGTTCTTGATTGATAAATATAAAGAGTAGAAACTTTCGCCGTTGATGAATTCTTGAGGGAAAAACGCAGCGTATTCGCCATCATCTACATCATTGAAGGTGTTGAATGCATTTCTGGCCTGTACAATGACTTGTGAAGGCCTACCGCTGTATTGAGTCAATGCTGCTATTTCCCCAGGCACTTTTCCCAGAGTGAATCTAGTACCAATTCACTAACCCCGGCTTGATGGAAAGCTTGGTAAGCTTTGATTGCGGGATCAAACCATCGACATCAAATGATTGACCAGTGCGTGACGCAGAAAACCCCTAAGCATTGAGACATACGCGCTCTTGATAAATTGGGACAAGATTATTTTCATTCTGCTCGGATAACGCGATCTGTAGTTGTGGCTTGGATATATGTGTATATTTCGTCTCACTTCCACTGTACTCTCTTCATGTCTGATGACCGTATTCATAGTGACGCTCACACCTCACCTGAACTGACTCTGGCATCCGCATCCTTATTCGGAAGGGCACCTGGATCCTCACAGTTATTAGTGCTCATACTCAGGCTCCTTCTGGCATCCATACTCACACCTCTTCTCGCTCCTGCATCCTTCGTTCACGAACCTTACCACACACACCGATCTCTTTTCCTGCATTCGTGTTTACATTCTTTTGATCCGTTCTATCTAAATTGCGCGGAATTCATACAAATTGCATTACGTGCCTGAAATGAGAGCATTATCACGAAATGAAGCAGAAATGTGGATATATGCATAACATAAATGCAATCATCTGTATATATGCATATGAGTGTGCATCGTATACATATACATAAACCCAAGGTTTAACAAAAAATTCTAGAAAATTCTTGAAAGTTTCGTGTTTATGCGCATATTAACAACAATAACGACAATGATTATTCTCTTCAAAGTAAGGATTCTTCGTTTTTAGTTTTGTCCCATTCTTGTACGCAAATCAACAACAGAAACAATAATAACTACTTATCGAAGTATAGGCCACCACTGTCCACGACTTTCCGCCATCGCTCCGCAAGATTGCGGATCTGCTCGAAGTACCATTTCGGCTCGTTCTAATCAAAAAAATCTTGACATGTTTCTTCATCTTCTTTGAATTATTTAAGTCGAAAGCCATTCAAAAATGCTGTATTGATCGAAAGATGCCTCAAATGGATGAATCAACGTCTGGAATCTAGAATGGGTGCGAAAGAGCTCTTCAAACTAAAAAAAAGCAAATCATACTGTTTAATAGACTTTTTGGAGCTGGAATTAATGAACTAGGTCAGCATATACAAACTATCAATAAAAACGACACTAAGATTCCAGGACTTTTTGCCTAATTTAATATATCAAAATTTACACATACACAAAGACTAGTTGGCGAACAGCAATAGACGGACTTTTTACAATAATTCGTCCTTTACAGGTTGTTGGTGCCTTTTCAGTGGTCAACACGGTACAATCTGAGCTTGCTATCGGTGATGATAAGCTTTATATCATTCAGAGGCAAGTTTTTTCTCACTAAAAGAAACACCAGCCTATTAGCCTCAAGCAGCTGAAACGTCGCATTGGAACGAACCTTTTGAAAACTTTTGATTCAGTGATCAAATCAGAAAAGTAGCTGGTAGTAGTTTTTAAAATTATTGTTCTATTATTCAGCTTACAAAATGAAGAAAGCTTTTGAAAGAGGCTTAGATTACTCTAAAGGGCTCTGAAGTGACGTGAATACCGTTGTATATTGATCTTGTGAAACTTGATGGACTGTTTTTTGATGGTCATCTATGGCGAACATATGATGGAAATATCGTGGTCAAATCACCTGTGGATTCGTTGAAAAAAAGAGAAAGGAGGTTCTCTTTAAGGATGGGAGAACGAGGAAAGATTGAGAGATGATCAGGATCATACTACACCCAGAAGTTTTAAAAGCGAGTATTCACTACTCTTTATCGTGTCTTACTAATCAAATCACTATCACATCTAATTGCAGGAAGACCCAACTGCCACACGGTTCCCAATTTTTGTCCATCGTAGACATTTCCAACCCATTTTAGTCAAATCTATGGCATAGTACGGTAACGTGAATGGTTAGCATAGCGTTTTGTAGAGTACTACGTTTGTTGTGGATAGGGTGTAGTATTCAGAGTTTACCTTTCCGAAAGTAATACCCGGCGGAAGAATTTATGAAACTGAAGCAAGATGATTATATAGATTGTTTAAATATTGTGCACTGTGTAAATATGTATAATACCCTGCAATAATCAAGAACCCATCGAAGTCTAGAAAATTATTGGTTTTTCTCCCGACCCTTCAACGTGGTGACTGATTGTAAGGTGATGTAAGAAAGTGCATAATAGCACGTCAGAGGAAATGATTGTACTAGCTTCGTTTATTTTATCTTGTGCGCATCAAAATACGGTCAGTTATTGTGGTTTTCTAACTAATAATTACTGAATCAAAGCAACATCCAGTCAT
Source organism: Parelaphostrongylus tenuis (assembly GCA_019055375.1). Taxonomy (NCBI): domain Eukaryota; kingdom Metazoa; phylum Nematoda; class Chromadorea; order Rhabditida; family Metastrongylidae; genus Parelaphostrongylus; species Parelaphostrongylus tenuis. Next base: position 131,775 of record JAHQIW010007303.1, read on the forward strand.
GTAGAGTGATGTGCAAAACTTTCGCGTCAGGCGCGACTAGAACACGCACCTCATTCTACTCGGGAGCGCGTGCTCTAATCCTTCACACTACTGACGCCCTTTTGCCCGCCACTCTTTCTAGGCTACAGCGCATCCAACTGATAGCCGCCAGCCGTCAACGGCCTGGCCGGGTAGTCAGTCTCGACATTGAACCCCACGCTGACAGATATTGGGTATAGATGATCAAAATTGTTTCTGTTCGACCGTTTTGTAGCGGTGGTATTGCTATGACACTCTGCATCACTGGTTATATTTGAAACATCATACCACCGCTACAAAGCAGTCTAACAAAAAGAATTCGATTTGAAAGCAACATCATAGGTTCAATTCAATTAGTAAGCAGTTAGGAAAAGAAAACTAAGAAAAACAGTTGTAGGGAACCCATCAATATAGTAAAGAAGTTTCATTTAGCATTCAGATAGATCTACTTTTAGGAAGAGAGATTCGTCAGACATGTTGCTTGTAACAGAGCTGAAACGAAACATCACTGGCAATTTCACGGTATTCAACTCCTATAACACAACGGCGACATCACGATTCAGGGCAGCTGTAGTATACAGGCCAAAACCAACAGGTAATCCTCATTAGTTTCAGGATACGGTGGATGCTTCGTAGTGTATCGAGGCGATAAGAAATTATGGAGAAAATAATTTTGATTTGAAGCTTCGTATGCGCAAAAGTTGTTCATGGGAAATTTTATTATTAACTATTTTGTTTTATAAATGTACTTTTGCTTCACTATTACTCTGTAGTTTATATTTACAATATTTACAGTGAATATAGTTTTCTGTCAAGTGATTTTGGATTGGAATATTCTCGATTCAGGTCTCAGGCGATGATTCCTTGTATTCTTTGCCAAAAAAAAATCCCCTGGTCACGATCTAATAATCTTTTCCATTTGCCTGGGTTTTTTGCCATTTGTTTATATAATTCGATTCAGCAGATAATGATAATTCACTGAAGTTGAACTATTCGATACATCTTGTGACCAAATCCTTTACCCTTGCGGCGTTTCGTATCTTCGCAAAAGGAACATCAACCCTTTGAGGGCAAAGTTTACAGTATACTGTGCACTGGATTCTCGTGATTTTTTGGTCAAACACAGATTTTTCAACAGACTTTCAGTAATCATCGGATAGCTTAGGAAATGTCTATTTCAATTAATAGGACTGGTTATTGAAAAACTTTACTACTGCGCTGTAACAACGAAAAGAAGCTACATTTCGCCTTCGGAATGCACTGTGTGCTCTGTTCTCGTGTTTACTCGGCTTTATGCTAGACGTTTTGTAACCATTCGATAGTTCGAAAGATCTACAATCTAATATTGGGGTTGGATTTTGACAAGGCCTTCTTAGTGAGCTGTAGCAGCAGAAAGAATGTTATGTTTTGTCTTTGGAGTAGTTAACCCGTTGTATCAACTTCACAACAGGTTTACTGGTATTTTTAATAATGTAAAGTTAGGTTCTTAGGGTACTTTGTTGTCACAAAACATAACAGATCGCCGAAGAGATTTCTAAGAAGGATTTTATAGAAAAAAAGAACATTTATACCTCCTAAAAATCCTCATATTTCAATGAGAGAGCTGCAACCTTGCGGAAGAATATCCTTTCATCTTTCTTACACAATTTTTTGCCTACCATGTGAAAGTGTAAGTCAAGAACACGTGTTCCTCAGTGTACGGCTTTGGAAGAAATTTCTATGGCATGTAGCTAGCATTTGTATGTAGTTGAGGAACTCGTAGAAAAACCGAGCATTCATTACCATGCAGATTTTTTAAAAATGTGTGCTTGTGACCCAAATTTTCTAAACCTTTCACTGATGATATGAATCTTCTAATTGGAGTTTTAATTTAATCGCCAGCGGGTTATATAGTATCAGCATCGCTCGGAAATCAATTCTAAGTTATCAATATCGGTCAGCAATTTACCTTTCTGGTATGAAATTTGAATTAGCACTTCACTTGGCACTTTATTGTCCGTCTTCACAGTGTTTTCCCACTGTCGCGATCTCAGTACTTTTAGCATTCAACGTTTTTTCGTCTTGTTCTTCAATCGGAAAATACTGGCTGAGCATGTCTTCTTGCAATCCGGAGGATAGCCTGGCTGTGGCGTTCCATAGGGCGTTCGTTATTGACTGCCGGAAAGTGCTTGAGTATCGGCCCCGCGTGCGCCTCGACGAGATTACAATTACTCGGCCACGACGCCCCTAAAACTTGGATATTAGACCAGAATTTGTACTTCTGACATATGATTAATGATCAGTGCGTCTTGAAATAATAACGATTGTGTACAGCTAAATTGCGGATAAAACTGGATATGCCGAAACATTGAACAAATGACAAATCTGAACTACTTACTAGTTCTTCCATTTAACGCTTGTGGCTTTTTGCACGTGAAGGAAGATACTCTTCGGAAATACCATAAGGTCTCTGGAGTACTGGCGGACGGCCATAACCACCTGTTTGTGGTGATATTATGATCACTTGCATAGCTGGAATTGGACAAAGGGCAGAAAATCGTTCTGAGGGCACTAAACTAAAGAAAGACGGCGTAAAGCATCTAGATTAGTGCGCATCTCCTAGTGACAAAGTCGCTATGATAATTGATATTTATAGTACATATGTGAGTGGATATTAAGAACATAAAACACTTTATTTAATTGACTGTCTACTAAACCCTGATGAAAACATTCATATATGGTCTTTGAAATTAGTTTTACCGTCTTTTCGAGGTTTGCTGCATTAAATTTTGTTTGTCAAAAGTTCGGCATACGCGCGTTTTGGCGGTTTCGTTATCATAAGTGCCTTTTCTCGACCACTTTCTCCCTATCATAGAGATCAAGCGCCGAGGCATTGTAAACTGTCGTCAAGAAAAATTTGGGCGACAGTTGAACCTACTGTCGATGTTTGCGTCTGATAAGAACAACATAATGTCTTCTGAGCCAATATGTCATGTGATCTGTTTATGGACCTTGTACAGCCCAATACACGTATGACATTCTGCTTCAAATAAATCTTCGATTCTCACATTCTCAAACACTATAAATAAATATTTTCACCCATCTTTTGATGAATAAATGATTGAAGAAGGTAATGCTCATCCGTCCGCAGTGCATCGAGTGTAGGTACTCTGCCAGGCATGATTTTTGTTGACAAAAGTACAGAATTTTTCGGTAGTCAATTCCTAGATAGGGGGCGAATGGGCGACAATGCGGTACTGATGATGGCGAAACCGTTGAAAGGCAACCGATTCCCGTGCTGTTGCCACGAAAAAATATAAATATCATCTGAAAAAGACAGCTAAAAGCATTTTCAAACAGTAAACATTAAACATTTATACCCGTAGAACGACAGAACAAAATTCTCTCCATAACTTTGAGCCCCAACTTCTGTAGTGCACTGAAAATTGAAAGATTGTGGACAGTTATTGATAAACTGGCAACTATGCGATGCACATCATAATTTTTGACGGACCATTCAGTGTTTTCTCACCTTCCAACAATATGTTGACTTTTGCATAGTACATACAATGAATGAATATCAAAAAAATTAATCCTGTAAAGATTTATATCGTAACATTCTTTGTACAACTTATGACAACTGACTGAATAGCCAGCGCGCGCTATAACTGCAACTGCCGTCCTCAAGGAGTTAACGAAGTTCCTTTCCTTTCCGATACTTTCCTGCGCTGTTTCTTTCTTTCATTTTCATTTTCTTCTCGCCATTTCTCGATCTTTTTACATCATCACAGCTTCAGCGTCTTATATATATATATATATATATATATATATATATTTATTTATTTATTTATTTATTTATATATGTATACATTTTTAACAAATACATATATCAATACCGCAGTCATGTGTAAGCTTCAGTAACACAATAACACTTTCTCTATCAACTATATTATCTCGTAGGCTTGCAAAATGCGTGTTCAACGAACAACGGAGGCTGCTCGCACCTTTGTGTCATGTCTGGCCATCAACGTCGATGTCTTTGCGCTTATTCTATACTTCAACCCGATAACTCATGTAGAGGTAATATTGAAATACTTTGCAGTAAGACATGGTGTTAACAGTATTCAACTGTACAACTTTCATTACAATGTATTTGCAGCCAATCCCAGTTTCATATCATATTCGCATGGTATTGTTGTAGATTTTGTGAGCGTCTCACCGAATGCCACAGTTCCACGAAGAGCACTTCGCTCTCCGGAGATCCCATTGTGAGATTATGCTGTTTCATTCCCTAGGCAGCCTAATAATCTCCGACTAAATAGCTACAGTGGTTGTTTTCTTTGGTCGCCGTTAGATATCTATATTATCTGTTCCTATAATCAGCAATCATTTATTTATTAGAGACTACAAACTTCCTCGGGGGGATATGAGTCTGCAGTTATTTCGACCTTATTTGTTAGATGAAATATTGGTATCAATCCATGACTTACTATTCTTCGAATGTATTTTGATCAAGTAGGAAGGTTCCACTACTCTTGCTCAGTATCAGCTCGACTGTCATGTAAACTGAATAATTGTTGACACAAATCGTAACCAGTTTGTTACCTATTTGTTTCCTCATGCGATCGAGATAAATATTAATTAGAGCTTTAGGGGAATAACAGTCGTCGAGGCCGATCCTGACAGAAATCAGCTGATCCTCGTTGACAGTGTTCAAAATCGTATCATTATATTCCGTTTTGCCACCAACAACTGGTATTCTGTGGCGGATGGTGAGTATAATTTTGCAATTGGAACTCTTTCAGCCTGATGACTGTCATGAAATGCACTGAATGCAAGAAAAATTGATGAACGATATTTCTCTACAGCAAATTTTTTCTTGAGACCATTGAGTTTATCAAGCGCTTTCTATTTCATTCAGTAAGGAAATTTTTTCTGAGCTTTAGAGTATTATTATTCATGTATGTTGTTGCGGACTAGTGGAATTTTCTGTTTTTTCATTTTTTAATGCTCTAGATTCGACTTGCATATTCTTTGCGAAGGTGTATGATGTAGACGTTTTTTTAGTTAACACTTACCCATAGACAATGCTTTCTTCAACTGCCTCGTCTGCCTCATTAGAGCGGCACGTCCCGCCAGTCAGTCCAGCATAGTAAGGGAAGGGAGACAGTATAACAGTAGACCTGATAACATTCATGCCGTTTGAGCGTTTCTACAATCGATTTCACATGGCTGTCATTTGTGGCATAGATATTGTCCTATATTCGACTAAAAACCTCATTTTAGAACTCCGATATATTTCAGAGAGACTGACTGGTGCGCCTGTCCCCGTAGAAGGCGGGCGAGCTCGCCAAACCGTACGTGAACCATTGACATAACAAACCTCGAAAAAGGCTAATATCAGCCTCTCTGAACATATTCAAAGCTCTTGAAAAAAGTTTACAAAACAATCGAACATAACTCGTAATTATTATTTGGGTCAACATGTCATGTGGTCTGTTATGGGCTCTTGTACAGCCCGATACACGTGTTTCGACCTTGCAGCTTCGTCAATCGGGCAGGCCCTTTGTCTTTAGCCAATCCTTTAGGGAGCTCTACATCCCCCTATTGAGAGTAAGCGACGACGAACGATTTACACAGTCGCCGTCAATTGAAAAATCACAAGATAGGCGGTTTCGACCCTCGACTGCTGTTGCCGATATTTTTGAAATATTATACCGTTTGCTTCGAGTAGGGTTGTAGGTGCCCCGAGAGGATTGGCTAAAGGCGAAGGGCCTGACCGACTGATAAGGTTGCAAGGCCGAAACACGTGTATCGGGATGTATAAGAGCCCACAGTAGACCACATGACATGTTGCTTCAAATTATAATTATGAGATATATTTGATTTTGACGCGATCTTAAGAGAACACTTAAGACAAACAGTCGCTTGTAACACAATGCTTTCATTTTTCTCATTTTATTTTTCTCATTCTCTTTTCCTAAATTTTTTAGACGTTGGTGATGTGAAGGGCATTTCATTGGATGCTAACAACCGCGAGCTTTATTATACTCGCCTGTTTCCACCGTCGATTTGGCGACTCAGCCTATCTGCCGACGACCCGGCGAGTTATCCAGTAGTTCCGACGCGTGTGTCTTTTCTGGGACAGGATAATAAACCCAAGGATATAGTGGTCCATCCATGTAGAATGTAAGTTGAAGTTACATTTATTCATGACAACTGCAACTTGCTCCATTTTTAGTGTATCATATTTGAGCAATCATGTGAGTTGCAATACAAATGCTCTTCGGGTGATTCTTTTTTGCTAACTGGGTTTTCTTTCAAAGTCCCGGTGTAACTTTGCTTGGGCATTCCCATCTTGTTATCGGAAGCAGTTATCAGAAAATCTAGATGGAGACGAAGTCTTAATCACCCAATCGACTGAAATAATCGAATTTTTGAACTTCAGCGAATGCTCTCGATTATGGAGCTCTTCTGTAAATAGGCAATTCGATGCCAGTAGCACCCATTATGGCTCGCGTTCACAAATCACAAAGAATTTTAGTGGCTCTAGCACGATTTCATTTGACTTATAATTTTCATTTTATTTTCACTTGACATTCGTTGGGTAAGGCTTCTTTTTATATCAGTGCGCGAAATCTGTGAAACACGTATCATGTATAGGTCACATTTTTGATGGTAATAATCTCTGACTTCAATTTATCCTCACTGAGCTTCGAAATGAGAACACCGAACCCTTTATTAGTCTGCGAGACACTCTTGATTCATGAATATTCTTGTTATACTTTCAATTCACCACTCTTAAACATCTTCTGGTCATAATTAGCGCCAGATAGCTAAAGACTAAAGAGTGCGGGTTCTGTCCGACTGACGAGACTGTATGGTCGAAACACGTGTATCGTGGTGTACAAGAGCGCATTAACAGACCACATGACATGTTGGCTCAAATAATAAGTATGAGAATCGTTTTGCTTAGGAGTCCACCATTAATGATATTGGGTCACAATAGCAAATTTTTATGCCATTTTTAGGCAGATTTTCTTCACAAACGTTGGTATTGTTCCATCCATAGAACGGATGTACTACAGTGGCTATAAGAGAGTACGGTCCCTTTTTTTGTTTATCCATATTTCTACTTTTCTTCCTTTTTTTTCAATCATTCCTAACTTGGGTTAGGAACGAATAGTCGACGAGGACATTATTGGAGAAACACGGTTGTCCATTGATTTCCTGGATGAAAAACTCTACTTCACCGAAACCACTACTGAGATGATTTATCGCATTGATTTTGACGGACGTAATAAGGAGGTAATGGAGAAGCTTTCCATAAAGATTGGCGATTTGATTTTTTATCTCGTTCCACCGTTTGCGATTCACTTACGTATGGTGAGATCAGCCTTTCTTCAACTCACCGACATATAGGATAAATTTTAATTATCAAGCAATTGCTTTTGATTAATGTAGCTTTACCATGAAAATCATCTACTTACCGATCTTAGCTATTGTCGATAGTTGACTAGACCTAGCTTAACTCAAGGTTGTCGTTACGGCCGCTGGTCGACCCCTTGCGTTAGCCATTATGGAAAACTGGCTGATCTACAGTAGGAGTGGATTGTAAGTTTATGTGATTGATGATTTTTGTTACGATTTTAAGCTTCAATGCCAGTATTCCTTATTTTATTCTTTAGAAGAAGACGAGGACTGATAACACAATTTACTCTGAGAGCTGACGTTTCAGCGGTTTCTCCTCCTATGTAGCCTGACTCTGCTTTCCAAGCTCTGTAGAAGGCAAAACCGCCGAAACGTCAGCTCTCAGTATAAACTGTGTTATAAAGCCTCATGTTTTGCTTAAGAAGAAAATTAGGGATTAATTAAGAATACCGAGGTCAACAAACAGTCGGTCTTGGGTATCTAATGTCACCTTTTCTACTCAGAGAGCTTGTAATTGCGGACAAACTCAATGGGCTAAGCGAACGGGTTATAGCTGTCACAACTGCTCCGGTGGATAGTATAACTGTATCAGCCAAAGATGGTCAGCGATGTAAGCTTTTATAATTAGAAGGATTGCTCAATTCTAGTTTATATTATCAAATCCTTAGCATGGCTGCCAGTCTTTCAGGCAATATAGATATATGTGCATCACTTGGTTGTAGCGATGAATGCCGCCTGAGCGCACAGGGTGAACCACACTGTGTATGTCGTGGCGAGCGAAAACTCGGCAATGACAATGTTACTTGCACTGGCAATGGTTATTTCAACTTTCTCATGGGTAACTGTGTAAATATTAGTTCGTTGACTTCCGTGTTTTAGACATTCTTATGAAAAAGTGTGCGATGAACGAGTTTCTGTGTGAGGTAGACAGTCGATGCATTCCGTACGAAGAGACATGCGATAGATATCCAGATTGTGCACACGGCGAGGACGAAAGTGATGAGATGTGTAGTAGGTTCTTTTTGCTTAAGACCATGGACCACCAAAAGAATTTAACTCATACACGTGCGATTATTAGCCGCTGCTTAGCAGTACGAGGATTCTACTAGTTGGTTTCATGGAGAAATAATTACTGCAATTCTTTTCAGGCCAACGAACTTGTCGTCTGGGTTATTTCAATTGTGGGAATGGTTTATGTGTCACTTTATCGAAAAAGTGTGATCGAAATAACGATTGTCTCAATTTTGCTGATGAGTTGAATTGTGAATGCAATGCGGGCGAGTTTAGGTGAACTCTCTTCACGAATACTGCAGAAAACTCATGCTTTCGTAAACTCTTTGTTAGAAGAGCATTCTAAGAATCAGAGAGGAACAGAGTAAACCGCTGTTGTTAAAAAATGGAGCAGCGAACAGTAGTATAGGAATCAATCCTTATTGAGAGAAAGCTTTATTCAAGCCTACTTTATTCCAGCATACTGTGTCCATCTCGATCTGAACTCTGTTACTCAGTTTATACCGCAATAGAAAATTCACATAAACGATAAAGCTATTGGCGTTGATCAATCCCTGAGGGATGCGCCATGCATTCGCCTTCGATTTTCAACATCCTTTGAGATGACTGAATATCTCGCCTTTACAATGACTCGCGGGTGGTCTCCAGCTGAACCGAGTCCGTGTTGCTTATGCTCCCAGACAAGTCTGAGATCAGTCTGGTATCAATTTATCGACACCGGAGGGATGGATGGTTTGGTGAGCCATAAGCGCGAGATCGAACCATTGATCCCGTGTACGACGTAGAGCACCCTAACCACTACGCCGCATGCGCTCTTAGAATACTTACATAATTACTCATAAATGAGTATGGGAAAGTCGATGAACTGTGCAGTAAAGATGGCCAGTACTCATTCAAGTGTCTGCAGTTTGGTTGCACGCATCGTAAGTAATCCAGGCTTATTTTACTATTGAGTATATGGGTCAATTTACATTTTATCAGCTGAGTGAAATGTCCTTCTACTATCAGTTTACCCACCTACACAATTGATTATAAGTCTAACCTTGAATATTGATGTGTCAACAAAAATTCAATAGTGAGAGTAGTTTACTCTAATAAGTATAGGAAAGGACGAATTGGAAGATCAATTTGAATTGAAAATCAACTGAAGCTTCCCAACCTGTAGAATTTGTCATGTAAATCTATTCTCTATTTAGTTTACATAACTTTCATGTTACTTAACGGGCGGCGATAGTAGGAAACACCCTGAAGGTGTCTCCTATTTGCGTAACGTCCAACGTGCTAAGATTGATTACAAATTCCTTCACCTTCATCACAGATAGATAGTCGCACAAATTTTGAACTTGTAAGCACCTAGTTAATTTGCCGAAATAAGAAGACAGAATTGATACGTTGAATCTACTGTTCGTCATTGCGCAGACCAGATATGCACTCAGTCATCTCCGAAATGCTAAGGATCAAATGCAAGACATGGGAAACCATAGAGTACCGATGAACGCTGAAGAATTAGTCCCATGATTATCTCACTGCTGGCTGTTTCGCAAATGCCATACTATATCTGGATATGTCGAGCCACATGGTTTTTGAAATGTGATATTCTTCGTATAATTTTCACTAAGGCTCGTTCTGATTTGCGACTCAATAAATATCTTATTTAGAACAATAGTTCTTCTTTGATTTTATTTGAGAACGTCCGGTGTTGTTTTAAAATCAAAAGTTTCAGGTGTGAATCTGGAATTTGCATTGCAAGCAATCTAACATGTGATTTTAAACCAGACTGTAACGATGCTAGTGATGAGAAGAATTGTCGTAAGACTTTGGTTTTTTTTCTTCTCTTTTTTCTCTTATATGTTGATTTACCTGACTGCCTTATTCTGCTGTTTTCGTTGTTAATGAACCACGACAGTTTGTGCAGTGTTTGGTAATTGTGCTCTTTTTTCGAGCTCAGTTTTTTACCGACAAACCATAAATTGCGGTAGAATTAATTTTCGGTTTTTGCCTAGAGCCATACACGCGACTAGGTTCCATTTAGGATTCCAGAGCTTTTTCTAAATCGGTATTAAGATTTGTTTGTAGTTAATATGTAAGTTAATTCTGAGGTGATTATGAGTATCCGATGATTTTCTAGCTCCTCGCAACTGTACAACCACATCCAATTTTGATATTCCTGGATTAATTAACTGTAATGGGACCACTCAATGCATTTTACCTCAATGGCGATGTGACGGTACCAATGACTGTTGGGATGACTCGGATGAAAAAGACTGTAGCGGTGAGGATTGCCCATAATTTATCTCTCTTTGATGAAGAAGTATATTCACTAAATCCTTGTAATTAAACCCTACAATGTCATTGCTTCCTTGATTTTCAGTAGAAAGGTATAGGCATCGAGTTGTACTCATAAGAAACTGGGCGCCGACAGCGGCACGGCCATTCTCATAAGCACTCTAATGTGAGATAATGAAATTTCAAATTCAAATAATCTTATGGTTGTTAAGAAATCGTGTTGCCACTACTCCATGGACTACGTCCATGTCTTCCGAGCGAATTCACGTGTGGTCGAACGAAATCATGCCTTCCGCGAGCGTGGGTTTGTGACGGGCAGAAGGATTGCGCCGATGGTAGCGATGAATTGGATTGCTGTGAGAGATTATTCCTTGAAATCTACTATTATCACGATCTGCCTCACATGGAAAGCACTTTTTTATGCTTCCTAATTCCATTTTGATAACTTGTCGCCTGATTTTCACTCAAAACTGTCTCTCGGTGACGAAAAAATTTTGATTTCCAGTGGCTTCACTCTGGAATAATAAAGTTCATTCTGAGCTAAAGCATGGCTCTTCGAAATATAACATGAAAAATCCGCTATTAGTTTTGTGAATGAAACTTAGTCGAAATCCCGTAGCGATTGAGTTAATTTTTGTTTTAATGATATACTTCTTTATAATGCTTTTTTAAAATGAGTTTCAAACTCTGTGAGTATCAGAAATTTATTTAGTGAGTTCTTGCCGTATTGGTGTGGAATTCACTTGTCGTTCCGGCGATTGTATTCATATTGAAAAGAGATGTGATGGGAAAAAACATTGTCCGGATGGAGATGACGAGCACAACTGTGATTCTCCGTTACACACGTAATTTAATATTTTCTTCCGCAGAATTTGAATACGTAATATGATTTCAGCAGAATTTAGTGCGCATATTTTCATAAAGCAGTTCATAAAAAAGCTCAAAGAGAAGAGGAAAAGTATATAAAGGGAAGGATATGACATATTTTGAGCCATAGGTCTAGTGCTATATAGGCGCCTATTTCGTCCTATTGGGACTCATCAGTAGCACCCTCCCTCGGTTCCGTCGATCCCTTGAGGTGAAATAATCCTCTAAAGGAACCGACGCCGAGTAAAATTAAGCACCCAAAGACCCAAAGATCGACGGAACCGAGGGAGGGTGCTACTGATGAGTCCCAATAGGACGAAATAGGCGCCTATATAGCACTAGACCTATGGCTCAAAATATGTCATATCCTTATCAGATTAAATCATTTTGAGCGGGTCTGTGAAAAAAGCAGTCGATAGCAGAAATATATAAAGAGAAATATTCCATCCTCGAGTCGTCAAAAAAACTTGATGTCAATCTATTTTGTCTCTTCGCGTTTTTTTCGTTAATGCAGTGGCAACTTTTGGGCGTTGTCATTGTTTTTCTAACATTATTCCTATTTCTTAATGTATAATTGGCTTCTAACCAATCGCGGAACGCCTCTGGTAGAAGTAGTAATTTCACATATTAGAAAATTCGAATCTAAAAGTCAAAGTGATAATAATTTCTCGCATGGGTGAAAAATCCAGAGAATCTCTATTTATCTTGTAAGAATGTTCAAAACCTTACCGCGGTTGTTACCCCAGAGCCATACGTCCGTTTCGGAAGTGTCGCGCTCCTCATCAATGGCCCACGCCCCGCAATAAACCCTACTCTGTAGCGGAGATGGGGAGGTGAAGTCTATGGAGATAGCACACGATGTTGTGTTATCGCCATTTCTTCAAGCCGATGGATTGCGGCTGATAATAACTATGTATAAATCCATCTCATCGACTGTCTTTGTAATGTCGCTATAAATATTCAGTGTGTCCTATAAGAATTTAAAGCACTGATGAGGAGGGCAACATCTCTGAACCGTTATGGCTCTGGCGTAACAAGCTCGGCAAGGCTTCAAGCATTTTAACAGGATTTATGATTGCTTAAAGCGAGCTTCTAATAACAGTCGATGAGATGGATTTATACATATTCACTACCAGTCCCTGTTTGATTTTGAGTGGATAGACGGGCTGTAAACTACTGGAAAAGTGTTTGAAAGCCGAAATGAAACATATGGTGATATGAAGAATAACAATATATCTTTCACGTACCACAGAACGCTCACTCGATCGTCGCGGCTGAGGTCATACACAGCATATACAGAGCAAGAAAGCCGGAAACTACTGGATTACTAAAACAATGAAGTTTCAGCGACTGCAACAGTGTTTCTTTTCGCTGTCGAAATGATCGCTGTATCAGTTTGGAGTGGATATGCGATGGTGCCAATGATTGTGATGATGCCACCAGTGATAACGAAATCAGCAGTGATGAAGCAAATTGTACAGGTGCTATCGGGCACTCGCCGTTTTAATTTTCTAAATCAGGATGACTTTCTGTTTTTTTTCTTTTTGTCTGTCAATTACTGTCCTTCCTTCCCATCATCGTTTATCCAGAATATATTCTGTTTCTCTTCTTGTATATCTTATGATTTATTATCCTCCTCAACATTTGGTTTAAAAAATGACAATGGAGACCACTCTATACCTCTTTTCTTCGTTGAAACACTTTTTATCTAAAGTTCCCTATAACACTCTTTCAAAGTTTGATCAATTTCATTCCTCCTCGATATCATTACTATTGCAGTCTTATGGTGATCGCGCGATTTTGCGGTTTTAGGTCAAATATCAGGCCTTATTTAACATATTACATAACATAACATATTCAATGTTCTTCTATGCATTCAGACATGGCACCAACGTGTATGTTGGAGGAGTTCTACTGCCGTGTGATGGGAACGAGTTACAGGAGCTGTTTGGCCAATGTACATCGATGTGACGGTTTTCTCGACTGCACTGACGGAAGTGATGAGAATCGCACTGAATGTGGTGGGTAGACTTCTTGTCGCGAAAACATGAAGCGGAAATCGGTTATACTGAATGAATATATTGAAGTTTTATATCAAGGTCATTAAAAACAGTAAATTGGAAGTCAATGTTTATGTGCTCGATAACAGCCGCTAGGCACCGACTGAAAAATCGTTGGAACAGCAAATTCACGTGCCTGGACCTAACATGTTTCTCGTCCCCTAGTATCAGTAGGGATGACTGGTGTGGTGTGCTGCTCTGATGAGGCGGGCGAGACCGCCTAAACGTGCGTAAGTTACCGACACACCAAACCTCGAAAAGGCTCAAAGCAACTTCTCAGAATAAAGTCGAATCGTCGAACATGAGCTGTTATTTGATGATTGACGAAGGTGAATGATTTTATGAGCTTCTTCCAGAAAAACTAAACTTATTAAACTTTTGAGCTATTCTTCAATATTCCTCTCATTGAGAAGCTTTTACGAGGCTTTACAAACCTTTATTAGGACTAATGCTACGATTGTTTAGCCTTCATCAGAGCCACAATGATTCCTAATAAGTGTCCGAGACAGTTGATCTTCGTGCGAGAATTGTCATCTAGTCGTTGCATCGAGACGAATTGAGTAGAGCTAATGAAGTAGCGTCCACAGCATTAATTTTTTATACAGACTCTAGCCAAGTTGTAACCTAACATACTCGGCAGTTTTCCATGGTACAGGACGGTCCTTGGGCCAGTCGACCAAATTTTATGTGTACCTCCAGTGACAATCCATCCTACAGAAGTAGGATCAGTACTAGCTGACATATAAAAAAGCAAGCTTTGAGTTCCGACTTCCAATGTTACGATTAGCTTCCACAGTGCAATAATACTTTGATGATCTAATCCACATAGTCGACGAAAGCAAACACGTTTTTCAATCGTTTCTTTTTCTGGTCGTCAGTGTGATGCTTTGCGATCAAATATTTTAACGTCAAATTTTGCTTGCTGACGTGACCCAAGAATGTTCACTTCACTGATACGAAAATATTTGCATCCTCATGCGTCCACCTGGCTGTTCTTCTCGTCTATATGTCTCAAGTCTTCTTTCTCAGCAGTGCTCAGTATTGTTTTTGATTACTGTCTTATTATGTTTCATCGTCAGAGGAGTCGTTCGTGTTCGCATATCTGGCTTTTGATCATGAAATAGCATGAGTACGCTTCTTTAGACTTGCAGGTTTACTTCGATAATGGTAAATAGCAAATAATAGACGATCACGCCGATTTATCAGTCCTCCAACACGCGTCATTTCCACATCATTTTTCCGTTTTAAGACACAAAATTTTTATTCTGTGTAATAAATGTTAGTCTCAGCAAGGCTGGATCGTTGCCAAGAATCAGAGTTTCGCTGTCAAAGCGGTCAATGTATTCCGAAGTCATGGACTTGTAATGAGATAGCAGATTGTTCAGATCAGAGCGACGAAGATAAGAAGGTCTTTTTTTTCCATTTTTTTTTTTGTATTTCTTCGTATGAACCAGTTGCAAATGATGTTTAACCACAGCCTATTCTGTTCTTTAGATTTGCACCACTCAGTCCTCAAAATGTCGTTCAGATGAGGTTGTATGTGTAAAGGATACAGTAACCACTTGCATATCTCAGGAGGTCATATGCAACCAGACTCATGAGTGCGAGAAGTACGAGTCCTTGCCATTCATTTGACTTCATAAAACAATTGAAAAAGCTTGCTAATTGGAGTGGTAAAAGTTTTCTTAAGCAAATCTTTTTTTGAATTCGTTGACATCTGGCTAAAGTCTGTAAAGAGACTTCGACTTTTTAAAATCTCTCATAATGCATCGCTATGTCCCTTTACCTTCGCTGATACTGCAGTTCCATGGTACAGAATAGCAGTGCCTTTTTTGTTTTAGTGGTTTTTGTAGTTTTTTTCCTATAATATCGATATTCAATGTCCCATAGTTTTCAGCTTAAAATATCTGACCAAAACGATGTGCGGCGTCAACGAGTGCAAATTTGACCTATGCGAAGAGGAATGCGTAGACTTACCATTTTCCTATCGTTGTGAATGTCGGTCTCCAAAGGTGACAGATCCGAAGAATCCGGCGCGATGTATCAGTTAGTTCCATCTTAATTCACATTAGTCGGTTTCTGTATTTGTAATTTATATAATCTTATTGTCATATAATTTCTAAGCAATCACTCACATGTGACCAGGCAGAAATGATTGGAGCCTACTACTACATCATCTGTCTCGTCATATCATCAGTAGTGTTACTTTTCGACTAACTCGAAATTTATCAGTGCAATCATCCGCCCTTATAGCGCACCTGTTTCTCTTCAAAAGGGACAAGAAACTCCATATTGTTAATATGAGGCTTTCTATTTTCACTATCATTAATGATAGACTAGAAACAAGTTTCTTTTTATGTTCTACGATAGCAGAAATGCACTTAAACCCTTAAACGTTGCTTTGAACGATTTGATGCTTAGTAGTTGAATCGCAATTTCATTAAAGAATCACTGTGCTGCTTGCAACTCGCCTAGGGGAACCACTTTCACAAGGTGTGAATTATTGTGTCTATGTATCTACAGGAAATATAAATCCTCTTACTAAGGCAGCTTGAGTAGCCAGCTCTCGCAACCGCGTACTCCTTCGACAGGTGTTTACATGGGCATCTGCTCTTTGCGTTCGAACAATGTACAAAATAAATTCAATCCGTGACTATCAGCTGATTGAGGAAGAAGATAAAAAATAAAGTGGTTGGCGTTGATCAAATTAAAAGAAATTAGTTGTTTTGCAGATCCAATTATGTCTGTATTTTACCGATCTTGGAGGGCTGCAAGGCTGCGTAGCATAGGGCGAAGGGTTGGTGCAGATTCCACGTTCAGAAGAGATGATTTACCGTAGATTTAGACGCGGTTTTTTGAACTAGCATATTTCAAAATGATTCGAGGTACCAGTTTTTCAATATAGCCACATCGGCAGGCATCGTAGTACGTTCACTCCACACTCCCTCTATTTTGCTTAGTAGGTTTACTTGCAATACACCCATAGTAGTTGGTTCAATCTCGTGTCTCGGTCTCATCAGGCCTTTCATCTTTCCCGTATCACGAAGTTGACGCTAGAATTGACTGGTAGGATGCTCGATTCACTGCGTATCCTTAGAAATTGACTAACGCCTCATACCTTTTTCGAATGCACACTGTGGTAAAAGTCTTCATTTCAGTGGGCGATCAGTGTGCGATGTCCAACTGTTCCCAATTCTGTATCGAAAAGGGCAACGGTAACTACGAATGTGCCTGTGCTAAGGGTTATTTGCTGGAGAGTGACGGACACGGTTGTAAACTGAAATCTAAGCGTAAGCTTTCAGTGGCTCACGATTCGAATCCTCCATAAGTAACACTCGCAGTGATTCTCCAGTAATCACATCTACTCTTCTAGTTGCCCTTCCAATGCTTCTGTCAATGACAAGTGATGGAATTCGTATGCATTCTCTACGTGACTCCCACCAAACTCTTCCAATCAATTCTTCCTCCGGACGAGTTTTAGCGTTCAGTGTGCGGTTGGTTGAGCATATGCTTCCTATGTCTCTAATTTCTTATTAAATCTGTGGCTTTCTTAATTTAGATTGTCTTGTGTATATTGGATAGACGAAAACGAAACAGTCGGACGAACGTTCACAAATGGAACAAGTATGGTCAGTTTAGATATTTCGTTAGCTCGTTAGACATTCCAAAGAGTTTTCCTTCATGGAAAACATCAAGACCGTCCCAATGTCTCAAAGCCGTTACATAATCAGTAGGTTTTTTTAAGTCCTATAGATTGGTGCGCCAATCGCCCTCAGAGTTGCGTCACAATCTACGCTCATCATATTTGTCGTGATCCAAGCATAATGACATATTACGGGCCTCATAAATTTTACCGCTATAGTAAAAAACACCAATTTCCGCTGGAGTTCCCTGTTGGCCTGGTATCGATCATTGCTTCGGCGGACGTTGACTGTTGAAAAAAATCCACTTCTCGTCGACGAAGGTGACTTTGACTAGAAATGAAGCGCTAAGATGACGACGGAGCAGTATTTGAGCGATGTGCTTGCGTTTGCGCATCGGTTTTGAGTGTGCTTGGGTTAAATCTGTCAACTCTTATTCCACTTCTTGCCTAATGCCATCGATATTTTGCTGGTTGTCGCATGAAGACAGTCAAAATCGTCCGCCAACTCCTTGATAGTCAAAGTCGGTTCCTCTTAACTGCTTCGATGACGGCCTCTCAATCAGCTTCACGTGAACTTTGGGGCGCTGCTGGTCCTTCAAGTTTGTGTCGCCGATACTAAACTTAGCAAGGAACCGAAATGCTGCTTGCTTGGACACAAATCCTTGAGTCTCTGTACGCTGATGTTTTCGAAGGCGGCCTGTGCATCGCGTTCCGATTCGTATTCGTAGAACAGCAAAATAAACATAACGGCTTCGTTGAGCGGCCGTAGTGTGTCAAGTATGGACAAATTTGGTACTGAAAGATTGCTCACAAAACTTTGCATAAAGCGGTGTAGATTTGGCTGCTTGAGAGGTTGCAATGTGTTCAGGCTGATGGTGCATCCTTTGAAAGGAGTTCGTAAGCAATTTTAATTACTTCTGATCAATAAATTTGGTGTTTAATGCTCTATTGCCAAAACTTATGAGAAGACCTAACGATTCCGCAAAGAAATGGAAAGGTTGACCTTTCAATTCTCTAGAATTACGTAGATTCTTATGATCATGACCGTTCTTGCTAAGAACTTATAGTTCAACCCTTTGAGTACGACAGGGGTACGCCGCCAGTCCCTCTTCGCAGCGCGCCGCATCACACCACTCTCTCCATGCGCGGCGAGGCGAGGCTGGTGGCGTTCCACTGTCGTACTTGGGGTTAATACTGCTATAGGGCATTACTCGCTACATTCAGATCAGGTGAAATCTCATAAGTTACTCACTTCTAAACGCCTTCTTTGGCATCAAAGTTTTGAATTTTACAGTTGCTGCATGAAATCTCCTTGTATTGCCCTGATAGTCTTGCAGTGGATGAGTATTCGGAGAACATTTACTGGACATCCAAATCGAGAAATGCCATAATGGTAACTTTTGCAGCTTTTTAGAGTAAATTTTGAATAATGTAACAAATATCTATTCTCTTACCACGAAAAGTTTGGGAACAAGGAAAATTCTTCTCATTTGAACGTTTCAGATGTCTGATAGTGAAAGTCGATATATCAAGACGTTTTATCGTCGTGGACCTGGCGTACTTCCATATGCATTGGCAATTGATTCTTCTCATAGGTGAACCATAGTACTGTTTATTTTCAATCAATAAGCTGTGAGCATCCTGCCTTTAGAGATAATAAAGTCGATTTTGAAATCCGTAAACTCAAGCTAATGAACCAATATTCGTTTTCGCTCATTATTCACTCACCAGCTCTCATTAAATTTCCTGGTAAGTCACAAACGAACACAATTGAAACAAAATGACCACTGAGATTTCGATTATCGATTGCTACTAATAAGCTTCCGACTGTAACAGGCAAGCTGTCCATTATAGCCGATATCATGAGAGTTTCTCTCTCTCTCTCTCTCTCTCCTCTCTCTCTCTCTCTCTCCCTCTCTCTAGTAAACGGTGCTTGACAAAATTCATTACTCGGAGATGGATCACACTGAGATCTTTGTCCTTCTTCTATTAGAAGAGGTGCGGAGGAGGCGCACGTTAATTAAGCCATTCCGTGCCGGCTAGTCACACCTGGCTGGCCAACATTCTAATCGTGTCCTTTATGAGTGTTTTGCAAATGCGCACTGAAGTCATTACGGTGCTTATATGTTAGATGGCGATAAATAGAATACCGATCTCATTAGCTACACAGGCACTTTTCGTAAAATGTTAGTAATTATTCGAAAGCATAAATCTCTGGCTACGGCTTCACATAGCCGGTTTCTTAAGCACCCTTTTGTTTGTAAAACCCAAAATAAAAGTTATGTTTCACACAACCACGTGTTTTTTCATATCTCACTTATGTTTCGCTGGACAAAACCCCTTCCTAGAGTGCCAGAACTCATTCGATAGCACAAGTTTCGAAGAACTCATAAATATGTCTGCTTTGCAGAAAAGCTCTTTTGACAGCGCTGTAAGAGAAAGAAAGGATTTATGGTTTACACCTTGCCAGTAGAGCTCTTTCGTTAGACAATTACTAATCATTCGATAGCGTAAATATCAATGTTTCCAACGTTGTGCTGATTTTCTAGAAGTGCCTTTTAGCAGGAAAAATAAGATTGAGTTTTACATTTTCGACGAACGTTCACCGGTTAGTTCACAGGGCGAGGGACAGGGGCGGGGCGATCGATCGCCCTCACCATACTGTTATTCAATTGAGAATTTCTTCTGCTTCGAAAGAAATTCAAGATAAGGCGATTGACTCTGATACTACGAAAGTTTCCCTACACGTTGATATGCTTTTCGTGCTTCAAGCAAAGTATATGCATGATAAAAATGGAGGCCCACGGCGGATGTGAAGCAGAATTTTATTTTGAATGTTACGGCAATATGAAAGGGTCTTTTCAAAACCGGCCACATGGGCTAGAAACTTTCTAATGATTTCTGACACTCTTATGAGAAGTTCCTGTCCAGCGAATAACATCGGTTTTTTACGTTTTTGCCATCTAACATATAAGTGTCTAGATAACTATTTAATATTCAGTGATTAGTAAAGATCTGCGTGGCGAGCTGGATTCTCGAAATCATCGTTCTGTCATTCAACGCTCTATAGCAACTATATTCTCCATTTGGCGCGAAATTAGATTAGATAAGTGACTATCCGGCTGCTAATGCTGCTTTGATATCTGTTAGGCGCATCATGAAATTTTTCCAAAGAACGGCAGATTACGCAGTCTTTAAAGTTGTACAATAGCGTTGCTAAAAGCGCCATATGTTCGACCCTCTTTTGCTGTTTATCTTATGTGTCATACATACATATAGCTCATCTTTGACGGTATGAGTGGCACATCCCTCATTCAGCATGTGGAGAAGAGAAATCTCATTAAGTTCTCCTTGATTGGCAACGCCTTGGTGAAAGATGTCATCAGGGTAAACAATGATTTAGTAACTCCTTTTTTGGCTCTATAATTCTTTCCTTTGCTGCTTATTTATTTCAATTCTTTGTTTCAGGTGCATTTTTTGGACTGATATCGGAAAAAAGCCAAGCTTGAACCGAATGTCAGTTATTGAGGACGATAGAGGAGTAGAGGTCCTACTTGATTCGTCGCTAATGAGACCAACGGCGCTAGCCGTGGATCCGTTTGCTAGAAGAATTTATTGGGTCGAACAAGCCTTGAATTACATCGGTATGATTTAAACTTGATTTTCCAGACGTATCTTTGAAAAAAATACTGCGAATGCTTGCTCTGTGATAATGTCGTCGGTATAGTATTATTCTGCACTTGTACCGCCTGTAATGTTTATCGCTAAATGAGTCTGATGGCTCTTCGCCTAATTATCGCACTCTAATGGTGTTAGTACCTCTCCTCCGCTCAGTGGAAGAACACGAGGAGTGTCATCATTATTTGCGTGTACTAGCACAGTGCTCTTATACTGTTTTCGACAAGAAATCGCCAAGGATAGCAGCTATCTGGGCTGTTAGAAAGAAGCTTAAAGATTCTTCTTGACACGAGTGGCCTAATCAACTGAGTGACACTTCAGAGAGACTCATATTGTGTAGTTTCAAAATATCTTTTCTGTTTTATCAATGAATGAGATGGTAATTCTCTACTGTTGAATTTCCACATCGTATAATATCGCACTGCGCATCTTTGACCTGCGTTGGTCAGTAATGAGGATAAGTGATAGGTCTCTGGATGACGTTCAAGAAGTTTACCACCCTAATCGCAAGCAACTAAATATTCACTCACCCTGAGACGCGGATAGATTCAGTGTGTTGACTTGAGGCCTCTTCTGAATTCAACCTGCCTGTGATAATATTCATGTATTCGTGGACAGGGATACGTTAGAGATGTTCGTCAGTCATGCAAATTTTTTTATTATTCTGAAAAAGCGTTGATGTTACACTTCGTCATAAAAATGTTGAGAAACTTTCCTTCCATATAGAAGATACCTTGTCATCCAATGTGAGCGCTTTGATTCATTCTGACAGATTTTAACAACATGCACAGCGTTCTAATGTGATTTAAGATCTGTTGCATGTCTTGCTACATCTTAAATGTAAACTTTATTTCTGGAAACAATTAATCAACCCTTCAAGACGGCTTTGTTTCAATTCAAATGGATAAGTTAAGCTGCACTTTTGAGATTTATTCAATGGTTTGCTTAGCCAAGCCTAAAGAAGCTTGAAGTTTCTATTTATTATTGACATTGTATTAACCTCCATCATTACAAATTTCAAAAAACTTGAATTATCTAGATCAGGAAAAGTGGACCCATCAGAATTATAAATTACTCTCGACTGCTCATATGAGCCTTGCGAAAAATAAGATACCTTATACTAGAATTATCTGGATCAGGATCAGTGATAGACAGGCGCCTGTTTCGCCCTTCTAGGCTCCTCACCAGCACAGTGCCCTTCGGTTCAAGTGAACTAGGTGTGATCTATTAATCGGCATCGATTCCTTCACATGTGTGGGTATATCCCTAAGAGATCGGTTGAACAAAAGGGCACTGTGCTTTTGACGAGCCTAGGAGGGCGAAACAGGCGCCTGTCCAGAATTGTATAAGTGCCGTATCAGACCTCATAACAGGCTCAAGCACGTTATAATTTTATCAGGTTAGATTATCATCAGAAGTGTTCTGCCGATTGTGTTTCTTGTTATATAGCGGAAATTAAACTCTTTTTCCATGTGATTTCATGGATAAACAAAGATAACGGTGAATATCTTCCTTTTTGAAATCATACGTTGCTCTTTTATGGTCATTTTATTATATTTCCCTGAACATAATCACTAGTCTTTTACCTTGAGTTCAATACTGCTTGCTGCCTAAAAAAGGAAGATCGTATATGCCTTCATTACCCCATAATGGTTGAGATAGGATTTTGCTCATGAAATCTAAAGGAAAGAAGAAGAGAAATTCTTGGAGTGATGAACGATTCTTTTAGGAGCGTGCAACTACGACGGAACTAATCGGCGAATATTAGTCCGAAAAGTGAGTCGTGGATTGTACGGGCTGGATGTTTTTGGCGATTTTGTGTACGTCTCAGATTTCTCGAAGGGAACCATTGAAAGAATACGAAAGCTGGATGCGGCAGGCAACAGAACCGTTGTAATCACTGGTTTAAGCCATCCAAAAGGAATTCAGGTAAGTTTTCACTGTTGTTAGTGTACAGCCGCCTCTACACTAGTATACCTTGTCAATCCAGATGAGCTTTTCAGGTTATTCATCCAGAAAAATGGCCAAAGAAGAATGTGCATAATCCATGTCTGCATGAAAACACCTGTACGCAGTTGTGTGTTCCTTCAAATAATGAACGTATGTAATTTGATGATAATGGCTATCAAACCGGCTGAATACTGGTCAGCTGTGGCCACTCTATAGTGGCAGAAACGTTTTCTTTTTCATTGATGTAGGATGATCTGTAAAACTTTGTGACTGGGTTCAATGTCGATAGCGACGACCTGGGAAAGGCCGTTGATGGTTGGTTGCTGACAGATAGGTGCGTTGTAACGTAGAAAAGTGGTGAGCAAAACGGGCGTCAGCAGTGCAAGGCACGCGCTCTCGGATAGAGTGAGATGCGGGTTCTACTCCCGCCTGACGCGAAAGTTTGGCACATCACTCGACATCAGTGGGTATATTTGCGACGTCATACCACCGCTAGAAAAGAAGAAAAACGGATTTGCTTTCTGTCACTTTTTTCCTGCTTGGATAAATCACTCGCTTATTTTTGTCTCTTTTTGGGCGTTTTCAGGTGTCCTCCTTTTTCAGAAGAGTATAGATGTTTTTGCCGTGATGGTATGCGATACGATAACGGGAAATGCGTGGATCTCAGTAAACCATTCAAATCATCAAATCACGTCATAGGTGGGATGACTTTGCTCATTGGAACTATACGCAATGATATGAATGCAATGACCCAAAAATAAGCCGTCATATCGACCTCAAATACTCAAAAGAGTGCCGAGTAACGAACAGTATTTGGAAATTGTGGTGGACTGGAACCTAAGATTACCCTTTCCGAAAATTTTTTGAGCTTTACTGTTGATACCGTTGCTCCGCCTTCCTCTCAACGGTCTTTTAACTTGTTGGTGGCTGCATAAATCACCTGTGAAATCACAATCAGTCAACAATCTCCTGTGAAAGGTAAATCGAGGGATTTGAAAGCGCAGCCGAGAAGTTAGTGAGTCCTTAGAAAGGGTAAACTCGGGTTGCCATCTCAAGGCCTATGATATACCTTTATTTTAACAATCTGTGACTAAAATTGACATCGAGCCTTGTTATGCTATTGTTCGTATATAAAAAGGATTCACGATCGACAGGCGCTCAAAGAATTGAATCTGCTCCGACACTGTGATAAATGCATTTCTGTTGTTGATAAAGGTTAGGCAAGGAGCTGGATTGCACTTCTTTCAGACTTCTGTGACTCGCGACACATTCCTAACAATATATAAAGGTCACCGCGGTGGTTGAAAAGTAGATAACAGCGAATTTTTTGTTGAAAAAAAAAAGCGCTGAACACCGCATACTATGCTACTTCATGAAGGCGGAGACATTTCTGCGCACTTCGCTAGCCGCAGTCTCTTCAACAGCAATAGTTTTTTGCCGAAAAGGAAAAATTACATGAGAAAGTATTGATAAGACAACGATGGATGACGCCCGCCGCAGAATCTGCCTTGAGTATGCTACCGATAGATTACAAAAAGTTTATGGAGATGCTCGAGTGCACCAAAATAAGCTACCGGAAAAATATTCTACCTGTTGGTTTCACTTGTCGCGAAAGTGTTGTAGCCTGTCTAGCCGTCTTGATCTTGCAGAATCCTTAATTTTTCTGTTTTCCTTGTATACTTCCATGATTGATAAAAATCATCCGCACTTGGAGACAAAGCACTTAGCTCTGTTTTATTAGGCACTGACTGCTCATTGGCTTAGTTCAATGTTATTGCTTAATTTTCATGTTACCGAAATTATGAGATTCATTCCGTAGTGTTTTTTCCCGCACATCATATATTTCTTTCAGTCATTGATTATGCAACGGTTGGAAAATTTGTACTAGCTTTGGTCATCACCGGTGCTTTGCTTGTATTCTTCTTTCAAAAAAATCGGTACGTGCATGTTTTATCTTCTTCTCGCATCAAATCAGATACAGTTTATTAATTGTTTTCAGTTCCTATATAATCACTCTGCCATCACTGGAAAGTCACCAATGGGAGATAGAGGGTCAAGAGCGATTTCCACTGAGTTCAATAACTCTCGATGGTGGAGTGGAAAATCCCGTATTTGAACCGAATGAAGGTACACCGATGGATCCAGAAGCCAATGATGGACTAGCTGCTTGATTGCGGATAAATTTTCTTTATCTGCCTCAGAATGCCTTTTCCTATTCAGAAATTTTGGGGTCTGAAATGTGTGTTTCTCGTCAAAATGTAAGAGCGTAGAAGGCATCAGATTAAGTGAGATAACGTGACTCCGTAGTTGTTCCTAGAACCTCTACTAATTTTGGGTTATTGAGACAGTTGATCGAGCTACGTGTAGCTGAATACAGCCAAGGTTAAAAAAGAATAGTGCCGGTTGGATTTGTCAGTACGCAACTTGTTGATCTTGTCCGGAAAGATATAGGGTTTTTTACCGGTTGCCATAATCATTTCCTGATGTCTGCCACTGAATGATATTCCCCAATATTTATTGCTTCGACAACACCAAAATGATCTCAAGAAGTTGGAAGATCGGGCTTTATATTTAAAAATTTTCAACACACTGATGATCTGGTCCAATTATTTATCACACAAAGTATGAATTATATGTGATTCATATGGTCCACTCTGCCTCGTAAGACATAGAATCCAAAACCCCTCACAAAACATCCTCGTAGCCATCTCACCTTTACCACTTTTGCTGTCCCTGTAACTCGTTGGCAAGCAACAGTCTCTGTGGTTCAATAAGCAAACTCATTGAAAAACTCAGTTAAAACATTATTGTTAAATAGGCTATTTATTAAAAGTGAAAATTACAGCAAAAAACTTTGTGTGGTAGATTAGACACTTCTCAAAAAATGCATCTCACATGATTTCTATAGTCTACCCTACTTCAGCCTCACGGTTGAATGCATTCATGTTTAATATCATTTATAAGGCCGCTTATGTGTTGATAATTTTCGTTCTTGATCCGATTCTCAGAATCTCTGCTTTCTAAGATAACAGATCCTTTAAAATTTTATTGCAGCCTTACAAATAAATGCTCACTGTAAACAGATTCGTGATTTTCTCCCTATCTGCTTTCCTCCATCTCTCTGTCTCTCCCTCTCTCTCTCGCACTCTCGTTTTTTTCAAATACCGTTTCAATTTCAATGCAAATAAAAGCTTTCTACAATTGTATGTTTACATCACTTTATGTTATTGATTAGTTTCCATTTTCGAGCAGCTCCATTTGAGACTCAAATATCACGTCGTTCAGTTTCTTTTGAAGCCGTAAAGAGGCGGCCCGTGAAAACTCGTCCGATACCCTGGCAACGAACAGATTTATTATACTGTGCACAAAGAATTGTTAGAATTACGTAACTAGCTAGTTGCTAATTTCAAAGTAGACGAACCTTCGTAATTGAGCTGCAATAATTGCACCAAACAATTCGAACTCGTCTTGCTGAGGTTGTGAGGTCATTGTATGTCGACGATGGTATGGCTACAAGAGTTGGAATCGTTAGAAGATTACGCTTGATTCGGTTATGAAAAAAATGGCGCCTCGTAGACCCTTTGAATCCAAATATTAAAAGTTCGCCCTTTCTGAATTTAAAGATCACAAGAGAGCCAGGCACTGAAGCTGAAGGTAAATGAGTTAAAATATCGCATATTCTATGATAATTCTTTAATTTCATGCTTCCAGCAAAGATATGGTGTTTCGGATCTACATCTTGAAAAATTAAGTGGATTGAAAAATCGAGCACCAAGCGGGAGTTGAACCCGTGTTTCACTCATACAGTGGATGCGTGCTACCACTACATCACCGAGGAAAGCGCTTTGCTTTCCTTTTCGATATAGAGAAAGAGTGGCAGCAAAGTGGCTTCCTAGATGGTGTAATGATAGCACGCGCCCCGGGTGAAACGCGTGT
The DNA here is from genome assembly GCA_019055375.1 of Parelaphostrongylus tenuis. Taxonomy (NCBI): domain Eukaryota; kingdom Metazoa; phylum Nematoda; class Chromadorea; order Rhabditida; family Metastrongylidae; genus Parelaphostrongylus; species Parelaphostrongylus tenuis. The sequence goes on from JAHQIW010007303.1 coordinate 158,634, forward strand.
TCAACTCCCGCCCGGGATTCAATTTTTATACCATTCAGATGATGTTAACCCGAATATGTCGATTAGAAAACTAGTACGAACTTGAAGCATCGAATGAGGAAGAGCTCACCCTTTTTCGCCTTGGTTCCTCCTCTTCATCCATGGAATGAGAATACGTGGCATTGTTTTTCGTTACGATATTGTCTGCAACACCTGTATCAGCGCTAGAAACCGGTGGTAATGTCGGTGACGGTGGTGAATCTAGTTGACTTGGCGGCTTTTCCGTCGTTGAATACGACTGGAAACAACGGTGTACAAAAAATCTGAATGTTTTCACTGCTTTAATAAGAAGATTTTACGGCAGAAGACTTGATCAAGTTCTTCATCGTTTTTAAAACAAAGTGTCATTCCACATCTTAAATCTATATATAGCATTACTTAAATAAATTACCTACCAACTATGGGCTTGATCTCTTGTGCTTCTATTTGAATCTATCATGTACGGATGTTTGTGGTTGCCATAACGTGATGGGATTGGAAAATGGAAAAAAATATGCTTTATCTGTCTCATCTACCATCATGTAGATGCAGTTCGTCAAGCGTAGAATATTCAAAAAATCAAGGAGACTTAGTCACTATCTATGTCAGCTGATCGCCACGGCTTAGTACAGACGTAACTTAATCACCTCAACAATGCTCATTAAATGAACGTATGACACGACCTTTGAGGAGTAACCGACGCCAAACACTTTATTTCTATCCTTTCATCGTTGGGTCGCAAAGCTGATGCAATTTTAGCTCTATACGAGTAGTTCATAGCCTTCTCAGGCTCCCAAAAGGAAAAACGTCCGGAACTCCACACAATACTGTTGCACTGTATTGAGACCAATCTCATCAAGAGAACATTGATCAGGAGATAATCGATTAGCAGATAAAGTATCGTCAGCCAAATGCCCATCTTACTCTTTGATGACGACGGAAAGGGCTTAAGGCGACGTAGAGATCAGGTGCAAAACCAGTCAACTTCTACGATTTATACACGCCTGATATTTACGAGTTCATTGCTGATCAGAAAAAGGTCCATGGCGAATTACACAATGATGAGTGGGAAAAAACGCCCACTCTCAGAAAACAGAAAACAAGCATGTGAATTTAGATTTTAAATGTTCATTTTCCAAATATTAGGTTTTTCCTTAGGAAAATATGGAATATTAGAACGCATAGAGGGTTCATTTCGCTTATCCAGGGACAAATAAATATTCGACCTCATTCGCTGGACAAGAAGTTTCGCATGAGTCTTAGTAATAATTTGAAAGCTCAAATCTCTGGCTTGAGCCGTACGTAGCCAGTCTTTGATAAGCCTTCTGTATAGCTGTAGCATTAACGAGAAGCATATGGACGTATAGAGGAAGTCTCGTAGTATCTGAATCAATCGTTTTATATGAATTTTCTTCAAAAGCGGAGAAAAAATTCTCAATTGAAAACAAGTTACACTCCACATGTCTAACCCGTCAGGGCATGGATTAATTCACATTCCCCCTCTTTCCCCGCCTGCCCGCAGGTGCGCCGTTGACAAGTCCGCCGAATATGTAAAACTTGATCTTATTTCCCTGCTACACTGCTGTGAAAAACGTCTTTCCAGAAAGTAAGCACAGCATGGAATCATTGAAACTTACGCTATGGAATAATTAATTACTAGTAATCTGAAAAAAGAGCTCTGTTCGGCGAAGTTGTAAAACATAAGTGTTTTCTTTCTACAGCGCTGTCAAGAGTTCTCCCAAAAAGAAAACACATATTTCACTTCTTCGAAACTTGTACTATCGAAAGAGTACTGTAGTCTAAAGAAGAAAATTTGTCTAGGGATTCATAAGCGAGATAACAAAAAAAGGCATGGTCACGTAGAACATAATTTATTTGAATATTACAGCATTATAAAAGGATCTTTTTAGAAACGGGCCATGTACGGCTCTAACCAGAGATTTGAACTTTACAATGATTAGTAACGCTTTAATGAAAAATTCCTATACAGCGAGTGAGTTTGAATTCTGTTTTATCCCCGGATAACCGAAAAGAACCCATGGGCGTTCATGCAAAAAAAAACTTTTAGTAATCTCCACAGTAACATGCAGTTTTTCATGACTATGAAGCGCTCCCATTATCTAAACTATATTATATCACTGCAAACATGAGATGCTGAAAAGTTTGAACAAAGGACTAACGTTAAGTACAGAAATTCCCATCTTTCAGCATTCTCAATGACTGCTAGCAGTGTAATGAAAAAGCATATACTAAGTGATGAGAGAAAAACAGATTCTATGCAATGAAGGAAAAGTGTTGACCGCTGCTAATGTATGAGTGAAGGTAGATTGCTGCTGAGCGATGTTAATTGCATTGGTTGATGATTGTCGATTAAGTATTTTGAGCAAAATAAAAAAAGGATCATAAAAAAGTAGTCCTCAGATTGATAAATGCAAGACCTATCAAAGCTTATTTAGGCTGCGTATTGAGATCCCTCCATTTAAGTCCCTTCTGAAATCTGTACGTTACCGAGCATGTGTATTCGAGTTACATTCTCATAAGAGAGCAAAAGTAATGAACAATAAGGGCTGAAAGTATGCTCTCTTCCGGAGGATGCAGCCTTTGATTTGGAAAGTGGGAATTGTGGGGTATGCGAGCATCCATTATATCAAAGATACGATACGGTCCTCTAATGAAAAGTGTATATATCCGTAGCAATAAATTGCCCCAAGACAAAAGATCACCAATAATCACTGATAAATCCGCGGAAAAGTTCAAACAAAGGGGTGTCTAGCCCAAAATCAAAACATAATCTCTTTCACAGTTATTAAAGCCTATGATGAAAAGCTTTCCATGAATCAAAGTTCGTTTGGAAATTAACATATATCAAATGAATAAAAGAGGAGAAAAAAGAAGAATTTTCTGCTCTAAAAAGGCATTTATTAGTGGAGGCCTCTTTCACTGGATAGAGAATCCCACCAAACTCTTAATGAATCATCAGAAAAATCAATTTCTGATTTCAAAAGTGTACTTGGTTTTTGGAGAGGCTTTCTTACTGCGCTGTAGCAGGATTAAGCAGGAAAACAGAATTAAGTTTCACACTGGGCAAGCGTTGTCGCGTGTGTCTTCGATGCCACTTAGAATTTCTTTCTCAGTTTCGTAAAGCCTTTTATGCTTTTTCTATTTGAGTTGTAAAAAAAACTTCGTTTCATTGTTCTAAAAATATAATCGTCTCATTTCCACATTATACTTAGACCTCTGCTGAGTCTAAGGCCAAGCCTATACATGAAAAGCATATGACCGTGTAAAGAAAATTATGGAGATTCAGAATCATGCCTTTTTTTTGAAGTTTACCATGATTTGGAGAAAAATCATGGATTAAACAACAAAAATCACGCATCTGATGGGAATAGCGTTGCACGCTCAAACAAGCCGTTCCAACGATGACTCCACGTATGAAACATGATTTTATTTTTGCAACTACAACACCCTAAGCGAATGTTTTCAAAAAAAAAAACGTTCCAGAAAATCTGCGAACTTTGATCTATCGAATGGCTTCTAAAGTCAGAGGAACAAGCGGTGAAGGTGTCGGTGTGAAACGTGATTTTATCTTTGCTGCCTCAGCACTAAAAGGAATTTTTGAAAAAAAAACTATAATTTCAGAATTTCCGAGATTCATGTTATCGAATGATCCTTGAAATTTCTGAGGAAGAAGCAGAAAAAGTGTCGCCCTCAATTATCAAAAAGTCCAAATCCGAAAAAAATTATGCGATGACTCCATTGAAAACGATGGTCCTACACAGGTGCTTTTGAGTCCTCAAGATAGACTACCGATATTTCCACATTATATTCGATATCAACCTTGAATATCTCGTGATTTTTCCTTCAAATGGATCTCGTTTTCGGGTAGGGTAATAAATCTACCTTTCTTTTTCTGGCTATAAGCGATTTGGGATACATTAGTTGGAATGCCTCGTGAACTTAAAGCGTGCTCGAAGCTTGGATTTCTGTAAACAATTCACATCTCTGTAGCAAAGCCAAGGTAGTCATGACATCGCTTTGTCTTTGTCATGTGATTATTGCTCAGAGTGTACAGGTTCGCTGCACTAACACTGTTACAGATAAATGGAAAGAAATGTATATGACTGGAAATATTAAATTTTCACCTGTGCGAAAAGTGAAAGCATTTGTTCCTCACTTGATGCTGCACTTTGATTAGTACCATCGTATTGTATATGATGAAGTTCATTTTTTACTAGGTCCAAACTGGAAAAAAAATCCAACGTAGGTGATAGAAACGTACTGAGATTTATGTCTATAATTATGTACAATATCAAATACTTGTCAACAATTAACTTGAATTCAGGTGGTCAATAAAAAAACCACTATACAAAAGAAGTACCTATGATCTCGTTGGAGAGCCGCTATGTCAAATATGGGATGATCATTAGAAAGTCGTTTGGATTCTTTATCATCCAAAAACGACAGCATACGATAAAACTTCCAAGTTGGTTCCTTGAGTGGATCGTCAGTATATCTGAATGAATTTTCAATGATTGTGGGATTCTTAGACATCTTCACATAAAACGATAAACTTTGGCGTGCTTATACTCGGCTCCATTTCAGAATCATCGACCATTCTAGAATACAATTAAAAATTCGTACTAAATGTCATCCTCTTCTAAAAATCTTCTACTTGAAATATACGGTTTCGGATGCCAGTGATCTATCGTATTTATCTCATGTTTGCTCACTCCTAATCGCTATTCGATGAACACAAGCATTTCTAAGTGAACCCCACAGCCGTTGTCGACACATCAGGGTTAGGGTTGACCCTTGAAAATCGTGTCACTGAAACGAAGGATTTGGAAGAGCATGAAAGAATGGTTGATGGCTCTTCTGATAGCAGACGGATAATTAGTGTGGTTACACTTGCAAAGTGATCGCGCAAAAAATACTTGTGGCTGATGTACGAAATGCTGACTGTTCAGTTGGAACTATGGCTGTGAAGCTGAAATTAGCCTCATAGTATTCCACCATGGGATATTGGAACACCACACAAATCGTGCTCCTATATTTTTTGTCAAGCAAACAAATTAATAGAAATCAATCATATATGAATGGAAAGAGTAGACTTTGTGCAGTTTCTTCCATGCATAATCTTAATTCTCTGTAAAGGGTTTATTTTACCATTCCTTTTGTGTCAATTCTATAGCCTACTCAACTTATTTCCATTCACATACGAAAAAGACGAGATTTCTAAGTAGTAGTTGAGGCAATGCGTGAAATAATCGAAGCACTTTGCTGAGGATGGAAGCGAGGAAACCAACCAAATATAACGAACGTTTGGATCCCCACAGTGGTGCTAACGGATCATTAAAATGAAATCAAATTTGTAATGTATCACGAAAATTCTTTTACATTTTGAGCCTTTCATGAGATCATGAGATTATGGCATTTATACAGTGCAAAATATGTGTTTCGACCTTCCAACCAGTGTCAGTTGCACGGTACATTTCAGTTAAGTCAGTTCCTCGGGGAGATATTCCCTGTATATAGGAGCCAACGCCAAACGTTTTATACACGCCTTTAAGTGATCGCATGAAAGGCCCACAATATGCTATCGGATTATAATGTTTTCAGCGAGATCTCAAAAAAAAAAAACACTTGAAATAAAAGGTATGATAAATCACGACTACCAGGTTCTTTTATAATCTAAGAATTGGACAGAAGTACGAGGTAATTCATTAAAAAAAGACGACTCACTTTCCCTCTGACACCCATCGCAATTTTCGCACGAACGTATCTTTAAGATTCTTCCATTGTGAACGAATATCCTCGGCTATAATGAAACTACTTGATAACATTGAACTGAATGTTCATTCCAATTTCTCAAGAACTATCCTTCCGCACTAGCACAACTAACGACAGCATATCACACAAAATCAATCTCCTTGACCTTATTTCATGTATAATCAGACCAAAGTATTTTAGGACATTAGCAGTATTTTAGTAATTTTTTGTATGAATTAGAAAAATTAGAAACTTTTCATGAAAATACTGTGAGCTCTGGAAGTTAAAAAGTGAGGAGTTAGCGACATCTATAATCAAGAGTAGACCTCATAAATAATTTTAATTCATAGACATCCAATGGAGTGAGTTGGCGCAGCGGTAAGGGGCGCTTTGTGACACACGCGTGGTCGATGGTATGCCATCGCGCCCCAGTCTCAGCAAACATTATATTCCTCCTGAATTGCCAAATCAGTGCTAAACTTGCTTGGGAAAAAGACAACACTGACTTAATACATCAATAGGCTACCACGAGCCTGTGTACAGGCCATATATGCAGTCTTTCAACTCCAACGATGCTTAAACGAAGCCAGATATATGGCACATGTCTCAGATTTTGATCAACGCCGAGAAATTCGTCCTTATTTACAAATTTTTGGCTAACTGTAATCTTGGGAGAGTTTGAGACTTACTTCTTGTAGCTACTGAACATGACTGTGCCGTAATAACGAATTTTAATGAACCAGCAAACAATGAAATCATTTCGCCCATATTTTTGGGAGAGTGATATCTATCAAATCTTTGAAGAAAATTTCATTGGCTATTTCAATGTACACTTAGGGTTAGCTTATAGTGAATCGTGGCTAGTAATTACTGCACGTGAGATTTAAGAATTATAGCTAGCCTGGAGAGTCGGAAAGCAGAGTCTACTACAACGGACAAGATAAATTTGGCAGTATCCAGCTGACTTGTCAAAATAAGCTACTTGAATTGACTTCATATTGATGATGTGCCTAGGTCCTCAGCTATTCTTGCCCAAGACGAGGCCACTTCACTAGTGAACTGCAAAGAGTCGACAGTATCACAAGAATTAGGAAAAGACGCTAAGGTTTTAAAGATGTTGCAAGACATACTAGCAAGATAAACAGTGAGTGTAACCGAAACATGAGAAATTCCTTATTTTCAATGGAACGACTATGATTTTAGGACAAATAATCAAAATTCAGTTTCATGATAAGCCTGCAATCTTGGTAACTGAAAAAGTTAGGGAGCATCCCTTACAAAACGGTACTGCTATTACGCAATCTCTTCATTCATGTGATGTTTTACTCCATTGAGTTCGCATTGTATTTGACATCGCAAGAATGCACAGCTGTAACCAATCGACTTGAATCGGCCTAATTTTAAAAAAGGTGAAGGCGATGAAATTTCTGAAGCAGAAAACCGCTTTGCGTACCAACCACGTAAAAAGTGATGAATACAACGAGTTATCTTTATTTAGAATGTTCCCATAAGTCAGCGCACTTTTTTCACACGTTTCTTTCGCATCCATCAAGCGAATCTTAGCACTTCTCACATTCGATTCGTTCCCTAGCATTCATCATCCACTGAGATCTTTCAGCTTTTGCGTCCAAATTCTGGACCGTATCCGAATTGGCTTCTGAGTAGAATGTTTCTATCGCAAATGGAAGGTTGACCATAAAAATTCACGTTGAGAAAAAAAATGGCAGTCGATAATGTACTCTATTACAAGCTAATTCATGGAAGAATCAACTCGCCCTAATATACGCTGAAAAAAGTTTTTCCAGAGCACAGCCACTAGGAGCACCAATAAAAAGTGAACCATCTATGTATTATAAAAGAACGTGAAAAAAGGACAATATGGTTCAAAAAGTAAAGATATCATTATGATACAATATAATAGATCAGATTTTTTGATTCAATGCAAGAAACAAGGAGTCGGCATACTCTCTGACCATATTTATGGATTTTAGTAAATGAATTGGTAGATGAAGAAAAAAGATTTATGGATACTAAGCGTGGATAGAACTAAAAATTCAGCGAAACGTTCAGATTGAGAGTACTTATCATAGGAAGAAAAATCATTGGAACATCGTTGTTTTCGGGAAAAAGCGAAAATCTCGGCGACTGATGCAAGGCAATGAAGGAGTTTTACGAGATAAATCCCAACACGAACTACAATACACCAACGTCTGATCCTTAGAAGTGCATTGGGGGCAGGATGAAAATATGCACATAATCGCAGAACTGCTCAAGTGTCGATGTATGGACGTCAAAGAAATGCAGGTGACGTATTTAACGAAGAGGGACTATTTCGCTAGGTTGGTGAAAAAGTCGTGGTAATTTATGCATTCTGACATTTACCTTTTGGCATTAAAACAAATTATTGAATAAGATGCGGTCATGTTACATATCATTTTAATGCACATTCTCGCTCTATGTTTTGTTGCTAATGACGTTTTACTTGGTACTTAATTTATTAGGTCTCAAACTAAGTTTCCAAACTTGATCCACAAATTCAAAAATTTACTTTTCTCAAGTAAACGAAAGTATGAAGTAACAATAACTGATGAATTCTCCCTCTGTCTCATGCAGTTCTGCCAACGATACTGTCACCAGCTGGACCTTTGCAATCAAGCAATTCCACGTCACCGCCGTCGCCAAGTCATTTTGCTTCAAGACGATATAAAGCCACATGTTGCTAAGAAAACAAGGAAGAAGATCGGATTTGGGCTGGGAGCACTTGGATCATCCACCGTATTTTCCAGATCTGTCTCCGTCCGATTTTCATCTCTTGGAATCATTGGAGCAGTGGTTGGATAAGAACAAGTTGCGAGACATCAACCATTTGCGTCGGGAATTGACTGGTTGGTTTGCATCGAAGATTAATGAGTTTTATGAGCGCGGAACTAATTTGTTGCCGGAGCGTTGGCAGAATCGCATTCAGGCAGACGGAGGATACTTCGATTGATGTTATTCGGTACATTCGATTACTTGAGTAGATAAATTTTTGAATTTTTGGACCAAGTTCAAAAACTTAGTTGGAGACCTAATTTAATTATTCAGGATTATGGTAAGGATGTTGGTTGGTGCAAAAACAATAGCGGTTTCGCACTTTGAGTTCGATTTAGGTCGTAAAGCAACAAACTGCAACATTAACAACAGATCTGGCCCAGAAACTACTAACGAACACACAATCAGTAGTGACCCAAGAAGTTTCGTGAAGGAGGCGCAAGAAAAGATGAGGATACGGCAATGGGATGTTGACAGCGACTAATTGAAAGCAATCATCAAAACCGATACTCTTAAGACTGAACGACATGTTGCAGAAAAACTCAAATTGACCATTCCACTGTCGGCCTTTTTTTGAAGCGATTGAAAATGGCCGGTGCAAAAGTCATGACGGTTTGATGATGGCCAACCGACAGCCACACGTAGCACAACGAACGCTTCAAAACGTGAACGAGTTGGGCTTGGAGGTTTTGCCTCACCCTTCATATTTGTCGGACCTCACGCTCACCGACTACCACTTCTTCAATTATCTCGACAACTTCTTGCAGGGGATACACTTCCACAACCATCAGGATGCAGATGTCCTGTAGGAGCTCGTCGAATCGCAAGGAACCAATTTTAAGCTACGAGAGTGAGCAAGGTTTTTTCTCGTTGGCAAGAATGCGTTGATTGTAATGGTTTTACATTGATCAATAAAGAATTATTCGAGCTTAGTCATAACTATTTAGAAGTTCACGACGCGAAATCGCCATTGCTTTTGCACCAAACTAATAGTTCAAAAAAGATATGAAATAGATGACACGCACACCAGAAAAAGTGGAACAGGCATCGAGCTGATCATCTACAACTGATTGAGATTTGTAAAAGCTGTATTCAATAGCACCGTAACATGAAAGATAAACTCGCATCGGTCTCGGCAGCTTCTTTCTAACAAAAGCAGCAAGTCAGCGGAGGTGGTTTGCGTAGATGATCCAGGCGACAGTACTTCCCAATGCAGCTGAAAATTCGAGAGCTTTCAAATATATGAAAAACTCTAAGCCTTCGGCTACGGTGACGGCTGTTCAGGTTTACGAGAAGCAAAGACGCGTGTGTGACAGTGTGATGGACTATGTTGCTCTCTCTCTCCATTACAATCCGCGAAGGATCTCAGTACCTAGTAATAACGGAGATAAAAGGATAACCATTTGCCTATGTCGTCTCACACTCATCAAATGGTGTGAAATTCGTGTGGTGATTGCCCTGCGCTAGCCGAGCGTCCGATACTTTACTGTGTATGAAGGTGCTCAGCATTTTCCCGATGGCAGATGCTTGACGCTTGTCCATCGTGTTTTTCTGATCTGTTACCATTCATTACAAGTTCATGTCCTTCATATCATTCAAAGAGACCTTCAGTACCCTGGAATGCACAGGAATCAACGAGCCTACGTGTCACTAATTGATAGCAATTTTCCAGAATGCTACTCTATGACTCACTAATCCAGTATCTTCAACAGAAATTCGCCAAACCAGTTCCATTTCTCATAGCGAAAATAGGGTGGGTGGAATAGCAGAGTGGTTAGATATGCCTCCTACCAAGAAGCAATGTGCTGGTTTGACCTCGTTCCATTGATTTTTTGCAACCATTTGGAAACGCCTTAGTTCGGCTACCTTCAAAACTACAAAGGGGAAACAATTCGGCCAGAATTCTTCGGCATTCACTAAGAAGACAAGATTCTCAAGCTCTTAAACAAAACGAAAGATATGCCAAGGAATCACAAGAAAACACTCGAAACCAATGATATGATATATTGAATAAAAACAACCAGAAATGTTCGAGAGCCTTTGCGCAAAATGAATGTGAAGAAACGATTCGAATGAAAGATATCATAAAACAAAATTAACACTATATGAAAGTCGAAAATATTTTGATTTTGATGGGTCCAGTTAACTGGGTTCGATGTGCTCTTCACATCATATCAGTTGACGGTTAATTGCTAATAGAATAGACAGGATCAAAAAACGTCAAAGCCACGGTCGTGGTGGTGGAGCGTGACGCGTGAACAACCGGGAGGAACCCACTGGAGTATGCTGAGATAAACATGATATGATAGAGAATGAGGCAGAAAAAACAAGTAACAGCAAAAGTTGTTTACCCGAGGTACGACCTCGAAAACTCTAGGGGCAATGAAGCGCCCACGTTTAGCTATTTGGTGGCGTATTGACCCGGAAAAGACAAACATAATTCGTCGCCGATATTGGATAATCATATCATTCCACCTATAGTAGGAACAACAATAACAGTAGATGCGAAAACTCATCTAACTGAACCCTCCGACACTCAAATTCTACTATTTCTTCACCTTTCACATGACTTTGATATGAGGCCTTTTTCAACTATTGAAGTAGTTGTAAGGATAAATAAGATTTTTCATGCCTAGAATGTCCAAATATTGATGAACTGCGGAATTCTATACGAATCGACTAGAGATGAATGCTTATGAATGAGCGCAATTCTAGTAGTTCTCTGTCATACCCACCTGTATACTTGGTACTCGAGGGAAACGCCTCGTTCATGACATTGGCGACATCGGCAAAAGCGGCTGCTTTTGCACTTTTGATATTCGAATCACTGATGGTGGTATCCCATAAAACCTGAACAAATGTTTTACTCCCTGGAAAACAACGAATCGACTATGAAAAATCTCAAGAAAATCATATCATGTCGGGATATGATTGAATTATCACGCACACTGTTAAGTGTAACATATTCCGAACTTGTTATCCTACTACTGAAAATCTTACGAAAGCATCTCAATACTCTCCTTTCTCTCTGTAACTAAAGGGACACTCTCAGATATTCAAATGTTATGTACATCAGCGGCAGAGCTACTAAAGTTGGGAAGATCTTCGGTGTATCTTGAAAATTATTTTTCCTTGAGGTGACGCGAGGCTGTTGTTGCTTGATAGCCGACGATTCGACGACTTAGCCTCCTTCAGAGGAGATTCGGTATACACATTTGGAAAAACCTGGTGATTACGACTAGAATCTCTTTAGCACGCTTGAGCCGCAGTTTCCAAGTCTAACAATCTTGTTCAACTTATATAGGCGCACCCATTGGGAATTCCTTAGTAAACATACCATTCGAATCACCAGAAAAATTCTTTCCTGATAAACAAAATACTGTTCAAATGAAAACCACACAAAGATCCGCAGCATTTTTTATTACGACAATTCATATCCGTAGTCAAGTATTTTCTTGAATTTCACACAAATCTTACTAATTAACGCATTTGAGTTAGCAGATCAATACAAACCAGCTGCATTCTCTCCATCCTTCCCACTACTGATAAGGCGAACTGATAATGATCGAAGTCATATGGTGGATTGAAGTTCCAAAAAAAAAACATTCCACTCTACTCAGTCAACAATTGAGAGATCAAGTGACAAGTAAATTCTAAGCCTATTCGAAGATCCATTTCAGCTAAGCATCGTGGTACTAAACAATGATGAATGGTCATCGCGAAAGGAGTACTATCAGTTCGACGATCGTCAGCTCCAAAGCGACCGAAACCTCTGTACTTTCAATAGTGATTGATCTGCAACACAGGCTATGATAGCTTAAATCAGTGGCTTTATCTCTGAATAACTTATTGCTCAAACTGGATTTTCGATCACTGCTGATTACGCGAAACACGTCAACCTCTCAAAATTCTCTATCCCATTCCGCCACATCTCACAGTGTGGCTGGCTCTGATTGGAGCGTATTCTTTGAACGAGATTCCAAGTTAACCAAAACCGACACTTATCTAATAATCATAGATTAGTAGAAACACGGGAACTGTTTTTCTGAGATCATGATTCTAGTAATCGGCTGGGTCCTTTTGCTTTGCTCAAAAAACCTACTTCAGATAAAAAAACAACTTCGAAAGGCAAAATTCTAGGCGCAATCATTGATTCATGCATCGAAAACTGTACGTGGTTGTTAGAGCTCTAGAGTGTTATGGACAATACAGAGTCCATGTGAGGCGTAATGGACATTTCGTAAGCTACCATTTGTCAACCTCTAACCTCTACATGGTCACAAACTGGAATTTCTTTACTTGTTATAATGACGAGTCGATTAGTAATTCCTATGTTTTCTTTTGAGGTCAAACACTAGGTGTTATGATATTCCTTATTTGAAAGCCGACGTTTCAGTAGTTCGACTTTTTCAGTGAAAGGTCGAGTTGTCTACAATCCAATCAGTCAGACACCTTGAATCAATCAGTGGAACACATATAAAAGCGATGAGAATGTTGAGAGTTCATTTTGTGCTTGATGCGACTGAAATATAGGACTGGTGATTTTTTCTAAAGGAGTAATGGCGGTGTTTGACTGATTGGATTATAGACAACTTGACCTTTCCAGGCTCTGCAGAAGGCGAACTGCCGAAACGTCAGCTGTTGAATGAAGAATATCATCACACCTCGTGTTTGGCTTAAGAGGAAAAATTAAGATTTACTGAAGTATGACGAAGAAGTCGGTCTTGAAACTAGTCGATTACTAAAATTATAACCCTTTCATTAGTTTGTAAAAGACATCCTCGAATGGAAGGAGGTATCATTCAGCATGGGACTCATCACACCTTAACGTCAATCTCAGAATAAAAATCAAAGTCAGAGATCTTCGAGATCTTAGAAGAAACGTAGTAACAAAAGAGCAAGATCGCTCCATGCCAGCGGCTGGCCTTAGTGAAGATGTGCGAATGACTAGGCGCGGATTTCTCCAGCCCAACTAGAAAGATATCAGTCCGACTCGTGCTAGGGTTCACTAGTTCTTTATGAAGACAGATCAATCAAATGTGGATGACAGCATTTGTATTTATAAGAAAAGAGTGCTGGCGATTTCTACCTTTACACACTTTGTGAGGAATAGAGCTACAGAAGTTGAAGTATATACAAAAATATGAAAAAATACATGGGTAGTCTTATGTGTTGCTTTTATTTCATCGTACGTTGATATGGTCAGAATGATCAGAAGTATGAAATAACAGTTATCTCTTACTCGTCGACATCGAACTTCTTGAATCAAAAATGTTCGCGATGGATCTGTCCATTGAGCCATTTATATATCTAAAATAGATTCAACGATTTTCGTTCATATCCTTTAAAACAATAATAAGATACTGGTAATAATGGATCAACAACCAACTATTATCAAAAATAAGTAGTGGAGATCGTTCACAAACTGGAAAAAATCAAAGCATGAACACCTTCATTCTAAACTCAGTGTTGAAATCATCGATTTCTACCGAATATTGTCAGTCAATGGGATATTCGAATAAATCTAAAAATACGAAAATAAGGAAGATCTTTCTAGAGAAAAATTAAAGATTAAACTTTGCCATAGAATCTGCTTACGTCATCAATACGTAGGATTAATGCTGTGAGAAGAAAAGTCATAGATTTAGGGATAGTGAAACATCTTGAAGTTGGCCTGAAGCTCAAGTTCCACACTCTTATCCACCTAAGAAAAGTGTATCAATTTATGGTAACTTGATTATTTGCTAATTCCCAGAAACTTCATATGAGTCGTAATAAGATATGACTCGACTTTTAGCAATTCCTTATTTATGTGTGATGCATTCGATTCCATTCATAGCATAGCGTGACTAAGTGGGCACATATGTTGACTTTATAATGAAATTAAACACCTTATGGAACGCCACGCCAAGCTATCTTCGAGATTGCAAGGAGACATGCACGATCCTAATCTATGTCATTCAGGAGACAAATAACTAATCGAATGCTAGAAGTACTGGGACCAGCAAAATAAAAAATGTGATGACGGGTCGTGTGAATAAATAAAATAAGTTAATGATTCAGTAGCTTGAAGAAGTATAACTTCACTTCTTTTCAATCCCCAGACAAGCCTGGTGCGAAGTTACTAGACATCAGAGAAATTCGTACTTGATTAGTTGGCGCGTGGGATCCAACCAAGGACCATATACGCGTCGCACGGCATCTGTAACCACTCTGGTACATGTGCCCCATATCAATATCACTTATAAATGCTTCGTTGCGTCGAGCGAGGAGTCAAATAGGGGATAAATGTGAAAAAAGCGACTTCAAGAGTCACCTTGAGACGGAATTGGACTCAGGAGATAGATTTTGTCTGTGCTGACTTACACTCTTTACACATACGTAATTTCATGAATTGATTCCTCGTTGTTTGTTGTCATGTAAGCTAATTTGTCTCGAAATGTCGATATGACCATAAACTGACACAACACCCACAGGGGAGAGTGCGATCAAAAAACATCAAAGAAACACCGCGTCCACTTAAAACAGAAGGGAACGCTATCCACAAGGATAGCCATATCTCAGCGCGTAAAGTTACTCGTTTTCCATGAGTTCTCACAGTTTCTTTCTTCGCACCACCCGTTATCACAATTTACTGCTCGCATCTCAGCACTTCTTGCATTCGATTCATTTCCTCGCATTCATCCTCCATAAAAGTCTTTGAATAAGTTCTGAGAGAATGATCTGAGTTTTACTGAGGTTAGAATGTCAGTGTTCTACGTACGTTTCGACTGTCTCGTCCGCCTCACCAGAGCCACACGCTCCTCAGTCACCCCCACTGATAGTAGCGATGGGGAAACATGTTCGGTTCCCACCACATAAAATTATTTCCTTTTCTTACACTTTTCCAATCGATGGCGTACAACTGTTACTAAGCATGTAGACATTGCCTTCTAGTTAGTCCACGAATATTTGACGTGTTGCTTCCACTGTTCGTTGAGAATTTCTTCTTTATGAATGCAGTAAACGCCGGTCGAGATGACTCTCCTTGCATACTTGAAAATTGCCAAGCTAGATCATTCCCTAAGATGTTCGTCGATTAATTGCGACAAAGTACCGGATCGCAGAGGGAATCGAACCAGTGTTTTCTTTATCACGTTGCTTCCTGATATACGAGTCAGTGATCCATGTGCTCTTCGTCTCCGCTCATGAGAATAGTGAATAGAAAAGAACCCTTCCCAAAAGTGCAATGCCCTTCATGTCGTTATAGCCGGCAAAGCCAATTGAAGAATTGTTCCGCCTCGTTCGAGAAATCTGTCAGACTCCTCTATTGGACAATGTTTATAACATAGAAAGGAAATGAAGCGATTGAACTACTCGATAATTAATGCAATCGGAAGTTAACATCAGAATTCTCGGCACAGTCACTTTTTTCCAATAGTACCAACCTCATCCCAAAGCACATAGTCATATAGAGGAATCTAGAACAGGAAATTTTCTGTTAAAAACGATCTATTAAATCATAGGATATTCCAGAAAGAATAAGCGTAGGCAATGAATGAGGAACCTAAGCATAGATAAAATGAAATA
Source organism: Parelaphostrongylus tenuis (assembly GCA_019055375.1). Taxonomy (NCBI): domain Eukaryota; kingdom Metazoa; phylum Nematoda; class Chromadorea; order Rhabditida; family Metastrongylidae; genus Parelaphostrongylus; species Parelaphostrongylus tenuis. Next base: position 174,804 of record JAHQIW010007303.1, read on the forward strand.
AGAAAAAAATTTTTTTCAGAAAATTTTCTATGATTTTGTGACTTTTCGGAAGAAATGATGGTAAACATGTGTGAGAAAATATGGTGTGTAAAGGAAAAAAGAGGAATATTTCTCAAAATTTCATAAATAGTGAGGTCTGGAGGCCGAGAATCAAGATATTATATTATATAATAAAGTCGGATATTTAAACCCATAATTGATTTACGACGAATAAAAAATCCCGTGAATATGAACTTAGAGAGGACTGTCTGAATAACGGAGGAATAAATTCGTAGAAAGAAGACGAACCCAAGTGGAAATAATCGCCCAGTTGATTTTTGATGTTTTCTCTGGAGATCAACTCAACTACAGTATGACGCAGTGATTCTTTGCTTTTGTCCAAGCTTTACATTACTTTATGTTCTGACATTTCCAAGCAGTTTTCTTATATTGGACTGTTGGCCTGTTCAATTTTTCTATTAGAAAAACACTCGATAATCAATATGTCGCGGACATGGAAAGATTTTCTCGACACCTCTTTTAATCGTTCGGCGATTTATGGAGGTTTTTTCTTTTAAGTGACGTCACAAGCTAACAACGATGTGACTAAGTGAATTTTCATATCGACTTTCTGAACACACAGAATGATTCATGTTAACCGCTGCAAATACTTTTCTCTACTAGTTTCTAGTGAGCGTCTTCTCTCAAATTCTTTTCGCAACGCCTAAACGAATCCGCTTTAATCGTCTCCTCCTCGCAACATGAGATCAAATTCATAACAACACCTCGCCGCCCATGGAATTTCAAAGTTTCCAGCAAGGGGATTTTGTGGATGGATGAATGTGACACGGAAAAACCTCTCTTTCATTCAAGCGTAACTCGAAAATGATCTTAGAAGAATAAGTGATTGATTAGTAGAAGAGGATAGGCAGGAAGAGAGAGAGTGAGAGAGAAAAGAAAGAGAGAGAGAGATAAAAGGGAAAAGAGTATAGGGAGAGAAATAAACAGAAACTGAAGAAAGAGACAATTATCACAGTTCAAAGATCGTATGTTCTATGTTACGGATTGAATGAACAGAATTTTGCGCTCCCGTTGTGATCTACGATATTTGAACATCGACATGCTTAACTGTTCCGATTGAATGCTTAAGTACGTATTAATACATCAAATAAGCTTGAATTACTTGAATAGTGTTCCCATCACGAAATCACTTCGCGATGAAAAGTGAGAGAAGATGCGGCAGCCGACAGTCTATGGCGGAGAGCCAGAATGTCGGACGATGAGAAAAGCAACGAAAGTTCGGAACCTCTGCCGGGCTAGCACGGCAGACGACGGACGAGACGATTCGCCCTCCGGCGAACGAACGGCAACGCGCAGCACAGCGTCGTTGCGTTGCGATGAAGCCGTCGCCGCCGCCGCAGCCGTCGTCGTCGTCGTCGTCCCGTCAGCAACGCAACGGCGATCAATTCGTCGTGTCGCCCGCATAGCACGGCGATGGCGTGGCGACCGCGTCGCGCGACACGCGCTCTGCACACTCCGCCGGAGCTCTACTGTTTTGCCGTTGCGTCGTCGCTCTGCACGCTCTGCGGCGGCTGCAGTGTGTCGCTGCGTCATGTCGCCCGCGACCGGTGTACTTTTGCGCCGGGCTGCCGCCGCCGCCACTCACCTCAGCCGCCGTCAATACTGTCCGTCGCCGTCGCCGTTGCCGCTATCAGTGGTGCTGCCGCCGCATCGTCTCGTCGCCGTCGACGGCGACGACGTCGCCTCCGATGCCGCCATCTACCTGCGAAACCGCTACGGCCAATGATATTTCGAGCGACGACGATCGACAGTGATGAAATAAGCAGTGGCAGGCAGGAGCCTTGGTAGTGTAGACGTTAGCACGCGGCCCTCAAAAGCGATAGGCGCAAGTTCAACACCGCCCGAGGTCCAAAGCTTTGCATATCACTCAACTTCCGGGATATGTAGTTATAACATTATCACACCCATCCATTGGCGATTGAGCGCCAGCACATACACAAAGTTAATAAAAAATTTTCATTTCCTGGGCTGACGTTTCGACGCGGTTCGTATTCGTCAGAGGCGATGATCTGAGCCGATGCTCCACACTCGTTCGTCCTCAATGTGATATTCGCATTCGTCGTCGTTCCAGTCGGATCTTCATATCAGAGGAGAACAAATCACCACTAATGAAGCGGAACAATGAAGAATTTTCATAGTCGTGAAATACAAACAAATCCTGATTTACGAAAAACTTTCGGGCATTGATCATTCTGCTTGTTCCAACACTTTCATGGCGTCCATGATAATTAAAAAATTGTAAAAATTTTTTCAAATAATTCTAGAACTGCCGTGGCGACGTGCAATCTATAGGTCCGACAAGACGCGAAAGTAGTGGTTGAGCTTAACTCTAAGTCAACATGTCTCACCTTGTAGTCAATTTATTGATTGCAAAAAAATGTTGATATCTACAGATCCTGACCTATGACAGAGGATATTTATCATATCAGAGGTGAAATTATATTATCCAGAGCTCGTTAGGCTCAACTCTTTCATTTATTCTATGCTTCATGGCTCATGTTTCGAAAAAGAAAGCAAATGAAGACGAAGGATTTCGTCCAGCAGGATACGATAGGTGTTTCCCAATGTGCTGCTCGTGTTTGCTCATGTTTACAAATGCATGCGTTGGAAATTCTCTAAAAAATTTTTTTCTCAGTTCTTTCAAAATCCTGATTTAATACATGTTCGATTGAGAAAAGGCACCATACAGAAATTATATACTTAATGGAATCAAGTGATAGGCAAAAATCCGACCTCAGACGGAAGTGAACCCGCGTATCACCTATATCAGCGCGCGTGTTACCACTGCACCACCGAGGCCACCACTTACCCCACCACTCATATTTCGAGATCTCTCTATAATAGCTGTCAGCCACCAACCTTCAAGAGGTTTCGTCGGATAGGTATATCGCCCTATCGCCCTATGAACCAGTTAAGATGACGGCCATTGTACTCATGTAAATCCAGGAATTCATACATTTTCACTACTTTTCCGAGGTGTTATGATGTTCTAAATGTAATCAGTCGGGATTCATTTTCTTTTGACAGCCTCTTGAGGTGGTATGATCGTATTATATACCCGATAATGTAGAGTGCTGTGCAAAAATATCTGCGTCAGTCGGGATTCGAGCCCAGATCTCACTCTTTCCGGGATCGTGTGCTGAACCGTTGCACCAGCGACGCTCGTTTTGCACAGCACTCTTCCTACGCTAGAACGCGTTATCTGTCAACAGCCAATCGTCGAAGAGTGCTGTGGAAAACGAGCGTTGGTGGTGCAACGGTTCAGCATACGATCCCGTAAAGAGTAAGATTTGGGTTCGAATTCCGGATGACGCAAATGTTTTTGCACGGCACTCTACATTATTGGGTTTCAAATATACCTGAGTGAGTGAATTGAATGGTGCGCAAAAATTCGACCTGACACGGGAGTTGAACCCATTTACAAAAGTTATATATGCGGCAGAGTGGAATCTATTCCAAAAAATCTATGAAATCCTAAACTCCCAAATACTTTATTGATCACAAAATCATCACCAATTGTCGAAAAACCAGCTTCGTTGAGTGTGAATGCCACTTCAATGCGGAGTCAATCTGTCACGTCATCGTTGGCCATCTAATAGTGCGCACAAGTAGAACCTTGAAAAATTCTAGTGGTAAGTTAGTAAACATTCTTGCAATTTATGAAGCTAAGAAGGCCCATTACTGGTGATGAGCACTTAAGAATGTCCTAACAATACTTCAGTAGTGTATGAGATTGAGGAAAGAGTTCCTCAACACTTGGTGGAAATTAAGAGTTTATTGAAAAATCGATCAAAAACAACAATAGTTATTCCTTAAAATAAAGACCATCATTGCCCACAATCTTCTGCCAACGAGCTGCAAGCATTTGAATCTGCTTGAAATCGCCATTCATTTGGCTTAGAATCTAGAAACTTCTGACATACCTCTTCAACCTCATCAAATGTCTCTAGTCGGCATCCATGCAGGAAATGCTCCATTAAGCGGAACAGACCTCGAATCGGACGGCGCAGCATCTGGACTGTAGGCTGAGTACGGCGAGACCTTGACTCTTTCCAATTCTTACACTTTCCCTTAGTCTTCTTTGCACTGTGAGCTTCGCCATTGTGTTTCTGAAACAGCGCGCTCTTTCGACTAATTTATGTCGGGCACTTCTCCTTCGCCACATCGCATACTCAGTCCAGCTTCTTTCTTATAGAATTATTCCTGAGATATTCTCATCAAGTCACAATAATCGGTATTTTGTGAAACAAACATAAAGTTTGAATTTTTCGCGGGTTTACGGAACTTTTTCCTTAACCTAATAATAGCACCTTTAATGAAGTAAAGTCATAGTGATAAGTATGGAGAATCTTCTTCTCGACCAAAAGAAGACGTTGCCTCGTGGACACGGAGAAATTTCTTGTAGGGAAATCATATCATCAGACGAAAATGTAGAAAACCAACTTAAAAGAGAGATACCAATAGCGAATTCGATAGACTCTGCATGACGACTTTTCAGTGGAATTTTTTTTTTTGAATGAATAGGTGAAGAACAACGGGTACGAACGACTCAACTAGACACTTTCCTTACCGGCGACCAACGATTCAATTGAACTTTTGATTCCTTGATGGATATTTTTCACTCAAAAGGACTTGTGGAAATTAAGAAATTTTGATGACAGTAGTGATCGCTGACCAGTTATGAGTGCTAGATGAAGCTTGATTGAATGTTCACTATCGATATAACTTCGAAAACCATCGTAGAGATGAAACTCAGCGTTGGTTTCATTGAAAAATTGAAATAGTCACCCTATACAGCTTCATCATTCCTATCTAATGAGTTCTGCATAAATGAGAGAATTGAATTAGAAGTCGAGTGCTTCCGCTCATCTGTATGCATCGGGCTGCTCACCGCCGTCGAACTTCTTGTCAGGCCGGATAATTTTGCCACGAGAACAAATCTCTTATTGTAATACGGTTGGGAAGAGAGTTGCGGGGCATTTCAATGCATGAGATCAATCCCATTCATCACCTGTCACGTGTCGCCCTGTTGGTCGTCGAGTGACTCGTGCGGGTACCAGCAACACTTCCATTTTTCCCTATCGCGTGCAAGAGTAGCCCTGTGGGCTTCCCTCACTCTAGGAATTCGCTGAGCATCATATCCTTGTTCTATGCCTTTATTGTAGAAATCGGACCACAGTATCGGTGATCTTCCCGTGAAGCGCTTGATATGCCGAGGACTCCAGTCGGTAACGGCTCTCGTCCATTGGTTGCCATTGAAGCGCATCACGTGTCCGGCCCACCTTATCTTGGATATTCTGCATGTAGAACGGCGTCTCTAATCTTCAAACGTTGAAGAAGTCGAAACTTCAGATCCTTTCTCTCATTTGCGAAACACGGGATACTCTTAGCATCGACCTTTTGACTGCGCGTTCAGTAACGCCAAGTAATCGTTCATCCTGCTCAAGTATCTACCAGGTTCCTGCTGCATACGTTAAGGAGGGGATAATAGTTGATTCGAAAAGGTGGGCACGGAGTCCGATTTCTTTGTTCTCTTCATTACATCTTCGATGCTCTCAAACGTTCCCTAAGCCGCTCGTTTACTTCTGCTTAACTCTGGCCCTAGATCTTTCATCATGCTGACTTCACGACATAGGTATATGCAACTAGAGCGTTCGGAGACCTTCCTCCTGTTGAGCGTGAACGGTGCATTCAAAACCTGTCCATTCACCATAAACATCGTTTTCGTTAGATTTAGTTGAAAACCAATCTTTCCACAGGCATTGTCAAAATCGGTCAAAATTCGTTCCACTTAGCTGATACTTGGTGTTATAAGAACGATATCGTCAACAGGGCGAAGATGGTTTAATTGTTGGCCGTCAATTTTCGTTCCCATTTCGTCCCATTCTAATGTTCGCATAACGTTTTGGAGAGTGGCAGTGTATAATTTTGACGAAACTATATCGCCTGGTCAAGCCTCTTTTCTTTACGTCAATGGTGATATTCTTGTCGAATAGAGATATTTTGATAGTGAAATCTTTATATAGTATAGTTTCATGCATATCACGAGAATATTCAGTTTATTATGTGGGATTTTCCCATTGAAGGCTTACACATAATTTGTCTTTATTTCCACCTTGTTACAAGTCTCCGCCTTGCCAACGTTACAATCAAAGCTCATTTTGATCCAGCAAGACAATGCAAAACCGCACACTGCCAAAAAGGCCAAAGACAAGTTTGATGAGTTGGACGGAGTCAAGGTGCTGCTGCATCCCTTTTATAGCTCAGATTGCGCTCCATCCGACTGTGGCCTTTTCCAACTGATGCAGCACTTTTTGAAGGGTCGCCGATTGAATCGTTCGATGAAGTTGAAGTAGCATGTCAAGAATTTTTTTATTCGGAGCCGAAGGAATGGTACTTCGAGCAGATTCGAAACTTGTCGGCCCGATGACAGAATTTCGTAGGAAGCGATGGTCTTTATTTTGAAAAATAGTTATTATTGTTTTTGTTTGGAAGTCTTCCATAAACTTTAAAATCCTTGCAAGTGCTCCAGAACTTTCTTTCCAATCTAATACGTTGATGTTCTGTATTAAGAGACTTATCCGGCACGATGAGGTGGAAACTTTATGCAGAGATCATTTTGTAGTTTCTGAGATTGTTTTTCCGAGGTTGATACGTCAGCAATTTACGTACGTTTCGGAGTATCGGCGGCCTCATCAAAGCCGGTCAACCCACTAGTCAACCCTCCTTTATGGTAGAGAGGGGGAGAGATGTTTTGGTGACAATACTTAAAACTGTGATTATCACCATTTTTTCAGTCGATAGCTAACGGCTTGTGATGAATATGTAGACATCACCTTCCAATCGACACTCTTTAAACCTCGCTTTAAGCACTCAATATAGTTGATGAGAATATTTTAAGCCTTTTCAAGGTTTGTACGTCAATGTCTTACGTACGTTTCGGAGGTGCCGCCATCTCATCGTAAGCCACGGATGTGTCAATCTGAAAAAAGTTAATCAATTAATTACTTATCAGAAAGAGTGTCATGGTTGGTTGAGTGGTTATGATACTCGTTGTGGCGCGTTTAGAGCCGAGTTCCACTCAACTCTCTCCGGCAATCAACAACAACGCCTTATTGAACGCCACATCCAGCCAGGCTGTTATTGTTAATGCAAGGAGACTCGCTCAACCATCATTTACGGCGTTCAAGAAGAAGACAAAAAAAAAAACCGCTAAAAGACTGCGATCCGCTGAGTGAGAAAAACCCTACGAAGATGGCTCAATAAAACGTCAAAATGTCAATTTACTACTAAAAAGTCATGGCGGTTAATTAGCGCTAAGAACAGCTAATATGTGAATTCCACTGCTTGAAAAAATTTTAGTGGAACGGAAGGCTATCGGTGAGCAAAACATAAGGTAAGATGAACTTTTTTTTAGCTCTTTATTTGATCCGTCATCAGAGTGTTTTTTTCACTGTGCGGATTCTAGTACTTCTAGCATTCAGTTCGTTTTTCGTCTCCTTCTTGAGCGGTGTAGAGTACCGAGTGAGCGAGTCTCCTTGTAATCTCGAAGACAGCCTTGCTGAGGCGTTCCATAAGACATTGTTGTATGATTGCCGGAGAGGTGGGAGTGGAGCTCGGTTCCACGCGCTCCGCGACGGGCATCACAACCATTTGACCACGGCGCCTCAAGATAAAATGAAGAGTGAGAATTTTCGACGTCTGCATATATACCCATGTGATCAAGCTGACCCTGAAAAACAAAAGTACCGTGCCGCACAAAGTTTTTTTTTTACAAAAAAAAATTGGCGAAATAATGGAAAATGATAAGTGGCGACTTGCATCAGTTACTCTAGCTACACATGTACCTGTCTCGATCCTCGGAGCAACGAAACAATCTCTCCGTCATTAGTATGGCGTTAAAGATTGTGCCAGCTGACAAACCTTGTCGGAATCCTGAAACACCACACTTCATTTCTGTGGACAATGAATCAAAAAGAACCCCCCATGATTCTGATTTACTGTAGCTTTCGAAAAACTCGTTTTTAGGACGATATCCTGTGAGGAAATACCTTCAACACCATCAACACTGAAAAGAAATCTATTGCAGGTAGCATTTTTTTTTCTCGTTTCTACTTGTATTTTATTTCATACTAAGTGGAGAAATTTGTATAGTTTTTTTAGTACCAATTCCATTTATGAAGACTCTGACTCATCTGAGACTCCGATCATGTGACATCTGAGACATCTGAGAAGGTCTGAGACTGTGACTCATCTGAACTCATCTTGGGTTGGCCAAAAGGTTCAGTCATTCACAGTTTTATCTTTTAGCAGTCACACTCCTACATCTCTGCCAACATATGCTTTTAGAAGACAGGAAAAAAATGGAGGTGTTGCTGGTGCCCTCTGAGTCACTCGACGATCAACAGGGCGACAGGTGATACAGGTGACAAAGTTATACAAAAAACAAATTTGAGCAACTTTCTTATTCTTCTTTGAAATAGGTCATAAAGCAGCAGAGTCAACTCACCATCAAAAAGGAACCATGCTGACGACGTACACTGGATGAATGTACAAAAAGTTTTATAAAGGACATGAGGGCCATGAAAATGACGAAAGTAGTGGCTAAGCATGGGAAGTTGACAACGACCGATTGTGAGCGATCATCGCAGCTAATGCATTCAGAGTTGCAAGAGATGATGCAGAAAAATTCAACGTCGATAGTTCCACGGTTGTTCGGCATTTGAAGCACATTAGTTTTGCCAAATTAAAAAAAGTATCGGAATCAACTGTAGCATAAAAAGCTGTTACATATCATGTCTAGTTTTTGTTCATAAGTTCATACATTCTCATCATCTTCCGATGTGTTTCGTGCATTCAGATATGGTGAACTGGTGTATAACTTGACTTTCTACTCAAAGATCCGGTCTCAGTTCCGTATCTCAAGTGTATAGTTCAAACTAGTATCTCTTTGATCACATTATCGTTTGAGAATCTTTTCCGTTTTTGAAATGCAGTGTTGAAAGAAAGAGAGTTCATCATCTGGTGATATACCAAGCCGAGGTGAGAGTTTGATGATTAGCATTCTTGATTGATCTGATGATGATTAGGAAAACAGTAGCTAAATTTTTCCGAAAGATTTATTTTTGCATTGAAAACGGTATAAAAGTTGCAACCAGAAATGTGGTATTATGATGTCGCCTTTGAATCTTAGGAGCTACATCCAATATATGAGCAGCACATAAGTGAATTAGCATAAATCTCAATGCATATTGCTTCTACCCGTTTGTTCTGTCGCAAAAATCTTTGTGTTTATTTAACTAATTAATTGTTTGTGACAGAGCATTAGCTCGCTAAGGAAGGAGTTTTGCCCAGCGAAATATAAACAGGAAAAGAAAAAACGCATAGTCGTATGAAACATAAATTTGTATAAGATTTTATACCGTTATAAGAGAGTGATTTGAAAAACTGGCCACATGACGCGCTAGCCACAGATTTATGCATTCGAATGATTGCTGGCACCCCTATGAAAAATTCTTACGTAGTGAATGAAGTGAAATATTTTTTTGCTCCCTTATAACCGCAAAAAACCATATATATAATATTATGTACAATATGAGCATTCTTAATATTATTGACGAGACAGGTCTCTTCGATAAATCTCCAAAGTTGTGAGCACCTTAACTAATTTATTGAATAAGAAATCGTCATCAGTTTTCGAAGAACGTCGTCCCTCGTGAAACTGATAACCGCCAACTTATTGATTTAATCGCACTTTTCTGGCATTAGGCATAAATCCAAACAATAGGAGTAAGCTAATAAAAGATCGTGCTACTGTCAACAGCTCCAGCTAATATGAGCGCATGTGTTGCCTATAGCGCTATTGAGCTTTAGATTTTCAATACGAGTTTTACAATGTTTTCTATTGTCCCCTTTCAGTAAGTTATTAGTAAAATTGCGTATTCTATGCCCTCATCAACTCATAGAAAATAGATATAAAGTATAGAGATTATTATACATCGCTTTAGTGATACACTACTCTGTGTGCATTTCATCAGCTCGGTAAAAGTTGTCCCGAGCTAATTCAACAATTATACTCTCTATTAGTAGTGCAACAAATGATTACAGCCTCATACATATAGCGTACTGTAAACATTAATAACTGAAGTGTTAACAAAAGTTAACGGTGATCATAAGCTTTTTTTGCGGTTAGTGTTTCCCTGTCCACCTACTTATCCATCAATGACCTGTTTTCCGAAGTGGCCTCCACTTGAGTTGAGCCTTTGTGCTAGAACTGAATCAATTGCATCTCGAGAGACAACAACATCTCAAATGTCACTTAAAGGAAAAGTGCTTTACGGGAAAACTCAACATTTTTGCAGTCATGTTTGATTGTCTTAAACTGCGTACATTCAAGATTCTAAACAGAATCAACCCAAACAGCACTCCACGACGTGCATGCAGAAGACGAAGACCTGAAGCACAGTCGAAATCGCACGCCAAATACTTTCGAAACTTCGTGGAATTAGAGTGAGAAAAGGACTCAATTACAGAAGCTGTTGTCAACTTCATAGTAAACTCGATAACAGAGCACTTAGAATAAACATACCCCATCATAGTGAGTGATTTGCAAAGCTCTGACGTCAGGCGGAACTCTAACCGGCATTTCGCCTTGTCCGAGGGCGCGTGCCGAATCAATTTCACTGCCTACACCTGCTTTGCCATCACTCTTCCTACACTATGACGCTCATTCTGTCGACATCTAACCGTGAACAGTTTGGCCTGGTAGTCGATACGACAGTGAACCCAGTTAAGCTGACAGATATTGTATATATGAATGATCTGACAGAATGCTTTTTTCTTTAATCGCTTTTAGCGGTGATGTGATGCTTTAGGTATATCGAGCGACATTGAGTGATGTGCAAAACTTTCGCGTCAGATGGAGCTCGAACCAGCATTTCATTCTTTCCAGGGGCCGCGTGTTTAACCAATTGCACTACCGACCCCTGTTTCCAAAATAAGCATAATAAATGAGAAGGATCTTTTTAACACTACTTCTGAGCTATAGCAAAGCTCAAATATTTCTTTGCGGTCGTCATCTGGTTAAATGTGTTGAAATAATTAGTGACAAACTATATCAAGAGCTTGATATTTTCTTTGTCTGTTAAAGATTGGAGCTACATGAAGCGATAAATAAACTGGATAAAAGAGGATTCAATTGGTAGCCTGTTTTGAGCGACTGGAAAGAATTATCTAGTAGAGTATTCTAAATTGCCTTTTACCAGGAGAAGTTCATTTTCACTCAAACGGTACAATATCATTAAGAATTGTGCTGATGGCATTTCAGTCACCAGTGCAACTGGTCACGTTTGGCGTGACAAAGTTGTGCCCAGACAAACAAAGTCGTTTGGAGACTTGATCTGCAAAGACCGTGATCGTCTCCTAAGCAGGAAACAAATTAAGTGATCAATTAGGCGCTCTACCACAGCAGTTGATTCGATTCGCGCTTCACACGCATAAGTTTCAGATTAAGCAACTGTAAACTGAGTGTTAAAACCTATTCGAAACAAAGCTCCATCATTCAGCTGAACTTCAAGAGAAAAATTACCTTGGATGTCGTTCGTGCTTCATCTGTTGTTCGCAAATTGAGACGAATTTTAACCCGTCTATTTAAAATGGCCTACCTGAGCTCAGAGTAAGCCCTCTTAATCAAAATGAACCTTGCAAATCCACTATTTCTACTAAAGAGAAGCAAGCTCAATTATGTTGCACAAATTTATGACTTCTGAAGACGATAAAGTTGCTGAAGATAGTTTGTATTTGGCGTGGTTCCTACAGAATTCTTTGTGCAGCGTGTTGTCGAGTTGTGTGATGAAGTAGAGATGATCAAGGAACAGATGGCTAGTGACCAAATCAGTTGTACGCCATCAAACGGTCAGCATAACTGTGTGTAAGTACATAACCGTTGAAGTGCTGAATTATTCTTAAATTCGTCATAATCAAATCAGCACCATCTTTTTCCCGTACATTTTGGGCTTCAAAAAATTCTGCAAAACTTTATTTCAATCCTACAACCTCCTGAAGCCCTCTATGTTTTCTATATGCTCTAAATTAGTTGAAATACTCATAGCAAGTTTTTTTCCAAGTTTTCAAAGATGTGTGCTTGATTGCCTTTATAAAAGGTTTCAATACATCGCTGCAGCAGTAGAAAGAGCGGCATCTCTCTCACCTTAAAAGTCCAAGTTGTCACACCGACACCACATTTGAACCCTACTTTATTGCAGGCATAGGAAGACGTTATTCACGGTGACAGCAGTGATATGTTACCACCATTTTTCCTGTCGATGGATTACGTATGGTAGTAATTAATCAGAAATCCATCTCATCGACTGTTTTTAACGTCGCTTCAGCATTCAGTGTAGTCTGTGAGAATGTTTAGAGGTTTTTTGAGGGTTCATCATAGCCAGACGTAAGTTTCGGCAGTGTCACCCGCTTCATCAGTGGCGCACGCTCCACACTGAACTCTATAGCAGAAATGGGGAGACGTTATTTATGCTAACAACACATAATACTATATTGTTTCTATTCTATTTTTACATATTCACTACCAATAGCAGTCGCATCCGTCGAACGAAAAAATGATGATAACACAATATCACATGTTATCGCCATAAATAATGTCTTCCCATTCCTACTATAAAGTAGGGTTAAGTATGGGGCATGGGCCATTGATGAAGTGAACGACACCTCTGAGACGTATGTATGGCTCTGACGTACCAACTTCAAAAAGGCATCAAGGGTTCCCTGTTCCTAACCAAAATGGTTGTTCCAATGGAAATACAAAAGGTCACATCACAGCTGCTAAAGCAGTGGCGTCTCTTTCAAAATTCTTGATTGGTATTATGAATGTTTGATGGTCGAAATCTGTTTGAGTTTGGGTAATATTCCTTGACGACGAGCCCCATCCACATTAAGATTCTAATCATCAACACACCAATCCCCGTAGAGCATTCAGCCATGATATTATATTATATTATATTATATTATTATAATATGATAGATTGAACTTTACACTATTCAAGAACGAACAATTCTATTCAGAACTTTTGCAGCAAAGGACTGAGGGGAGCAGAGTTGTCCTTACCATAGTCGAGATTCGATGACAGTTGCTATCAGCTTAACTTGCTAAAATCCTCAAAAGTCCGATATTTCATAGGAAATTATCACTGGTTTTGAGAGGTGCCTTTAACATAAATATCTGCAGTGCATGAAAAATATAAGGTTTTCTCCACGGATTTCAAGAATCTTTCCGGGCAAGACTTCATGAGAAACTGTGAAACACCATTCGATGTTGATTCAAAGAGGTGAAACGTGTGTGGAACACCATTTCGGAGAATGTGTATCAATCATTATTAGTGTAACATCATTAACTGGTAACACGAAGTTTCAGAAGGCAGCTATTTTTTACTGGACACAATTATCACTTGGTATTCACAAAACGAGATTTATTTTTACCAATTCTCGTTAAACTATCGGGTTGGTGCCGAAGAAATTGAATTTTCTGTACTGCTGAAAATTTGCCGTTTGATATCAGATTATATTCCCAAATAAACGTGACTATGGTATACACCATTTCAATGCACATTGTGCGCTTTATGTTTTATCACAATACTGTACTACTTGTTGTTTATTCCACAATGATTTAAAACTGTGAAAGGATGTCAAAAAAAGACATATTCGAGATACTTTCTTATTCGAGTTCAAAATGAGTCGTAAAGGAGAAGAATCAACGCGCGACATCGACAACGCATTAAGTCCAGGAACTGCTAACAAACGTACAATGCAAGGTGATTCAAGAAGTTTCGCGAAGGAGATGAGAGCTTCAAGATGAGGAACGTAATAGTTGGCTATGGGAAGTCCACAGCGATTGATTGAGGGCAATAATCAAAACAGATATTTCTACAGATCATATGGGAAAGTCAAAAAGGCGCGAATCCGTGCTTGATGCATTGAGATAACGATCCCCCTTTGGGCCTGATGCTCCCAGCGAGCCTCTTCAATTACTTTTTGCTCATAATTCGATGACGATCAGTCTGAATGAGTTGTGACTCTATACGTCGGTAGGCCACTGTGAGTCTTTGTGAAGATCAGATATGCATTCAGTCACGTCTACGACGAGGAGGAACTCTAATGTATGACAGTGCGTTTACAGAATACTCTGTACTTTATTCTTTGTTCTTCAAGACAACAGTGTAACGTACTCTACGAATAGTGAATAGTGAACAAACCATGGAGCATATGATGTATTACTTCTCTTCCAATCGCTCACCTCATCCCATTCAATAACAACTTTTTGTACTGTGGTCGAACATGCTATAGAGTTGTTGAGGTGATTCGTTACGCCGAGACTTTCTGAAAATACTTTGGAAACTTTTTTGTCCCAGACACATCCACGCAGTAACTCGCCTCGTCAGTGTATACTCAAATAAAAACGATGGATAGAATGTTTTCCATGTATGTTTTAAGAATGACAACCTCTTCCAAACGCTAGCAAACACTATAAGCTGCTGCCTACTACTTGTGTGGTATTCGTTGTTACTGCATAGAGTCGGACAAGGACTAGATCACAGTCATTTCCACACACACTTTATTGGTAAAAACACAGCTCCTCAGAAATAGTCGTTCATAACGTTTGGCGAGTTGCGTTCCAAAAAGACAACAGATCCAAGACGTTAGCTTAAAAAGGGTTTGTTTCAATGGCATAACTTTTGAGATGTTGGGAATGTAAGAAGCTAAGAAACTACTAATGAAGCAGCTACCTTTGCCTGCAAGGGTGGAGATTCTTCTGCATTTTCGTATGCAATGATATTGTGAGAGTACTTTAGGTAGTAATTTCACATGATGTTGGCATAATTAGCCAATAATTCTTAAATAATTAAGTCAGCATGAGGCTCTTTCAAGACGACTGACATTTCAATTCTCTCGCTCTTCTTAGAGGCAGATCTCTATCGTCCTTCGTGCCTGCAGTGTCAGTGTTCTTAGTAACAACGTACGGAATCCAGTAGTGTGGCGCATGCTCCAAAAAAGTGCTACTGCAGTTCGAGAAGGTTTGTCTTGTACATCAATGAAGCTACGGAGACGATATCTCCACTGATGACCATTTTACATTACACCTTGCTCGGTGAAGAGATAGGAATTGGAAGATGACTTAACAGATCTATGCTGTGTGGTCTACTACAATTTAATCGATACCTATTCTTTACATGCACTCAGCATGCACTAGTTGGTTTCATTCAATTTTGCTAGTAAAATCATCGTCCTCACATTATTTAGCATTTTTAAACTGTAATAAATTGGCTTTTAAGACTAATACCGGTTATTCCTGTTTTATCATTCGTCGTAAATTTCTTCGATCACCTCTCAATATTGCCTTCATTATTGAGCTGTCTCATTATCAATTTCTCACTATGTTTTATTCAGTTTTTTCTATCTCAGATTTAGTTATTCCAAAAAGACTGTGGTATGTTGAAGAGACCAGTAGATTGAGTAGACACTTGGATATGGTCGTTGCACCGCCACTCGCCATCTAAATGAAATAGACTACCGCAAAATTATTTTGCAACAAGTATCTCATGCACTAAAGGACCACCTCATGATGTAAAATCGACCCACCACATTGTTAAAAACCGGGCTGGATAATGTTACCCCATCCATCGCATAGCTCTGACAAAGCTGTATCAGACTATCATCTCTTCCGCACCGTTGAGCAGTATATGCGGGTGGAAAAATCTAAAGACTGCAACCAGCTCAGAAATGACCTCATCGAGTTCTTTGATCGGCGCTTCATTCCTTCTGAGATAAAGAGTACAATCTCCGCCTAACGACTGGTTGTATAATATTATTTACAGTAATTATGTTTGCTGATCAATTGATTTCCTGGAGAAAATAACAACTGTATCAACAATAATGTCGAAGTGTGAAGGTAGTAATGTGCGAACCCATTGTACACGGCATGTTCGCTGAGCTTGATCATTTTGTTTGCCCTCTTTTCGTTGTCTAACTATTCTTGTATGTAAATAAACCTTACCATCCCAATATGCACATAGTTGAGCCCAAGTTGCGAGGAATGTTATTGATAGAACCCACCAACAGTGTGTTTTTTTTCACTAATACTTTCATTTCCCGTTCCACCTTTCGAAAGTCGCACCAAACATCCTTGATAATACGGTGTCTCTAACTCTGACTGATCTATTATATGCCGACAGCCATACCTTGTAGAAGAGCCATGTCATGATTGCTTGAACTTTAACAGCCTATAAGAGCTCACCCTGTTTACATGGGAACACATTCACTACCAACTATCTCAAAAACCGTCTCTTTCGTCAAAAGTGTTTAACAGGCCATACACTACAGAATATTGTCCTTTAATCAATGTAATCAATATTCTTGCTTTCGAACCTCAATAAATTCTAAAAGACTGCTTCAGCCTTTTTGAAGGTTGATATGTCACTGGCACAGGTACGTTTCAGCGGCATCTCCCACTTCACCAGAACCACTAGTCACCACTAATCCCTCCTGCACTTAGAACCGAATTTGTTTAGGAGTCATGTGGATTCTGATGAGGCAAACGACAACGCTGAAGCGCACGTAAGCACTGGCGTTCTAAACATCAGAAGATTCAAAATCAAAATAGTTTTTGGAATATGTACTACGGAATAACGTGAACTGTTCTAATCACTGCCATTTACGGCATTTTTTTCTTTTCTATAACAAGCACTCGTACAATCTACTACTCAACATGGGCAAGGGTTCCTCACCTTCTTCTTGATTACCACCTTCGAAATCTTGCGCTCTGTAAGAAGCCGCTAATCGTTATTATAGGTACATTTTGGGACTTAAATCAGAATGCTTTCTGCCAATAATTCTTCAAGTGTTAAGTTTAATTCTTCAACTTCCTAAGTTGTGTTGCGTGATGTCATAGGATTGATGGGTGCACTTATATTTGGATTACTTAACTTGACTCGTAATCATGCAAGCTAGATTAAGAAGTCCATGCCAGCGGTATGCTTCTGGTTCAGTGATTGCTTTCCAGAATCCAAGGAGAGCTGTGACATGTTGATCAATACAGTTATCACCACATACAGTTATCCGATTTTGGGTGAAGGATAAAGCTCCCTGCGTTGATCAATCTCTAAGGGATGATCCGCGAATCTGCTTTTATTTGGCATCGCCTGGGGGAGATTAAATGCATATTCAGCATTTACAATGACTTGCAGTGACCAACCGAAGTAGCAGGTCAGTGCAGTTATCCTCTCAGACATTATGCTGCCAATCCGCTGATCCCAAAAAGATGGAAGGCTTCGTAATTCTCGGTCGCAGAAATGAGGCACCGACCAACGATTAATTGACCACATGTGTGTCGTAGAGCACGTCCACTGCGCCACACGCGCTTCCATCTTACTTTAATGGATAAGAGAGGGGGAGGACTTTGCTGCATGCTTTCGAAAACATGGCGATTCTAAATGATAATTTGGTTCCAGCAAAGTTTCCGAACAAAACTAACGAGATTGCCAACCGTTCCAGAATTGTGCTAAGCAGCAAATAGGCGAAGGTTTCTATGTAACGACCAGTAAGCACCACAACCATTTTATAAAGTTTCTTACCGGCTCAGCGAATTTGCGTTTTATTGAATTCAATGAAGTTGGTTGGTTTGAACTATTACTGCGTATTATTTGTCAATGAAAAAAGCTATGCACCAAGTTTGCAACAGCATACACCCTATTCTATATTGAAGCGAAAAGCGTTCGACAAGCCGTTCTACTATAAAAATTTTTTTCGATCTCATTCTTAAAATGCGAAGTAAACATTTTCTTTTTGTGAATCTGCGGTTTCTGAAGGAAAATAGCAAAAACAAGTTTGTTGAAATATAGATCTACCCTCCGGTGATTTCCTGGATAGAGATTTCAAACCTTTTATCAGTTTGGGAGAATATATTAGGCAATCTACATTTGTTGCACATATATCTATATGTTGCACATATATCTGCATAGATGATTGCCACTGTGATGGAAAAAGTGTCAATTCAAACACATTAGTTCATGAACTAGATCAATAGTCATGTACGTGTCATTTTAGGAAGTCCTTTGCCTGTCTTCTATCTATCAAATGAGCCTATTTACTACATCTCTTGATTTCAAGTAAATTATCTCAATTTCTGCTGCTTTCGTCAAATATCTTTTCAACGCTCAACATACACACAAATGAGCATCCAGCATCAGTGAAAGTGTTGATCAATCGGAATATTTGTTACCACGCTTTCGAGAGCGGGTTAAACATCATTCTGAGTGTATTTCATAGGTTCGAGGTAGACTAACCTTCAAAAAAAAAGGAAGTTTTAAATGATGAGTTAATATCAGTAAAGCTTCCCAAGAGTAATGTCAAAGTTGCCAATCATTCATGAGAGTCTGATGTGCATGTAGATTCGCTGTATTTAGTCTATCTGAGTGATTGTCACTGTGCTCCACATTTTTGTGCTTACGAAATCTACCGCAAAGAGGGGGCAAAACTCTCAGGAATTAAATAAACTTAACACACTATTCGATGTAGCGGCACATTCTTACACTATATTATACATTGGTAGGCACTGATTATCAGAATGTTCGAAGCTGCACTAACATCTTCTATCGTGATGATTTGGCTGCCAGACTTCTCACTCAGTACCAAGTCTTCTCAATGGATCGAAGAAGAATGGCACTGCGGCACCGAACCTATCAGCCACTTTCTCAGCGAAAGCCAGCTCGAATTAGATTGCCCTCGCTTCAAAAGTGAGTATTTTTTTGTCAACGATCATTTTGGAATACCAAGACCACTATCGTGTTTGATAGACGACAACCGCTATTCGCACTCCTGATAATCATTAGCTACTTAATTGTGTTAACATCAGCTGTGACCAACACGCGTCTAGTAAGGAAAGAGAGAATCAGTTATTTACCAACGCGTTAGATGAGGGCAGGTGTCAACCTGATTACCGTGAGCGCTGTGTAGGGCATCTTCACCTACTGCAACTCATTTCTTCTATTCTATTTATGAAAGGTTTACTCAGAAAATTCTTGTTTGCAAGGTAGACAGGCAAAAAATTAAGCATTCATGGAAGCGATTATTGGCTCAAATATGGCGTAGGCAACGAGCAATTAAGAAAAATAGGGTTGACTATGAAATTTTTCATCATAAATCAAATGCTCTAGGAAGAGTAAATCAATGCTGTAAACGACACGATGACTGCTACGAGGACCAGTCAGGACGAAAATATTGCGACGATAAATTTTGTGAATGTCTTACCGTGAGTAGTAGATTTCTCTACACTTTTATTCATGTGCCTCACTTTTTGAGCTATTGCCTAATCATAAAACGGAAATCCATTGATTTATGACTAGTAAGTAATTAAACACATATTGTTATGTATTGCTCGATATTATATACAACAGCCTACTCATAGTAGTAGAAACGAGGTGACGATGGCTGCCCTCGAGTAGATTTGTCCCATCTTCGCTGACAGATGACCAGTCTGCTCGACGCGGTGCGGTATTCCACTTATGTCCATGATCCCATCAAAACCGTATAAATGTTCTTCTGTAATCATCAGAATCAGAAAGAGGTCTTCAATGCAGTATTCTATTGGTCAATTTTTTCGAACGATTTTATAAAATTCAAAAGCCTGGAATTGTCGTGTAGGGTTTACTCCGCACAGCCAAACGCTTTTATAATTTCACCAAAAAGAAGTCAAGAACTAGATTGTAAAACTATGACATCGTGGTTCCGGAAAGCGGCGAAATTTGCCAAATAGTTAGCGAATCTTTTTTATTACTAATAAACTCTTCATTACCCAAGTACTAGTTTTTTGATAAATTCCGAGATCAATGAATGGTCAATATTTGGGATTACAAAGGATGAAAGGATGAATTGTTCGATGTTTATCAATCCGTGGGGGAAGCACTGTGCATACAACTTTATCAAGTATCGGTCAGAGAAGACTGAAGGCATATCTGGTAAAACATCAGCGGTCGGTGGCCTACGAATGTGCCACTTCAATATTTCTCTACTTTTAGACAGCTGTCGTAATAATTTTCCATCCGATACTACTGAAACTTGGTCAGCTCCATTGTTAAAAACAAATTTATGTACATCAGCTCTGAATATCATCACCAAATCGCTGCTTCAGAGCGCTTCTAAAGATAAAGCTGAAGATATCAATGTTTGGCATCCGAATTCTGATAGATCCGGAACTCAAAGTTGCTATAATTCGTGACATTTCCATACTCTCAGCAGGTGCAGGACATGAGTCGGTCGTAGCAAGCATGAAATGGTCACAATGAGGGAGATGGTTGAACGTGGTTAAAAGCCTAGATTTTTTTTGATAACGCTGCGTTTCGGGAACGAATTCTTCAACTTATACAAGTATTCATTTGAGAGATTGAGTTGTATGCAAAACATGCAGCATCAAGGGGGAGTTGAACATGTGTATCACTTTTACAGAGAGCGCGTGCTACCACTACACCACTAATATCACAGTTCTGCCACCACTTCTTCCTTGACCTAAACTATCGTAGCTGCCAGCAACCGACTGTCAACGGCTTTGGTCTGGTAAGCAAGTGTCGGCATTGAATCCAGTTATATCGAAGGAGGAAAAGTAGCGTAACGGTGGCATCGGTGGTGCAGTGGTAGCGAGTGGGGCCAGTATGGACGAAATGAGTGCTCAATTCCCGCTGATCTCGAGTAATTTGCGGACTACTCAACTTTCGTGGGTGTTTTTTGCTAATATCATAGCACTTTAAAAAAGTGAAAATAAAGAATATTCAGACAATATATTTTGAATGGCTGCCAGCATAATGGGATCTAACGCTGCCATATGCTTATCAGAGCAAATTCGTCAAGGGTGATTGCTGCAGCTACAATGTTTACATCGCGGATAGAGTGGTAGCTGAGCGGCGGCATCGGTGGTGTATAGGTAAAATGCGCTACCGCCGAGAGAAAAGCGAGTTCAACTCCCGCCACATGTACTGTTTTAAGTGCCACTCAGTACACTTAGATGTTTTCTTGCAATCACTTGTAACCATTACTTGAATTCTACTTCAAACTGTAGGTTGCCACAAGAGGATCCGGTATTTGTGCTCGTGAAAATGGTCCGTTAATGTGTCTTCTTGTCAGGGAACTTGGAGAAGAAGCTTATAAACAATCGGCTCCAGATACGGCAATGACACAAGCTCAGGTATCTACTAACAAGTTGAACAACTTAAGATCAGGTGTTTTGACGTTCGCCGTGGTACAGAGGGAGATTTTTTTATGGAAATTGCATAATTTTAGAATACATCTGTGTCTACTAGTAATGCCCGAACATCGTCAGGTCGCAGTAATGTTAGATCGTAATAAAATAGGTAAGAAGGACTTATAATTTACAACATTGAGGCCAATATCCTAGGCAATTTGAGTATTTTGAGTTTTGTGCTTTCGTTCTTGAACAACTGTCTTACACTTCTTGTCCAAATGATAGATCTTTTTGAGGCAATCACTCAGTAATGATTTAAAAGTTACAGATTAACGAGATGTTATAACTTAAACTCTTTTGTGTTTAGAATAAAGCGCACTGTTGATGAATTTCAGAATACAGAAAGTCGCCAGCTGTGCTCTCGCCAGTATTGAATCTGTGCGTGTACGTATGTTAAATAATAAATGCTATTTTTTAATTTGAATTTGTGATCGAAAGCTATTCATGCAACTCTAAAACTATCCTTTTGCACTAATTTAACAGTAGTATGGCTAAAGCCCAGTTAATAAAAAAAAGTAAAAACAGTGAAGAGCCTCAAGTGCCTCAAGCGTAACCTCAAGTAAGGAATTTCCAGTGCCCATAGTCGCACATCAATTCTCAGAACCGACTATCTATTAACCTCGGAGTGCTTCAATATTTACTAATTTTCTTCTTTGAGCCAAACATGAGGTGTTATATTATTCTCTACTATTGAACAGCTGACGTTTTGACAGTTCGCGTTCTTCAGAGCTTGGAAAGGTCAAGTTCTTTACAATCCAATCAGTCAAACACCTACATTACTCCCGATTAAAAGAAAAGTTTCACACTGCAAACTCTATACTTTGTTTATTCACTGCTCCGTGAAGTAGATGAAACACTGACGGCTGAAGGACACAGGATAAAGGAAGAACAATCTTTTATGGCACTGTCATAATCCAAGTCCGCCGAAGTTGCAGAGATCATTTAATGCATATCTGATCTATACAGTGACTTGTAGTGGCCAACCGATGTACAAAGTCTCATCATCCAGATCGATCTGTCATCATTTCGTCAGCAGAGAATAGATGTAGCAATCGGTTCGATGGAAGCACGAACTGATCTCAAAGATTACATTTTGCACGACATCTAACTGCTTTGCGCAAGCACAAAGTGGCTTCTTTTCGAGTTCTTCATAGAATGTGAAGAGCTGATGAGCTTACGATGGGATGCTCTGATGCTTTTGGTTGACAATGGGCGACAATATTAGGTCTCCAACTAAGTTTTCGAGCTTTATTCAAAAATTCAAAAAATTTCTGAGTAGTCAAAAGCATCAAATAAGCAATTCTGCCGACGCTCCAGCGATAAATCAAGTCCGCGCTCATAAAACTCATTATTCGATGTAAACGAAGCAGTCAACTGTGGACACAAGTGATTGATGCCTCGAAACTTCTTCTTGTCCAGCCGGTGCTTCGGTGATTTGAAGAGTTGGAAAATCGGACGGAGACAGATCTGGCGAATACGGCGGATGGTCCAAATGCTCCCAGCCCAAACCGGTCAACTTCTTCCTTGTTTCTTGGCAAAGTGTGGCTTTGCATTGTCTTGAAGCAAAATAACTTGGCGACGACGGTGACGTAGAATTGCTTGATTGCAACGGTCCAGTTGCTAACAATATCGCTCAGCGTTTATGATCTGACCATCTAGGCAGGCGGAGAATACATCGATTAATGTTATTTGATACTTTCTATTACTTGGAAAAATAAATTTTTTGAATTTCTCGATCAAGTTCGGAAACCTAGTTGGAGAACTAATGATTGCTGATTTTCTTCCTTGAGCCGAACACGAGCAATATTTCTTTATTATCGAACAGCTGACGCTTCGGCAGTGCGCCTTCTTCAGAGTCCGGAAAGGTCAAGTTGTCCGTGATTCAATCAGCCAAGCACCTCCATTAATCCTTCAGAAAAAGTCGCTAGACCTAGATTTTAATCGCATCAAGCACGAAATCAGCTCTCAACATACACACCGCTTTTTATATGTGTTCCACAGAATGATTCAAGTGGAGATCACAGGAAGGAGATCTTATAGGCTCGTAATGCACCTCACCGATTAAAACAATAATCTTACCCACTGACTTATATCATGGGTGATTACGAGGCGTTCTTCCCTGCGGTTTATCGTTGGTTTGTTTGTTTTCTTACCAAAACGTTCTAAAACTTTTCACGATGATGTTTCATGTTATTGCGCAAGGATGATGACTTCTATGTTAAAATCTACTCCGTCATGCTTCTGCGCTCTAGGTGTCCCTAGCGGAGGGGGGAGGATTTCGTCTATTTTGACGCTTGTCAGCTAGGTGTTCTTCTATGCGGGCATAAAGCGGCCTACCCGTCTTGCCAACATATTTATCGTTTGACTCTTTGCAAGATTAGGTTTACCTGATCTCCACTTAAATCATTCAGTGGTGGAACACATATAAAAAGCAGCGAGTTTGTTGAGAGTTGATTTTTTTTTGCTTGATGCGAGTGAAATTTCGGTCTGGTGATAATTTTCAAAGGAGTAATGGATGTGTTCGGCTGATTGGATCGCAGAAAACTTGACCTATCCAGACTTTGAAGAAGGCGTAGTGCCGAAGCGTCAGCTGTTGGATAAAGAATAATATAGCTCGTATTTGGCTCAAAGAAGATAATTAGCATTTATTGGTTCTCCAACAAAGTTCCCAAACCTGATCCAAAACTTCAAAAAATTCATTTTTCCAAGTGATCGAAAGTATCAAAAAACATTAATGGAAGTATTCTCCGCCTGCCTATATGGTCAGATCATTAACGCTGAGCGATACTGTCAGCAACTGGACCGTTGCAATCAAGTAATTCCACGTCACCGTCGTAGCCAAGTTATTTTGCTCCAAGACAATGTCAAGCCATACTTTGCCAAGAAACCAGGGAAGCAGTTGACCGGTTTGGGCTGGCAGCACTTGGATCGTCCGCCGTATTCGCCAGATCTGTCTCCGTCCGATTTCCATCTCTTCAGATCATCGGAGCGCTGGCTGGACAAGAAGAAACTTAAAGACATCATTCATTTGCGTCCAGAGTTGACTGGCTCGTTTACATCGAACAATAATGAGTTTTATGAGCGCGGAATTGAGTTATTGCTGAATCGTTGGCAGAATTACATCAGGGAGACGGAGAATACTTTAATCAATGTTATTTGATACTTTCAATAACCTGGAAAACTAAATTTTTCAAATTCATGGATCAAGCTCGGAAACCTAGTTGGAGACTAAACATTGTCACCCATCGTCAATCAAATCGTCAAAGTATCTCATCGCAAAATGTCAGCTCTTCACATTTTATGAAGAACTTAAACGAAACAACTTTGTTCTTGCGCAAAGGAGTTAGATGTCTTGCAGAATGCAATCTTTAAGCCCATTTAGTGCTTCCGTGGAACCGTTGCTACATCTACTCTCTGCTGAGGAATTGATGACAGATCAATCTGGCTGAAGAAAACTGAGACTTTGTACATCAGCTAGCCACTACAAGCCACTGTATAGATCAGATATGTATTAAATGATCTCTACGACGTCGAAAAACTTGGATTTATGACAGTGACATAAAAGATTATTCTTCTTTTATCCTGTGTCCTTCAGCCGTTAGTGCTTCATCTACTTCACTAAGCAATGAGTAGTGAACAAAGTATAGAGTTTGCAATGTGAAACTTCCCTTTCAATCGCTTATTTTATCTTACGCAGCAACAACTTCTTTCGTGGTTAAACCTGCCATGGAGTTGATGAGGTGATCGGTCACAGGAAGAGTACCAAAAAATACTTGAGAAACTTTTTGTCATCGATATATCTACGCAGTGACTCGTCTCACCACGTGAACGTTCTTACCAAAGTAAAAACAATAGGTAATGTTTTCCAAGCATTCATTAGAAATGGCAAATTCTATTAATCGTTATCGAACACTACTGGTAGCTGACTAGTGCCTGCGTGGTATTCGTTGTTGCTGTACATAGTAGGACGGTGATAGAATTACGGTCATGTACACCCACACACATGCGTTGTTTATGCAATCCGAAGCAAGTCACTGGAAATAATCGGTCTTAAAATTCGTTGAGTTGTCTTCCAGGGGGGTCCAGTGGCTTTCAAAAGACTACAGATTAAAGGCATTAACATAAGAAAGCTTTTGACAGAAAAGCATAACTTTGTTATCAGTGACATGATGGAAGAGTAAAAAGTCTTAAGAACTACTGTAGAAATTAGCTTCTTTACCCTCAAAGTTGGATATACTTCTGGTTCTCAGATGCAATGATATTACGAAAGTGGTCACATTAAAGTGTCTACTCGCATTCAATGCGACGTTAGTCTAGGGAGCGGTATTAGCGTAACATTGACATGAAAAGCCATAATTTTCGAGTTATTATGCTAACATGAGGTTGCTCTAACATATTTATTTATCTAAAACTTCGAAATCTTTGTTAATTTTGGAGTGATTTTTCTATAAACTTCTGTTCTAGCGATCTGAGTCTTCGTAGTAGCAGAGGATCAAATCCAGTAATGTGGAACACTACTCGAATAGTCCTACGGTAATTCGAAAAGGCGTGTAATCAACGAAGCTATTTGGAACATCAATAGTACCACAATTTCGAAGGCGATTTCTGCACTGGTGACCGTTTCCTCGTTATATATTGTAAAATAAAACGAAAGACGTAGAGAGGTTGCTTCAGCTCACCGTCGTATAATTGATAACTATTCTTTATATGCACCAAGCATTCGAAGCTAGTCTCATTTCACCATAGTTTCAACATAATCTAACATTTTTGTGTTGTAATGAACATGTTTTTGAGAATTCTACCGGTTATTGCTGCTCTACCATTCGTTGTAAAGTTTTCGATCGAGTCCGAATATTGTCTTGGTTTTATATATGTGCGTTGTGGTTGTTTAATACTTTTATCTTCGTAGTCATCTGAGTGCTTTTATATATTCGTAAATCCTCCCTTCTCAATTTGCACATATCTGTATCGAGGTTATCACGATATCCAACAGAACCCACATTACTTCGCGTTCACCTAACTCCTTTCAGTTCTTATTCAAGCTTCCGCAGGTCACACTGCACATATCTATACCGTTGAGAGCGAAACGTATCCATTTGAATGAACAATTTTTTAGAGGCCTTTTAGTAAGAAAAGAACTTGGGTATTTTTCCGTTATCCGTGCTCTGTTTCGACCCTTCAGAAAAAGCTTATTTTTTGGTCGTTTTTCGTGTTTAAGTAATATTTCATTAGCTTAGATTGAAGAACTTGAATGGCCTGTTTTTCAAAAGACTTCATTGTCGTGCTGAAAGAGCAAGAATAAAATTTTGTCTCTCATTTAAGAATTCTCGCCTACCAGATTTTTTCATTCAAAATCCAACAACGAGTCGATAGATCAAATCTCAAGACTTCCAGTGATGCATTTGCTTTTCTTAACGGACTTTTTGATGAGGTAAAATAGCCAAAAGAAGATTGGGTTTCACAAAACTGAAACACTTCTATTATCCGCTCTTTACCTCAATCTCTTAGAAAAAAACGCATCTTTTGCCCATTTTTCAAGTCTCAAAAAGCACCTAATAGCTCAAATTTCGAAAATTTCGATGGTGTACTTTATTTTCAATACGGCTATACGCTGCTATTGCGCTGCAAGAGCAAAATAAATTTTGTTTCTCATTCAAACATTTCTTGCTGAGCAAAGCTTTTTCTTCGAATTTCTAGCTGTCTCTAGATAGGTTAAATTTTGCCGAGTTCGATAAATTTCTGGCTTGTGAAAAGGACTTTTTACTGCGCTGTAGCAGTCAAAAAAATGTCAAGCTTCGCGCAGCCGACGTTGGCTTCAATCCACCACGTTGTGCAAGTAAATGGATAAGTTTTGCCATATTGGCGCCAGGCTAACACGCTTTTACCTGTATGTGAATAAGATTTCACATTAGGCAATACCAGTCCACTGTATATCGTTTGTCTTTCAATTGTTTATGCTAGATTTCAGTGAGTTCCTTCAATTATGAGCCTATATGCTTTTCCAAAGGAGCGCATGTGGCGCAGTAGTTAGAGGTGCCCTGCGTCACATACGAGGTCAATGGTTCGATCTCGCGCTCATGGCTCACCAAGCCATTCATCCCTCCGGGGTCGGTAAATTGGTACCAGACAGGTCTCAGACTTGTCTGGGAGGATAAGCAGCACTGACTCGGTTCAGCGGGAGGCCACCGCGAGTCATTGTAAAGGCCAGATATGCATTCAATCACCTCAAACGAAGTTAGAAATTGAAGTCGAATGCATGGCGCATCCCTCAGAGATTGATCAACGCCGAGAGCTTTATCCTTTATCCTTTATGCTTTTCCAAGCACTGAGATAGACGCAGTCATGTTCCTACAAAAACATGGAGTGTTACAAACCAAACGTCTGTGCAAGGAAGATCATCGAATGAAACTTGCATTCGGTCCAAAGACATTTTGGCAATGTTACAAGCTAGTCACTTCTTAAAAAAATACCCTGTGCGCGTAATGTCTAACCTATTCTTCTTTTGGCTCTTATGACGTACTAAGAAGTCCATTTAGAAGAGCTGAAACAATGTTGGATCCCTCGAGATTTTCGCCTATCGAATAACTGTTGAACGTCAGGGAAAAGCCCTAATAAGCGAGCAATGTTTTAGTGAGGAACAAAAGGACCGAAACAAGACACGATCAACGGAATTGATCCGGTTTCGCGAAACACAATCTTCTTTTGGCTGTTGCACCGTAATTTGAAGTCCATTTTGAACACCAAATGCATTTTTGAAATCCATGAGATTTGCCATATCAATTGGATGCTAAAACTCAGAGTAAAAGCTTTAGTCAGCGAGAATTGCCTGAATTAAGAACATGATATCATTTCTGGTCTTTCAGCGACATAGCGAAGCCATTATGATAATAAAATACACCATTCAAGTTCTTTTGATTGAAGCTATTGAATGAATACCTGATCATTAAAAACGATCAAAAGATGTATTTTTTTCAAGGAATCGAAACAGGGTGTGCATAGTGGAAAAGTACCGATTTTTTCTCAAACTTTCAACACTTTTTCGGAAGCGTAATTCTCGGCACTTTCAAGATTGTGTTAATTTTCTGAAAAGCCTTTTTTACTGTGTTGTAGCAACGATAATAATATCATACATCACGTAAAATTTGCTGTGTTTCCTCGACTAGATTTATGGTCGGATATTCGTTGAGTTACTGGTAGCATCCAATAGCCCATATAGCGAAAGTTTTCACTGAAGTTTGTTTTTGAAAAAGCTCACTTTTACGCTGTTAGAGCGAGAAGAAGGTTACCTTTGAACTCGGAATAGCTAGCTTATCGTTTAAAGATCTTAGGGGTTTATTTGGCAATGTGATATAAGATATTTGTACACAGAATGATAAAACATGTCCCATCAACATATTTTATGTAAAAAACCTGGAGGGTACAACCATAATAACGAAAATCCTCGCCTCTCGAATGACGAGCCCTATTGAGACTGTACTGAAATTGCTGCGCTGTCACTCGAAGGGCACGCATTTTCCGTTGCATATGCAAAATTTTTTTATCAAGAACTTTCTAGGTCTTTAATATTAGAACTGAAAAAGAGACTTCGGTCTATCGTATAAACAATAAACTTTTGGTAAGGCGTATTTTTGCTCTTGCAAAACGTTTCTGTAGTTTATCGATAGCGTGAATCAAGTGAATTTCAATTTCAAGTTTAATTTCTCAAATAGCTTATTTGGCGCCGTACCAGTCAAAATAAGATTTTGTTTCTCATTCAAAGATTTCTCACTGAAAAAATTTCTGTTGTGATGAATTTTTGACTGTTAGATAGAGGAAATCTTTCCGGTTATAGCGATATATTTGGGCTTCAGAAAGGACTTCTTTGAGTTTTGTAATTACCAAAAGAATATTTTGTTTCACACTCAGTGATCTCTTCTAGTCGGCTACGATGTGTGCACAGCTGTAATACGAAAGAGCAAACACATTTTCTCAATCACAAAGAGTTGCGCAATCTAGTGGTCAAAATTTTAGTATAAACTTTTGTCAGGCAAAAAATCTTCAAATGTGAGATAAAATTTCATTTTGACGGCACGGCGTTAAAAACAAGCAACGCGAGAAATGAAATATACCTTGAAATTCACTTGACTTAAACTATCAGATAGTCATGGATTCATCAGATAACAGCAAAGAATACGCTTTTACCGAGGCCTCAATTGGGGTCGCCATAATAGAACAGTACTGAAATTTGATATAGTTATGGGAATGTGCTTCTTATGAGCCGAGCGAGAACGCCGAAACGTACTTCAGCCACTAGTATGACAACCAACCTCGAAAAAGCTTTGAAATATTACTAAGACTATATGGATGCTTCTCACTATGTCCTACATTTCTTGCACCTAGAAAAAGACCTCAAAAAGGCGAAAAAACTCCAAGAGATGTAGTAAACTTGACATATTAGACCACTTATGCACACTGTTATACAGTAAATAAACAGTAATTATCAGGATGCTCAAAGCTGCACTGATATCTACTATTGTGATAATTTCGCTGCTACCCTGTTCATTGAGTGCTAAGTTTCCTCAAAGGGTCGATGATGAGTGGTACTGCGGCTCCGATGGCATTAGCCAGTTTCTTCTCGAAAGTCAGTTCGAGTTAGACTGCCCTCGCTGGAAAAGTGAGTATTTTCTTTTTTTTGAATAATCGTTCTGAAATGACAATGCTGTTGGTTGATTCAACCCCGAAAGGACGACTTGTATCAAATATGATGCGCGATTGTTTCAAGGCCTCTCTCACTAGGCAGAAATTTTCGGAAACATCGGCCAATTATTCTATACGTGCCACATGTAAAATGTAATTTTAATTTTAGTAGCGCAGCGCAACAATTACTTTTTTGAAAAACGAAAAAACCATGAAATCTGTTGAGATTTGTGCTAAAGAATAAATCCTAATTTTGTATGGGAAAACCATACTTAGAGTAAATTTCTCAGCTTTTCCTCAAATACGTTATTCTAAACAATTGAAAGTAAACGAACAACTGGTAAAAACCTAATTATAGTGAGATTATCAATGAATTGTTGTTTCATACAAAATGCACCATTATTTTTGATAATCTGAACACTGCTTTCCCAAATTTGCTCATTGTGATGACTACTGAGTCTTCAAAAAGACTAGGGAAGAAACCAGCGCTTTTATCCATACAACTAAGCGACATATGTATCCAAACCAAAACCACATGAGCGAGTAGAGCAAATCTTTTCTATCTAAGTATTACAAGAATTCCAAAAATTCTTGCAAAACAGAGAAAAAGAATCTTACTCAAACAACGGAAATCGCGCACTGCATTCGCTCTGCGCGCATCGATATCAATAGCCGCCCCTTAGGAGTGAATAAACGACCACCGATTTATAATCTATTGATACTTCCTTCTTTTGATATAATCTATGACTGACCCAGTTTCATTGAGGGAAAGAAATCCAATCATATTATACCACTAACGTGTTAAATGAGGGGGAAGAGGTCAAAACAAGAAACCGTGGATGCGTGGCAGAGCACCTTTACCTACTGTAGCTTACCCTCTCCATCCAGTGCTCATAGAAAACATATGTTACTTTATGGAAGACGGGCAGGTAAGAAACTAAACGTTTGTGGAGCAGTTCTTACCTCAGATTTCGGTATTAATAGCACGCAGCTGAGAATATGAAGATAGCGTTTCATTTTTTTATTATAGACCAAACGGTTCAGGGCAAATAAATAAGTGCTGTAAACAACACGATGACTGTTACGGCGATCAGTCAGGACGAAAATACTGCGACGATAAACTATGCGGATGTCTCACCGTGGGTCATAAACTTCTCTTAATTTCTCTGCGAGTGTTTCATTTTTTAGGCTCTTAATTAATCACAAGACGAGTTTTCACTGATTCTTCTCCCGTGAAGAAATTATTTAACGTGTGTTTTGATGTTTTTCTTGATAGTATCCACAATAGCCTACTTCTCCATAGCGCAGTCATTGACGGATGACCAATTTGCGCGACACCGTACAACAACCCACCCATGTCCATCATAACACGTAAACAAGGGTACTGTTTTGTGTACTCATCAGACCTCGACTGTGGACCGCTCTTTTATAGACACGCTCAAAAC
This sequence comes from Parelaphostrongylus tenuis, assembly GCA_019055375.1. Classification (NCBI taxonomy): domain Eukaryota; kingdom Metazoa; phylum Nematoda; class Chromadorea; order Rhabditida; family Metastrongylidae; genus Parelaphostrongylus; species Parelaphostrongylus tenuis. Next base: position 206,286 of record JAHQIW010007303.1, read on the forward strand.
GATATAATCTAATGAGGATATGACATGTTTTGAGCCGTTAGGTTTAGATACGGGCGCCTGTTTCATCCCATTGGGTTTATCAGTAGCACCATCCCTCGGTTCAACTGATCCCCTGAATTTAAATAATCCTCTATAAAGAAATAGATGCCGAGAATGAATCATTTCAAATCAGATGATGGAATTACCTGACATTGTGGTGACCGGCAGTCGAGACTGTGGCTTTCACAGTGAACCATATTTCTACTGTCCTCTAACCTCTACTGTCGACCACAGTGTCATCCATCATGTGACTTGGGATGATTTATTACTCGGCGTCGGCTCCTTTATAGGGGGACTGTCAAGCTTCAAGGGATCGGCTGAATCGAGGGAAGGTGCTACTGATGAATCCCAATAGGACGAAACATTCGATTGTAGAGCATTAGATCTAACGGCTCAAAACATGTTATGTCCGTAATCACCAGAAACAAATACGGGATTGTTGAGGCAGCATTCGTTCATGTAAGCTGATTTTATAGCAGAGTTGAATAAATTTCAGAACCTGGGAATATCGTGTAGGTGCAGATTTACTCGGCCAAACACACTTATAACTCCACGAGAAAAGTTTCAAGAAATAGATTGTATCACTACGACCATCCTGGATTCGAAAAGCGGCGAAATGCAGTAAATCATTCATAGATGTTCCACTTATGGGCTCTTTATTACTCAAACACTAGCTCATTTATTAGTACCTAGTCGACGATATAGTCGGTACTAAGGATTCCAAAAGTTAGCAGGCTGAAACTCTTGGTGCCGATCAATCGTTGAGGGAAGCTAGGTGCACTCATCATCGAGGGTCCGTCAAAGATGAACGAATGCATGTCTGGTTTGACAATGACTTGTGGGAGCCGATCAGTGGTATAACTCTGAGGTTTCCACAAATTCAGAAGGTGCCGTAGTGAATGTGTGTCCCATACGATTGAAACTAAGTCAGCTCCACTAACAATAATTTTATGTAAACCAGCTCTCATCATAAACACTACTAAATCACTACCTTACTGACGTTTCTGAGGTCAAAATTGAATATATTTTGGTTTGGCGCCCGAATGCGATAGACTTGAAACTCACGGTTGCTATATTTCATACTAATTTCATCCCTTTGTCAGGTACAGACAAAGAGGCAGTCCTCGCCGCTATGAGATGATCACAGTGAGAAAGTTTACTTGAATGTAGTTGAAGGCCAAAATTTTTTTCAAATAACACTGCCTTATCTGAACGAATTCTTTATTTTTTATATAGATTGTGAGAATGATCAAGTCATTTCGAAGTCGGTACGTCAGTGGTTTACCTACGTTTCAGCGATATCGAATTCGTCACGCCACTCTGGACTCTACTTCATAGAATCGTGCAACAAAGTAAGGTTCTGTGTGAAGCGTGTGTTTTCGGTAAAGTGGAGGATACCGATGAGATGTACGTATGCCTTTGAGGTACCGAGCTCCAAAAAGTGTCGAACATTCATGCAAACTATAATTAATGTTTATGGCGGTGTTTGAAAACAATCGATGAGATGGATATTTATTTTTGATTTTTTGTCAAGCAGTGATATGATGCTGCATATATACAACCAGGATATTGAAATTTATGAAGCGCATTTGATATCGAGCGGGAGCTGAACCCCCGTATCACCCAAATCGAGCGCCTGCTATCACTGCACCACCGCAGCCATCGCTCTGCAACCACTCTTTTTTCGAAAGAAACTATCGTAGCTGTCAGCAACTAATTATTAACGAGTTTGGTACGGCAAAGCACATATTAGTATTGAGCCCAGTTTTATCGAAGATAGAGTAGAGGTGGCATCTGTAGCGCAGTGGTAGCGCCAACCTCCTCCGTCCTAAAATGGCCGAAATGTGGATTTTGCAATTCGCCCGATAATAAATATTTGCACACCACATGCTCTTAGGCCTCTCATAATAACGCATTACTGCTGCTAAAAAACTAGTGAAAATGAGAATTCACTGAGATTAGATATTGCGACTAGCTGCCAGCATATAGATTTGATGCCGATATGGGCTTACCAGACTAAGCCGTTAAAGGTTGGTTGCTGACAGCTACGATAGTCAATGTCGAAGAATGTGTGGCAGCAGGGCGGTGGCATCTGTGGTGTAGGCTACCAAGCCCTCGCTCTATCGATAGCGGGTTCAACTCTCTTCTGATGTTAAATATATTACATACCACTTAATACTTTTAGATGTTAATATATACTCAGTAATATTGAGTAATGTGCAAAGCAACAATATTGGATATCTATTTGTAACATCATACCACCGCTAAAGGCGGTTAATAAAAAAGAAATCTAGTTGATTTTACACTTTTAGATGCATATTTGTGACACTGGCCTATCCAAATGATACTTGGAACTGTAGGTTGCCACACGAGGATCTGGTGTTTGTGCTCGTGAAGATGGTCCATTACTATGTCTTCTTGTCAGGGAACTTGGCGAAGAAGCCTATAAACGATCGAAACCAGTGACGACGATGCCGGAACCTTAGGTATCTACCAATGAGTTGAATGATTTGCAATCAGATTTTTTTTGGCGTGTACCGTAATTCGGCCGAATGATGCTTTAAGAAGTGAAGTTGCATATTTTCAGAGTGCACCTAAGTCCGCAAATAATGCTCGAACATCGTCAGGTCGCACAAATGTTAGCAGGTAAAGAGTTAGGTAAATAAAGGATAGGTACTCATAAATAACAACATCAAAACCAATAACGAAGATGAGCTACTCCCATGTTCTGTGTTACATTTCAAATAATTGTCTTACATTTTCGTTCAGATTTGAGCCTCTTTGAGACGATCGATAGCAATCAGTATTTCAAAAGACGCAGAATTTATAGAGCTGTATAAATTTGAGGTGTTGTGTCGTATAGCTGTTGGTGCTTTCAAAATAAAACAAGTCTCCACTTGTACTCATGAGTGACTTCTGATGGAAACAATTTGTGCGTGTGTGCTATGGTAAATAATAAGTGCAATTTTCCAAAATCAAAATTATAATGAAAAATCGTTCATACAACTCTGTAACCTATAAGTGTTACTGTTGTTGTTATTGTTGCTGGTAATTTTAGCACGAACCTCCAACACTTCTTCACCAACCAATAAGAAATAACTTATCATTAACTAGGATCCAATTCTCTTCGGAGCATGAGCAACAGTGAAAAAAAATTGCGTTTCTCACTCTATATCTTAGTTCCTCATTATAACGCAAGTAGATACCAGCAAATTAGCAGTCACATGGACAACCAGCAAATCAGCAGTCACATGGACACTGCACTGAGAAGTCACAAGAGGCGTCCTTCAGTGAAGATGACGCATTGATGTGCAAGTAGAAGAATAAAAAAGAAAACGAAAAGAAGAGAAAGAAGGTTAAAAGAAAAGCCCTAAAAATGCTAAGATATAAAGGTGCGCAGCGATACAATCAGGAATATATACGAGTAAATCATAAAAAGTTCCGATGATCAGATGAAATTCTTTTAATTTGATAGCTTCCAGAAGTGATATGATGTTCTTAGAAATATCCAAAGATGTAGAGTGATGTGCAAAACTTTCGCGTCAGGCGGGACTCAAACCCACATCTCACTCTATCCGGAAGCGCGTGCTCTAACCCATTGCAATACTGACGCCCATTTTGCGCACCACTCTTTCTACGCTAAGCGACACAACGCAGTTTCGCACATCATTCTACATCTTTGGGTATTCTAAAAACATCATGCCACCGCTAGAAGCGATTAAATTAAGAGAAATCCATTTGATCATAAATACCCACTATCTGGCAGCGTGACCGGGTTCAGTGTCGATAGCGACTACCCGGGCCAGGCCGTTGACGGTTGGCGACAGACAGATAGATGAGTTGTAGCGTGAAAAGAAGGGGGGGGGGGGGGGGGGGGGGCAAAGTGGGTGTCAGTAGTGCAACGGGTTAGAACACGCTCTCCCGGATATAGATGTGGGTTCGCGTCCCTCCTGACGCGAAAGTTTTGTACATCACTCTACATTTTGGGCATGCAGAGTTCGATAGCAAAAATCATTGGCCACTGTGTACCAAAATGCGCGAAAACCCTGCTTTTCTTCCTCTCCTGATCAACTTATTCATCTAACTAATTTGTTAGAATGATTTAAGCTCAAAAAGGGGTTGGTACGCCAAGGTCATACACCGGTGTTTCGGAGGTTCGTCCTCCTCATCAGTGACCGCCGCCCCACATTCAACCTGCATTGAAGCAAGGAGGGAGGCGTATGTGGTGATGGCACAGTGTACTATGACACTGTACCATCACCACCTCTCAGTCGATAGATTTTTGCTGCCAGATCAAAACTAATTCAAAAGATCGACTGTTTTTTGAAACCCCCAAAAAAACATTCAATATAATTCCAAAAAAGAATGATTTAAGCTCAAAAACTGATGGTCACTGATGAGGAGGACGAACCTCCGAAACACCGGTGTATGACCCTGGCGTACCAACCCCTTTTGAGCTTAAATCATTCTTTTTTTGGAATTATATTGATTGTTTTTTAGGGGTTTCAAAAACAGTCAATCTTTTGAATTAATTTGTTAGAATTCTTCTCAAGATATCCTAACATTTGTTGTCACTAATAGAAGGATCACCGATTCTGATCTTTTTTCTGCCGCAAAATGCATTCTAAGATGAGAATATTTACAACTGACTGATAAGTATTCATATAGTATTTCTCAACGCTACTTTTTTACTCTTTAGATATTAGAAAAATCAACTTGTAAATTAATTAGATGTGAAAACTGCAATGTTTGCTTATTTTGACAAATTACCAAGTTCAATGTGTATCGTCGATTTAGAACTTTCACCTTTACTCTCGACTGTTTATAAATACCTCGTTCGAAAACAATAACAATCTGATCATCTGATAACATGATAACATCTTTTGAGCCTTTTATAACGTATGATGCCACTCTTATACAATACTAGACAGATGCTGGTTCGCCTTTGCAGGCTCCTCGGTAGCACAGTGCTTTAGTGAGGCCTGCAAGAGATCTGCTGAGCCGAAAGGAACCGTAATATTGAGGAGCCTGCAAGAGCAACACAACAGCTTTGTAGTACTGTAACAGTACCGCATCAGACCTTATGAAAGCCTCAAAAGATCTTATCATGATACCAAATTAAAAACTTCTAGTTCGAGACTTATTCTCATGTCATCAGTTCAAAAACTTCTAGTTTGAAGTGTGGCTCCAGAAATATCCAACGCTGTAGAGTGGTGTGCGAAAACGTTTGCATCAGCTGAGATTTGAACTCACATTTCACTTTATAGGGCAGCGCGTGCTGAACCATTGCACAGCGTCGTTAATGCGCGCGCTCCCCCATAATGTGAAATACGGGCTCGAATCCCATCTGACGCAAACGTTTTTGCACACCACTCTACATCATTAGGTATATTGTAACATCATACCACCGCATAGGTGGCCAAATATAACAAATTACGATTGATCATCACGTTCCACAAATATCTATGGAACTCGTGATTTTACAGTAGAAGGAAGTTATGTGCAGTTTACCACAAATTCAGAGTGTTCTTCCGATTCCGCGCTTTTCGAACCATATTCTTAACGATACCTTCCGGTCTACTACTATGAAAGCTCGTCTGAAAATTTAATATAATATGATAGAATGCTATCGCAGCGCTAGTGTCATATGTACGTTTCGGCATTCTCGCACGCCTCTTTTTTCCTACGCGTCATTTGCGCATGAGTAACAAGCGAATTTGTTCCTACTGACAACTCCATTTTGAAGCAAGTATAAGCAAGCTGTCTAGCAAGATGTTTGAAAAAAGGTGCCCAATTTAACATATTGTGAGCCATTTATGAAGTCTGTTATTATACGTTTCATTTGTAGGCATGCCTTTTGGTTTTTAAACCAATCAGTAGTACGGTGTTCTTTGTTCGAGCTATTCCCCTGTTAGTATATAACCCACACGTAGTGAGAAATCGACGGCGAAGATGTCACTCGTTCAAAGTGAAATTTTCACTTCAAATTGCAGAGGTTTTCATATAAAAGGTCCAGTGATAAATTCATTGGACATGGTAGTGATTAACGCCGAGTTCTGCTGATGAGGCTGAAAAGCCGAAAAACATGGCTTGCACTTTATTAGTGCAATTATAGACCTCGTGAAAGGCTTAGGTTATGCTATCGGATTATGCTGTTTTGAGCGAGATCTGAAAAAAAAACAGTCGACTATAGAGGTGTTGTCTTCGAATATTCTCTTCACTTCTTCTCTCAAACTGTATAACTTTTCTGGAACGATCAATGGAGTCAATAAGTTGGGTTTTGTTGGATAGTCTGACCTACGAAATGAAAGGCTTTATTTTGTTTAGTAACAATGGCACCGTCGATGCACTTTATAATGAAGCAAGTTGACTGAGAGCTCTTCTCATGAGTCAACACATGTGAAGAATCAAACAGTACGTGTATGTAAAAGTAATAAATGTCCTTACTTCTTGCCTAGAAATGTGCCAAAAAATCGTTTCATAAAACTTCAGAAGTTGATAGTGTTGTTGTTATGCACTACTTCCGTATGAAAGCGCAAAATCTCAAATGCTCTTCGGCAACATTGAACAGGTGATGTGTTGGCGAAGTGTCTAATTTTGTGCAAAGCATACCTAACAAGGAAAAACCTCTTTCGCTCATGTTTTACTCCGTCATTATGACCAGAGTGCTCTTAGCTGCCCAAATGGAATTTTCAGAAAAGGATTTATCTTTTTAGTGAGATTGATAGGAAGACGTTTAACACGTGCTACCTTGAGCTGCGTTTCAATTAAGTGCGCTTCTGCAACTTTTCGGGCAACTAATAAATATGGCTTCGTGTAAAATTTCCTGAGCTTTCTATTTGTACCAAATTTGTCCATACTTACCGCATCACGGTCACTCAACGAAGACTTTTTCGTAATTTGATGCTTTACAAGTACGATTTGGGACGTGGTGCCAAAACGCCTTTGAGAAATCAACCGTGCAAAAGCTCAAGTATTCGTGTCCAGGCAAACAACGTTTCGTTTCATCGCTGAATTTCGAGCCGGCACCACCAACTTGAAGGACCAGCTGCATTCCGGATGTCCATGCGAAGTTGATCGAGAGCTCATCATAGAAGCAAGTAAAGAATATCCGACTGTGACATTCAAGAACTTGGCTGACGACTTTGACTGTGGTTATGCGGCAATTGGCAGAATACTGAAGGCAGAAGACAAGAAATGGTAGAAGGGTCGATAGATTCCACCGAACCCACCAAAGCACAGATACGAAGGGAATTCATAACTTTCTTTGAATCCTAAGATGACAAGTTCTTTGGGCGCGATAATGATATGTTGCTTGAGAGATGGCAGAAATGTGGATAGCGGGTATTTTAAATTGAGTTGTGTTTAATTAATTGTAATTAACACATTGTTTTATTGCTGTAATATCAACATTTATAGGAAGATTGAATGTTATCGTAAATGTACAGCAATATTGCAACCTTACACTAATTTATTGCCATTTAAGCTATGAGAAGGAATTCTATAAGCGATACGATCTCAACTAAGCAGCTCATTGCCTTCCTGCAATGGATGATACAAGTCTTAGTCACACTACTTAATTACTTCTTTCAACCCGTATCACAACATTTTCGAAAGTTGTAGATTACTGATTGAGCTCGTCTCCTTTCATTCTCAAGGAGAAACACATTAAGGCGTTTGTTTTTGATTGCAGGAGAATGTTGGTAGGTTGCGGTATCAATTTTGCCTAGAGCCACGCCAAGCTACATTAACCATTCTACCACTTCCACCTAAACTTCGGCTTCGCTTTTTAATATCACTCACCTGTGCACGACGCAAAATCGCACAGTTTACCACAAAGGTAGAGATCGAGACTACGAATTCAGGTACAATCAAGTTAGGTAAGGTGTACATCTGAATATCATAATATTGTGGTAAATTCAGGTAAGGTATATATCTGAATATTATAACACATACGTGATGGTTATGATCGCAATGCAGATGGCCTACGTAGCCTTCACAAAGCATCTGAATGAAAATTTGGATTTGACAACGCACTAAAGAGATGCAAAAAAGAAACAAAACAGAGTATTTTTAATTTCGTTAGTCGAAAATTCCTGCACTAGAAAAGTAAATTTTGAATAACTTGGAATTTCTGAGTAATACAATGGGAAATTCTATACACAAAACGAAGGTGCAAATGTGTCACTATCATGCCGAGTGGACATAACATCTCAAACCAGTTATGCAACCTCAGCAGATTCCAATTTGTTATCTATCGTGTATAACTCAAGGAATTTTACTTTAAGGAAAACGGTGGGTGATTTGTAATAGGTTGGTGTTTATGTCTTTTTTCAGATCTAGAGTATTCACCGATGAAACAGAATAATGCGTTTCGCAAATGTTATGATAAAGTGAAGCCGAAAACGTTAGTGATGAACACTCACCATTTAAATAGGACCTCCGTGTTAACGCGTCAGTGGCAGTTCATTAACACGAAATAATTAGTTGTGGGATATTATGAAAAACAGGAGCGTGATTGTCTCCATTCACGCTGCCGCAAAAAGGCTGACCATTGGGAAGACACCTCTGCTAAGGTCACCGTGCTACTGACGAGGCCAGAAGGCTGAATCTTGTGTTTAACACGAGAACTGAAATTACAGACCTCATGAAAGGCTCAAAAAATGCTGCCAAGGTGTTTCACCCCTGACAACTATCTGAGCTGTTATCGGCTTAGACCGCACGCCACGTGTGCGGCGGCATGGAGGACGAGAGTTTTTATTGTTGCACCTAAAAATAGAAATATGGGAGTTTGTTTGGTAATCTGAGGTGCTGTGGCTATATTGCCGTTATCAAGTGATGAAATGTAGCAGAAGAGACTTCTATAAAAAGTTTTATAGTCGATAGATTGCCATGTATCGAAAAAACCATTTATGTTTCAACTTTAAAGCACATTGCTGTGAAAGGGAGCATGTTACCTGTTGTTATACGATTGCGTTTCTCTCTTTCATCTGTTCTTGCAGTCTCGATAGTTTAATACATGTCTATTCTTCCACTGAGTTTGCTCTATGAAATGTCTTTTATTTTGCTTTTTGCTAACGAAAAATGCCAGCGCTCTGCAAACAGAGTCCGTTTTTAAGAGCATCTGCCTTTTTTAAAGAGATTCGAGGTTATAGGTGAAAGCAATGTCATTGCTTCTGTTACAGATAGTTTTATCGATGCCTCTTCTATCAATTTTAATATTTACTGGCAACGGGGTACTTACTGGGTACCACACTAGTCGCAGACCTGCCTTAGAGAATAAGCAGCACTGACTCGATACAGAGAGACGTCACTGCGAGTTAAGACAAAAGTCAAATATGAACTCATTCACTTCAAACCGAGTTAATAAATGAAGAAGAATGTCTGGCGCATCCATCAGGGATTCATCATTACCAAGAGCTTTATCCTTTTTTTGTTGAAAGCGTGCTCAAATTCGCACCGAGTATCCTTGTTACAGCCGTAAAGGCTGTTGCTGTAGCTGAAAAACATCAAAGCAAACCACAGATAATCTTATGATGAGCAGTTTCCCACGTAGCACTTCCAGCTTTTTATGAATATACTCTAAAAATAGTGAAAGATAAACAAATCACCCACATTTTGTGACAATATTGTAAGGTTTCGCAGTCGGAGTATACTTGTTATGGAATAATCATAAATACTCATTATCAGCTGTAGGCATAAGCCGATACGAACTCGTAGAGAAAAAGTGACTCAGATTGTTGTAAAAGAATGAGACATGAAATAAATAAATAAGCGCTAAGACTAATTTCTTCTTTACGATGTTAGCGAATGACTTACCAGCAACAGAGGAGCTCGATAAGAGCGATGTCTGTTTGGGAGTGTTAATCACTGCCACCTTACAAAAGCCATACGAACATTAGAACGAGGTAGCGTTAAAGTGAAGATCGAACAGTTCACATTTGCAGCATCTTCGATTCGCTGATGACAGAATTCTCATAAAATATTAGACAGGCATAACGAATGTTGTTGACTAATTTTGACAACGTTTATGTAATTACTAATTTTCGACTAGATCTAACGAAAAGGATGTCATGAGAAACGGACAAGTTCTAAGTATCTCATTAATGCTCAGACGAGTAAATGTCTCTAATAGCTCCAACTATCTTTCTTGGATTACCGATATGATGAACAACAGCTCCGGAGTTGAACAGGAGAAAAAGGAACGTTAACGAGCATGGGGGATACAGTGAAGAGATTGGAGAAAATACGACTTCGTCCCATCCTTTCGACTCAACTACTATCCCTACCTTAACGAATACTTTACAGATCTAGTCGCTACGTGAAGTGAATTAAAGACTTAATGAAGTGCATTAAGAAGACACTTAGCTTTATCAAACGTGCAGTCGAAAGGTTGGTGCTAGAAGCGTTCCATATCTCGTAAATGGAGAAAAGTATTCAAAGTTCTATAGCATGTTAATTTTTGAAAATCAAGGACGCCGTTGTACACACCAAGCTAGCGAGATAAGATAGGCCAGAAACAGCACATTTTAGTAACCGCCGATGGGCAAGAGCCGTCACAGAATATGGTCTTTTCAATGTTAAACGCACTGCAAAAAGAGCACCGACGAATGGTTCGATTTCTTTGAGAAAGCATAGAAGAACGATAGGGAACCATAGAAGGGTAGAACAAATGCTTCACTGTTACTAGCTCAAGCCACTTGACGACAAACGGGCCGACAGGTGAAACAGGTGATGGCCCACGTATAAAATTAGTGAATGATTCAGTATTAAGTATAAAAAGTTTGTCTCTAATCCAGATATCAGGTAGAAATTCCATTGAAGGCGATTTTTATGCGGAAAATTCATGCTTTACAATCACACGTTTCTTTTGAATACCTAAAAAATAAAGATGTCATCGTTGTGTAATAGCCATGATTGAATGTAAGACGAGTCACAGTTTACTTTGCGATGGTATTTATTCCAAGACAATTCAACCATACTTTATTCTACAATTTCAATTCTAAAAAAATTAACAATAATATGCTGCGGATATTGATAGAACTTGATAAATAGCAAGAAAAATCACGATTCACTACCATCGAGTGACACCATTTCAACAACAGTAGTTGTTTCGTTCGTCGGTCTTGCAAAGACGTCTACCATATGGTAATCATTGCCGTGAATCTTGTTGTTATTCAGTTGTGGTTGCGGTCGAATGCTTCCTAGAGTGTTTGGAGCTGCTACTAGTGATGAATGAGCATCACGGTAAGATATGCTCTTTTGGACTGGGATACTGTCTTGATTACAATAATCGCTACAGAAGTACATCTCTTTAGATCTAATAAATAAGTATTATATGGACAGCCCAATTCTTTGCAGTTAATAAAATTGTGTTTCATTCATGAATGTGATTTCAGTGCTAAATTTCTCATTGGATTAGTTACCCAATAATGTACTTTCGAGAAAATAAAGTCACCTGTTGGTGTAAAAACACACTAAGGCTATCGTTTGCGTGTCACTGGATTCTGAACAGCTGTCCATTGAGCAACCAATACGTGATATACCTTCTTCTCTCATCTATTCAAAAAGGATTTCTATCGTTATTTGTAAATTCCATAAAATTCAGAATTTACCTCTTCTCCCTGGTTGCCTCTCCACCAGTCTCGTGTTAATATCCAATAGTATGTCTTGTGTGGCTTCTCAACTTTGACACTGACTCTGGAGTTGTCAAGCATAAGATGTAATGATTAAATTTGCTTCAGTATCCATCCAAAATGATTTGAACTTCAATAATGGTAGGAATTGTAATTTGGCACCTTCCAAAGTTTTGACGATTGTTAAGGTTGCTTGGAAGCGTTAGTGGGCACCCTGCAACTGTTAGCTGAGCCATTTTCTCCAAATCGCAGTCCCACTTCTGGATGAATAAAATTGTGTGAATGTTCTGATATTATAGCATAACTGTCATACTAAAAAGATGAATCTGCTGATGATTGGCTGAGTATTATGAAGCATAAAAGTGGCGTAAAGTCTTTAAAGTGATGAAAATTGTTTTATCAGAAGGTGAAATTGAGTTTCAGCAAAAACAGGCAGAACAAGAAGTGCGCAACAACTGAAATCGTAACATACTAATTTCAATTTCATCTTTCGCTCATGTTGGCCTAGCAAATATGCCTTGAGTTCATCATCTGTTCCTTCACATGTCTGCGATAGATCCGACTCATCTTCATCGTCACTAAACAAGAAGCATTTGCTAGAATGACAAAAAAAAAAGGATAAACCTCTCAGCGTTGTTTGATTTCTGGAAAATGTGCAGTGCCCTCGTCTTCAGTTCCCAGCGCCGTTTAAGGTGATTGAATGCATACTTGATCTTTGCAATGACTCACGGTGGCCTGCCGATGTATCAAGTCAGTGCTGCTTATTCTATTGAGAGTGTAATCCAGTCTTGTAATCAGTAGAACGCAGAATCGTTTTCCTGTAAACTGCAATATTTTTCTTGAACAGCTTCCAATTTGCCGATGTGAGTGTATTCGTGATTGTTTCTCCTCCAACGATGTTTTTTTCCTGGCGAAGGTTTGTGTTTGTGAGAGTTGAACTGCGGGTGCGTTTCGCTTTGGCTTTTAATATGATCTTTGCAATAAAATTGCATGATTTCGTTAACGCTCAATGCGCATTTTTTGCGAACATTTTGGTATACAATTTGTCTGCACTTAATTGAAGGTTGAGTTGTCTTAGTAACAAATTTGCTTGCTACTTATGCACGAATGACTCGTAGGGGAAAATGTAGATAAACGCCGTTCAGAATCAAAGGGGCTTGAGGCGATAATACGGTTGCGTATAGAACGGCTAGGAGATGGCTAGCAAAGTTTGATATTTTGGTTACTGATAATCGCATAACATGTTTTGAGCCTTTGATAGATCTGGTATGGCAATTGTGGAGTACTAGTTGTAGAGATAGGCACCTGTTTCGCCCAGGATCCTTAGTAGTACGGAGCCCTTCGGTTCAGCCGATCCTTTGTGGATACACCCATTTTATAAACGAATCGAAGGCGAACAACAATTCATCTCAAGTTAGGTGATCAAATCCCCTGATACTACAGCGACCAACAGTCGAGCTCGTGGCTGGTAAAAAAGACGTGTCTAGTACTCCATAACCGTCATACAAGACTTCATAAAAGGTTCGCAACATGTTATATGATTGTTAGACTACTTTTGATTTTTGGCGAGATCTATAAAAGCAGCCGAATGAAGAACTTTGAATACTAGTTCTGCCCTTTAGTCGGAACAAAGTTCAAAAAAAAAATCACATGAAAAATCAAAGGGCTCAATTTCTCGGACAGCCTATTATTTATTCTACCACCTATTGCAACGCTATCATTTATGCTAACGAGTAAGCGCTATGGAATTTCTGTTTCTGAGAATATCGTAAGGATACAAACAGATTTCTCAGGAATGGTTTTGAGTTGGCATTCATAATATTGATAGAATGGAAATAGCACACAATTACGTAATGGCAGAATCTAGAATCTTTAGTGTTGGTGTATAATCAAGAATAACGTCAATGTACCATTTTGTTTCAATTAACTGCATCATTATCAATTCGGCGAGTCGCTTGTGCGTGTGTAGCTAAAACAAATCGGTTCCATCAAAAGCGCTACGTTATGTGAACTGTGCAGATCTGAATCCACTAAAGAAATTGTGCTCAATAAAATATCAGTACCTCAATACAGCTTACACGTTAGCGCAAAAGCACATTACAGTAGAGCCAACTTTCACTGGATTCTGTGTATTTGGCCACTGGACGACACATCGTTTGCAAATCTTCGGATAAAGTGTGTGTTCAGGTAAAGAATATCTTTTACTTGATCGTATCTGATCTCAGCATAGCTTATTTTATAATGTTTTCTACGTCGATTCCATCAGCACGCAATATTCGAAACACTCCACGGGGCTAACTAATACTATTAATTCCAAGATCAAGTGTTGAAACTGTCGTTTGGTAACCATTCTTTTTCTCATAATTTTCTGTCAGAGTTACACACCAGCATTACTGCCTCCTCTCAAATTATCACTTACAAGGTATACATAGATATGTGGTTTGATCTCTAGCAATTATTGAAGTTTGGTGTTGTTAATTTCCTCTAAAGAGTGTTTCTCATTCCAGATAGTGCTACTCTCTAGTTTTGAGCCACAATGAATTACTGCTTGGTACAAGTCTACGATATCAGATTGTTTCGTATTCGGTTGATCGGCTATTCAGCATTTATCCAACCACCATTTGACCACTACACTCCATCCTGACGACTGAAGGGATCCTCGCATTTGAGAGAAGTTTGAGGGCGCGATAAAGTTCAAAAGCAGAAAATGACATGGCACTGATAATACAGTGTAGATAGCGAAAATTTTGAAACCTATGTTGGGACTTGCATTACTAGTGAATATGGGTTGTCCAAGTAACAAAGTAAACTCGGCTTACAAGAAACTAGATAAGATAGACGTATGCTCATCTGCTCATCGTCTTTACTATCAGGGCATAATTTGCCATGTTCTTTTGAGCGTTGGCCACTAGCTGGTGCCACAGAGCATCGGTGGTATTTATACGGATCGTGAAGCAGATGTCACCATTCTTGCAAAGGTACACAAACCTCAGTGCGTAAGATTAAAGTTCATGGACGCGAACCTGATTTGCATGGAATGGGAAACGTCACCATCACACGTGATATGGCATAGTGTTCAGGACTGTTATTTTTACGTAAGATTACTTTCGCACTGTATGCAAATTCACTGCTGTTGCCCCACTCCTCGGACATCTCAGTTATGGACATATGAGACTCTATGAGTATATTGAATTTGATTTAAGATTGATGCGGGATTGGTGACCTTTTCAGTTGGAGTAATGGAAGTGTTCAGCTGACTGCGTTCTGGGCAGCGTAATCTTTCCAGGCTGGAGAGGACGAAACTGTTGAAACAACAGTCTTTTGATTAAATTGTGTTTTAAAACCTTGTAATTGGCTTGCATAGGAGAAATTGTGAATCACTGAACTATTCCGAAGTTGATAGAAAGTCGATCGCGAAAATTACATGAACTCTTCGCTTTTAATTTCACTACCAGAGTAAACTTTGTTGAGTATTTTCATGAGATGATGCAGCTTACATTTTGCCGTAAAAGCACGCCACGCTGGCATTGACTGTTCCATTGGATTCTGGACATTTGGCCACACCGCAACCAACACTTTGGATATCTGGTCGTGCCATCTGTTCAAGATTAAAGTGCATTTTCTCTAATCAAAGAGAATTTGTTTGAAGAGCCTACCTCTTTAGAATTTCTATCTAAATTCAGCCAATGCAATATTACTTGAATTAATATAGTAGCATGGCTAGCATTGATAGGTCCTTGTTCAATTTCATAGCTGAAATGAAGTTTTCAAGCATACAGTTTGATTTTGCTTTAACGCTCCTCAACGGTCAAATGAAGTGCAAATTGGTACTGATCAAAGTTTGCGTAGTAATCCTTGGAAATTTCTCGAGGCGTCGATGGACATCCTACTACTGCTTCATCGGCCAACTTCTCCAGGTCGCAACTGTAGTTCTGAATTAATTACACTGAACCTTTATTTTACTGACTACTTTCATTATCTGATTTCTTGACAAAGATTTGTTCCCTGCAGTACAGTCGAACATGGTGAACCAAAAACTTTGTTCGAGCAAATGTATACATAAACTGGATCAGAACTTTTCAAACATTGCACGTAGAGTAGCGGCGAAATAAAAGCCGCTTATCACTGTTATTTATCCTGTTTACACTTGTGCATACGATAATTGCCGAAAGAGCAGTGCTATGTTTTGAATATAATGTGGTATTCAGAGATAAGCAATGCGAACCATAGTTTCATTACAATGGTTGTCAATAGTTCTAAATCAATACTAAAAATGCAACCAGTTTTTCATTCTGCACTGTATACACCATTCGATGCATGCAGTGGCGCGTCTTGACAGTGAAGCAATTGACGAAAGTTTAGAGTCTCCGAAACAAAGGAGCTGAGAGCTGGCAAATATCGCCAATTAGACTTTTTGCTCTGCGGAGCTGCTTCATGACCATCTCATTGTGAATATTTGAATAGAACTTTGTGGGAAGCTGATCGTATGGCACTCCAGATTCAGCAAATTTTGTTGACAATATTGAGGATGGAGCTTTGAAGGTTGGAGACTTTAGGTTAGTACTGATCTCTTGAAATTAGGCAGTCTTGCCGAACATTACATTAGATCGTTTATGCACATTTTCACTACAATTGCCACATATTCTTGGATGTCGGCGATTATTCACTAACCACTGCTTTCAACTTTTTTTTTCATATTTTTCTCTAAGTGGAAGTGGTATGACAATAAAGTATAATAGAAGACAATGTGACCACAAATCCAAAATCAAAAGAATATGGAAGTCAATGATCAGATTAATCATTTTGTCTTGTTGAGGAACAATTAGTAATTTATTTCTAAAAATCTTACCAGCGGTGAGAGTTTGTTATTGATGCGAGGTATGTTATGGAGACGTGTCACAACATCTTGGAAGTAGCTGGACAGTTTACCTCCACATCTATATTTTTTCCCATCCAGGAAAACCTTTAAAAATCACCATTACATCGTTTCTGACGAAAGATATAACGAGATCTGATGTCTTACCACCGCTGGCAGCAGAATTAAGAGAAAGTTGTTGATACGCATCATGTTGTTTGATAATCTAGAAGATATTAAAATAGAATAGAATTTTTTTACATAACTTCAATTATGATTAATTCCATGGAAGTAGATCCTGTCTTGGAGCATCAAATAGGAGGGGGGGGGGTTACCATTAAAAAATCTTTCTTCGAGATTGTTCAATGAATGGCAGAAAGTTGAACAAGTTGAGAATATGCAGGAATACCACAGATAAACGATTTGTGCTACTGAAGCGAACGTTATTCTCTTGAAGTGTTTATTCAAGGCATATATTTATTTGAAACGAACACATCTGCAGTTCATCTCGCGTGAGCACCAACACATTCAAAACAGTTCCCCATGGTTCAAGAGCGCACGTGGCGCGGTGGCTAGAAGTGCTCTGCGTCGCACACGAGGTCAATTTTTCGATCTTGCACTCATGGCCTGCCATTGATGACTTGGTGCCAGACTGGTCTCAGACTTGTTTGGGAGGATAAGCAGGACTGACTCGGTGCGACAGGAGGCCACCATGAGTCACTGTAGAGGCCAGATATGCATTCGATCACCTCAAACGAGATTGAAAATTGAATACGAATGCATGGCACATCCATCATGGATTGATCAATGCCATGAGCTTTATCCCTTACCCTTTTATATTAGTCTGCTTTCATGACAATGTTAAATCTAAACAGTAAAATTAAGAGCTAACACATGTATTCGTTTTCTGAGAATAACCATAGTCTCGTATCAATCAACTACCACATCTCTAACTTTGGATAAATAGAATGTTGAATTAGGTCTTCATTGGGAAAATGTGCAAGTGGAGTTTAATATGACGAGAAATTTCAAATAAACCTGAGGTGAATCTTGTGAAATATCGGCGTCATTACGAGATAGTTTCAGATCTTCCCATAAGTTTTGGCACTAGAGCAATAAACACAAAATTTAGTAACCAGGAGTAATAAAAAATGCATAACATCGTCATTAACAACACTGACAAAACATCACTAAAAAGCGCACCACACTGCTAACAATAGACGATCATCTCTTAACATCACTGTGAGCACCTGGACCGCTCCAATCGGACCCTCTTAAGACGATGTTGTCGCAGTCTCATATCGACAAAGAAAAAGTTGACCGAACTGGGTTGGGAGTTGTTGGATCATTCACCTTAGTCCTGACTTGTCGCCGTGTGACTATTTCATGAAGAAGTTTTGAGACATCAATCATTTGCGTCGAGGACTGCTAACTTTCTTTGAATCCAAGGGTAAAGAGTTCTATGAGCACTGTGTTACTTGTTACCTGAGAGATGACAGAGATGTATTGAGGCCGATGGCGCATACTCTGATGTGTTGTGAAGCAATTTCAATTACTTCTGGTTAATAAATGTAATGTTTACTGCTGTAGTGTTAAAACTTATGACAAGATCTAATAAATTCTCAATGACGATGAAACGGCAAAGTGATCAGAATAGACTAAGTTTAAGACACAGAGAAAATTTTAAATAGTGGTATACATATCCGGAAAACTGGCAAATCTGTGAGCGATAAAGCAAGTGACAATGAGCAACACCTCATAAAAGCCGTTCATTTAACGCGGCGTGTCAATTCACCTACCTAAACTTTGACACACACATGCATATACATACATACATACACATGCATACATGCATACTCACACTCATATGCACACACACACACGTGGTCGATGGCCCGATGACCCGCTCCGATCAGCAATCATTCCTTCTCTGCGGAGCCCTTGAATTGGAAATAGGCTTGCCTTTGAGTATGATAGCACTAAGTTGATACTTCACTAGGCCACCGCAAGTCACTGAGTAGACCACCAATGCTTCAATTACTTATAGTGATAATTCTTTAATTTTCCAGACTGCATTTGGAGCTCAGGGTACGCTATAAATAGATTTCTATATCAGGGAATGATGTAGAAATCTAATCTGCAAGGTATGAGAGTGTACTGAAAGAAAGCAGAGAGTAGAGTTCTTGAATTTGGCTCTAGGAATAGCCATTTCTAATCGCTACGACTTTGTAACTTTTCACTAGAGGTTCAGACAGTACAACGCTATGTGCACATAGAAGAACACCTAGATGACCGACATAATAGGTTGGGGAAAAAGGTTTTGAGAAAATGCTTGTACCTTTTTGAAGTGTTAGTTATTTTTTGTGTTTTTGGACTCATTTGAAAGCCCGTATTTTCCCGCGTTGATTGGTATATAATTTATCTACTTATTTCAAGATGGAGTTAACAAGCGGGCAAATTAGGTTCTTGATGATGCACGAATGGCTATTGGGTTCAAATGCAACGGTAAGTGAACGCATCAAGATGCATCAGCGCGTCAAAGAAGTAAATAAATCATATACCAATCAACGCGGTATAAGACGTGTATTCAAATGAGCCCAAAGACACAAAAAGGGGCCGACACCCAAAAAAAGTTACAAGCTTTTTTCTCAGAACTTATTCCCAAGCCTATCACACTAAAACAAACACCCCGCTAGGCACGTGTGGGACACGGGCACATAACGGAGTAGATTTCGATATAAAAGTCACTATCCTGCGCAAGAACATAGACATCAGTGTAAAAGATTCTGGAAGAGTTTTGAATTAATGTCACCAGTACAGACTGAACCGCAAGGTGTAATGACTCGTAATCACTCGTGATATGAGACAGTTCGTCAGATACGGGATTTACGGGTTTTGATGAGGGAGTTACATTACGAGTACATGCGATCTTTGAAGGATGGTTTTCAAATGAATCACTCAGTGGAAAACTCATAAGAGCGGTGAATATCGTAGAAGTTGATTCAGTGCTTGATGCGATTGAAATCTGGATCTAGTGATATTTTTCTAAACGAGTAATGAAGATGTTTGACTGCCTCGGTTGTCGACAATCTGATCTTTCCAAGCTCTGAAGAAGGCGAAACTGCCAAAACATCAGCTGTTTGAATAAATTACATTATAAAACCTCGTGTTTGGCTTAAGAAAAAAGTGAGAAATTAGTGAAGTATGTTGAGGTCGGTTTTGATAGTCAGTTAGTTCTAAGAAATCAACGATATAAGCTACAATCATTTCCTCATGTTTTCATTCAGCCACGCTGGCCTATTTTAAGTACACTACATTTACGCTCCAATCAAAAGATTCGCAAACCTTGGAACCTGTTGAAAAAGTGGCTACTTCATCCATATATTATGTCTATGATGTAGAATAGAATGCTCTAAATACTACACCTGCCCCTATTTTTATGGTCTCCAAAGTGTTTTGACTACATCAGCCAAGCAGGCCCTAAGCGTTTTGAACAGATGTGAAGTGAAAGAGAATACCGGTGTGCTAATAATCGAGTATATAACGAGCGATAATCGGTGTAGAAACACCACGTGAATAATGATGAAGTAGTGCACAAGGTTTTAGTGGCATAGCAAATCAACTAACTCTATAATCCCTGTCAAGCGAAACAGTTAGAGAGATGGAGCAAGTGCAGAAAAGATATGATATACAGTATGGAGTAAAGATGCATTCATCAGGTCATTTTGATTTGAGATAAGGTTGGTGATAAGAACTAAAAACGCCTCAAACAGTATAAATTTTGGCAATTCTGTATCCATTCGAACATTTTTTCCAATTCCACAACTCAGCGTAAGAATGATAATGAAGAGTTTCCGTGGAGAGAATAACCCTCGTTTTGACACATTGTCAAAAGCGGTTTTTCATCATTTACACCAAGACTCAATGAACTGAGGCTTGTTCTGAACAGTGTTAAACATGATTAATATGCAATGATGGAAGCGGTCATCTTTATTACATGGTTCTTTTCCTCGATCGTTAACTTTCGTCTCGATACGGGGGCATTTTGCCCTTTAGGTGTTTAAATGAGCTTTTTTAATAGCTTTCTGAGCAGGTGACGTGATCATAGAACTTCTTTTTCGATTTTTTCACGCTGGCGTTGCATCTACCTGAGCACTTGCTTCGAGTCGATCGCATCTCATTAAGGTTCATTTTTGTCTTGTGTCATCATTACCTAATAAATTTGAAGATCAGTTTGAGCTCTTTTTTTCCTTCTTTCTCTTCGCACTTGAGAGAAATCTGTGATGATAAACCCCACAGAGCCGCTAGTCTTGCTAGAAGATGACCGGGCAGAAATTGGAGGCTCGCTTAGTCCAATTTTCGATGAATTTTTGGTGATTTTACTCAAAATTGTGCTTCTCGCAGCGCAATTGGCTGATCCGTATGGAATTCACGGCAACACACACACACACACACACACATACACACAAACACACACACATACACACACACACACACACACACACACACACACACACACACACACACCACACACACACACCCGGCCCACGCCCAACACATACTGGCAGGCGAGCAAATGCGTATCGTATGCAAAATTCAATCTTATTTTCAATACTACAAAGCAATGAAACGGTCTTTTCTAAATGGGCACAGCGAAGTTGTTGAAAGTCATGCTATCGAATGGCTACATATATTCATGAGAACAACTCTGTCCTGAAAAGAACACGTGTGTGTAAAGACATTAAACTTTTTCTCTTGTTATAGTACTTGAGGAGAGCTTACCAAAAAACGAGCATATACAACATTCTCCCGGAACTTATTTTGAATGACTTCTAATACTCTTTTGAAGAGTTCTTTTACAGAGAAAGGGGATTGTTTCTCAGTTTGTTACCGTCTAATGAAAAAGGATCCATCCGTGCTTCATTTAAGTTTCGATACCAGTTGCGCCTGGTTAGACGCCTGGTACAACTGGGTTAGAGATGAGCTTTTGAGAAAGTGCATGCTTACCTCTAACTTTCTCAATAGATCTACTCCTTAGTTAAAAATGTAAGTCTATTCTACAAAGGTTTGTATTTCTTGTTACGATTTTATGTGTTTGATCTGGTTACCAAACCATACTTTCTTTGAACTTGCATTAATGAAGGACCAACTCCTATACTAGGAAAATTAAAGTAGACTTGTGGGGCTTGAAGGAACTTTGATAATCTCTAGGCTCAACGCATTGTATAAAAACTTTCTTTCACCTATCTTCAATTCTCACTCGCTTTTGTATCGTTAGTTTATTGCCCAGTCCTTCCAACCAAGTTACTAGAGGCTGCCTGATCAGCTTTCGTTTTATGGAGCTTGAGTGTACTTACGTCTCTAAAGATGTTGCTTATAGAAACGTGTAAACTCAAATACAGTAGTTCATACTGCTAGTCCGGAGGTCATGTAATGCCATTTAGAAAAACACCTTTGCTTGTCGTTTTTTGAACGCACGCACAGTATCTCGTTGATTTCAAGTGATTTGTTCTAATCAATGCCGTCTTCGTCAGTCTTCTTTTCGACAACTAACAACCGCCTATTTTCAACAGATAACATGGGTAAAAGGACACAGTAATTGACCTTTATTAAGAGCTTGCCAAAAATTATTTTGAGTGAGTGTATTTCCACTATTATCGGGAGACTTGCTTCCAAAGAAAAGTGGACGTTTCAAGTGATGAGTCAATCTCAACAAAGCTACGCAAGAGCAGTGTTAAAGCTACTAATCATTTTTGAGAGAACCTAGTGCCCAATACACATTCACCGTGTATGAGTATATGGATAGCCAATATGCTCTATATATCTTCTATTCGAAAACTCTCTTAGGGTGGGGAACTTTTAGGGTTTAGTGAACTTATTATATCGCTTAATATCACAGCACAATCTTATACTACATTAGCAAGCAATCATTTTCAGAATGTGGAACACTGTATGCTATTTCATGGTGATCATTTCATTGTCAACCTCGCCTTGAATGCCAAGCATTCTGAAGAAGTTGGGGAAAAGCGGCAATGCGGCACACATGACGTTACCAAGTTTTTGAGGGAAAGTCGGATTGATTTATCTATACGTCAAAGGCGAGCATTTTTTTCGTGAACAGTCGTTTTGCAGCGCTTACATTATTGGCCAAATGGACAAACATCATTATATAGTTAGTCCCTAATATTCCCTGACTATTTTTTGTGCTAATACTAATTGTAATTATCCATTATTAATAAAGAAAATTCACTCTGTCGGATTATGAACACGTGAGATGAAGCAGGCGGTCTAAACAATGACCCATGTGTATCGCAGAGCTCCTCTGACTCTTGCGATTCACTCATTCCATTCAGTTCATGGAATGTATAATAAAAAGTTGTGCCCCTCAACGGGAGAGAGTGGAACAAGAATGTCATTGTTTTTGAAGGTGGTTCTGACCATTAAATTAGGTAGTAATAGCAGGCAATACATGGAAGATAGGAAGTGACTTTTTTCATTGTAAAGCGGAGAGAGAGATAGAGAGAGAGAGAGAGAGAGAAAGAGAGAGAAGGGTCATAAAGAATAAATAAATGTTGCGCTCAGCACGATAATAATCTTACAGCTATCAGGTAGGACGAAAATATTGAAACGATAAATTGTATGTCTCATCATTAGTTATATTTTCTCTCAATTTTTTGCGAGTGATCCGTTTTCTAGGTTTTATGTCAATGAATAAATTTGGTTGTTCTCAGGGATCCATTTTCGTAGAGGTCTTTTATCACTAGGCAGCAATTTTTAATTAAACTTTTCGAAAGCTTGGAATTTGATAGCTTCAAAACTGTAAAGGCTTTTGGAATTCTTTTTAGCACTGTAGTGTTGAAAATAAAGCTCAGTTTCACGTGTATTTTCGCAATTAGCTCGAAGATTATTTCTTTAATTTGCAAATTTTCAAGTATAGACTAAGATATCCGAAGAACGCTTTTCCTCTTACTCTGTGGAAGTGATCTTTTCTTTTCTCAAAATATTGCCAAGTAAACCTGTTAGTGAGGCTAAACGCAAAGAGCTAAAACCTACACGCGAAAAGCATATGAACGTGTGAAGCAAATTTTATACGTTATGTCTTGAGTATTTTCTAGACAGGAAAAACTATAATTTGATCAGCAAAAATGGTGGTCCATATGTGAATCATGGTGAGTAATCGATCAAGACATCCCGAAAGAAATGACTATGAGTGTAAAACGTAACCTTCTCGATGCTCTTATAGCTCTCTATGGAAATCTTTTCAGAGAAAAATTTATTTTCTTAATCATCGGAATTTGTGTTATCGAATAATTGCTGTGTAGTAATGAGAAACCACTTACAAATTTTAGCTGTGGAAACAAAGCACTCCGAACACTTTGAGTTGTCTCACTTTTATTTTCGCTGCTATAGCGTTTTAGTAGGTTTGAAAAATTTACAGTTTTGAAAACACCGAGGCATACCCTATTGATTGATTACCAGAAATATAAAGAAAAATCTGAAGAGGCCTCTTTTTCAAAAGGCAGAAAAATGGTCCCATTAACGGAAAAGAACTGAGAATTCAGCTGTCTGTGGTTGGAAGCTTCGAATTTCTCAAATAACACTGAATCATTTGAATGATACTTCGAGCTGTAGGTTACAGCCCAAGAGCTTGATATTTGTGCTTGTAAAGATGCTCCGTTATTATTTCATTTTGTTAGGCAGTTTGAGAATGACCCAATTGATCATAGGCTTCCAACGAGACAATGACGTTAGTCCAGATGTCATTATATAGCCTTAAGGTTTCATTTGTCTGTTCCCATATACCGCCAAATGATTCTCTACGGTATCTTCACGTTATCAAATAGCAACTGTGCCCATTGGTAATGTTCGAACATTAGCGCACCACAGAAATGTTGAGAAGTCACAAGTTAGGTAAGAAATAGTTACGGGTAAAAGCAGCAAAGTCATGTAACCTCCTCAGATGACGTTTTGTCTACGAGAACCAGATGTTTTCAATTGGTCATAGAATGTATCCGTAGCGGCTAGTTTTTGACAGAGGTGGTAAGTTTCAGAGCCTGGAAAAGCCATGTAGGTGCACTTTTACTCTGCTAGACACTCCACGATAAAGAATTCAGCGAACAGATAACTCCACCGTAAAGAACTCAGCGAACAGATTGTATCACTGTGATCACCCCACATTCAGAAGGCGTCGAAACTCTCCGAATCATTGGCAAATGTTCTATTAGGTTTCAACTATGCTTCCGAACTCGATTTAAAAATTCAAAAATTTATTTTTCTAAGTAATTTAAATTATCGAATAACAATGAATGAACTATTCTCCACCTGCTTGGATGCAGTTCTGCCAACGCTTCAGCAAGAAATCAATTCCGCGCTTATAGAACTCACTATTCTTCGATGCAAACCAACCAGACAAATCTCCGCGAAAGTGATTGATGTTTCGAAACTTTTCTTATCCACGACCAGTGCTCCAATGATCTGGTGACATGGAACTCAGACGGAGACAGATCTAACGAATACGGCAGACGATCCAAGTTCTCCTAGTTCAAATTGGCCAACTTCTTCCTTGTTTTCTTGACAACGTGTGGCTTTGCATTGTCTTGGAGCAAAATGACCTGGCGGCGGTGGTCACGTGGACTTGCTTGATTGCAACGGTCCAATTGTTTAACTAATTTGTTGTCAGAGAGTTGACAGAATTGCATCTAGGCAGACGAAGAACACTTCAATTAATGTTATTTGACACTTTCGATTATTTGGGAAAATGAAGTCTTGAATTTTCGGATAAAGCTCGGAGACATAGTTGGAGACCTAATACTAGTGGGTTCTTTACTACTGAAATACTGTTAATCGATCAGTGTCCAGTTCAATAGATGCTGACTATTGGGAATTTCAGAAAATAAAAGATTAAACGTTTGATACTGATTAATTTTTGAGAGAAGCTTCGTGCATTTGACTTCGTCAGGCATCCGTAAAAAATGAACGAGTGCATATCTGCTTGAACAATGGCTTGTGGTGATTTACTTATCTATCACTCCATTGTTTCTATACTTTTAGACAATTGTTGTGGTAATTTTTCTGTCATACAGCTGGAACATGGTTAGCTCCACTAACAAATTACGTCTTTATGTTTTTATCCATCACTTTCAAATATAATCATGAAATCATCAACTTACAAACGTTTCTAAGGTTTAAGCTGAAAATGTGATTTGGCATTATAGTTGTTAGACTCAAAACTTAGACCTGTCCATTCAACCGCTTTATCATAGACATCGCTCAAAACGAATATACTCTGATGATGATTTAACATGTTTTGAGCCGTCTGCCAGGTCTAAGTATTGGAAAGGTACCAGTTTCGTCCTCCAGGACTTCTCAGTAGCACAGCCCCTTTGTTCAGTAGATCTTTAAGGCTATAATCCTCTATGTAGGAATCAACGCCGAGTATTAAATCACCGCATCTCAAGTGATAGAATCTCCTAGCATTGCACAACCCAGAGTCATGCTTGTGGCTGTCAAAATGAATTGTACGTTTTCATACGAACGGTTTTTCATAGGCCCTGCCCAAAATGATAATACTCTTGTAATGCTTCAACATATTTTGAGCCGCTTGTCATGTCTATGTGTTAAGGAATCGACTGAACAGAGGGGACTATGCCTGAGGAGCCCTTGAGGACGATACAGGCGCCTGTCTAGCACTTAGACCTGACAAACGTCTCATAACATGTCATATCATTATCAGAGTACTACCGTTTTAAGACTTAGAGTTGTTATAACTTGTCACACATTGATTTTCTCAACTGGTACAGCAAGCAAGAGATCTTAGCCACTATGAGATGTTCAAAACGAGGAAATCAAGCTGAATGTGCTCAAGAGCTCCAATTCTCGCATATAACTCGGCAGTGTCTAAACGAATTCTCTTTCTATACAAGTATAGATAAAAGAGTTTGAGCGGTATGCAAAGCATTAGACAATGAGCAGGAGTTGAAGTCGAGTTTCACCCGTACCTAGCTCGTGTCAACTACACCACCGCTACCACTTTGTTATCACTTTATTCGTTATAAACTATCGCAGTGTCAGCAACCAGAGTTTGATCTGGTATAGGCACGTATCGCCATTGAACTCAGTTATATCGAAAAGTGATAGTGTATCACTGGCATCGGTGGTATAGTGACAGCGCTCGCCGCGGCAAGGGTGAAATGTGGGTTTATCTTCCGAATGATGACGTATTTTTTGCACACCGCTCAATACTCTTATGTGTTATTATTAACATCATGCCACTGCAAAAAAGTGATGAAATAAAGAATCGGTTCGGGCTATATATCTTGAACAGTTGTCAGCACTCAGCACAACAGTTTAATGCCGATATGTGTTTGCTAAATTAAATCCGTCGAAAAATGTTTGCTGATAACTGCAATAATTTATATCGAGGAAAAAATGACAGCAGGAGGTGACACGCTGTGGTGTAGTGGTATCACGCTTACTCGGTATGGGTGGAACGCGGGTTCCACTCCCTCCAAATGTCATGCTTTAAATGCCACTTAATACTCTTTTATAAGTATTTGTAACACTTTATCTCCCGAATATTACTTCGAGCTGTAGATTTCTACACGGCGATCACGTGTTTGTTCTGGTAAGGTTAGTTTGTTATGATACTTTGTTCTTAGAAATCTTGGAGAATAGACCTACATTGTATTTTTACAATTCATCTAGGTCCACTAATATTATCCTTACATCACGTCACAAAAATATTGATAGGGATCACATAGGTAAAAAACACATATAAATAACAACAGCGAGGCCTTAACGAAGGCAAACTAATAGTTCCAAGTTCTGTACAACTGCTCTTGAGCAATCGTCCTAAATTTCCAGCCCAGTTGTGAGATCTTTTCAGTAAAATTAGTAGCAATCAATAATTTGAGATGTTAAAAATAATCGTCTATATGATCTTAAGGCTTTGTCTCGTCTAACTAAAAAGTTCTGCAGATACACTTCAAAATGTTACAAGTTGCCCAGCTGATCTTACGCATTTTTCAAGAAGAACCGAACGGTACGTGTGCATGTATGCTGAATGATGAATGTCATTTTTTCAGGTTACAGATTTTATGGAAAATATTCACAACTGTGGATTCTAAAAATGTTACAGATGTTGCTGCTGCTGCTCCTTTCAGACAAAAACTGGGCAGTTCTTTAGCACTTGAAAAGAATGATTTATCATCTACAAGTATCTAATTTTTGGTAAGATGCCTACAAGTAAAGAAATCACTTTAACTCTTTATATGGTTACTTGCTCATCATGACAGCGGTATTTTTGGGTGTCTAATTGCAAGTGAATTCGTTCAAAATGGTCCCTGACAAGGTGCCCATTTTATCTCCATGTTGAGCCCAAACAAAACCAATTTCACAATTTGATGAACTATATGTGTCCATTCAAGGAACTAAATGGAACTAAAGGAATCGTGTCGCTAGACCAAGTGGCCAATAGTTACCGAATGGCTATGACAGTCGCAGTCATGCATATCTTTCTGATAGAATGATTTCCAAATCCTCCACCAAATTACCGTCAAATTGATATTGTATTAAAAGAGTCACACGAGGCGTCTTTGAATGAAGACTGTACGTTGAAGCGCAAGTAAAGGAAAATAAACAGAGGGAAGGGAGGAAAGGAAAAGTGCTTAACTCAACGCTAAGCAATAACGTGTAGCGACAGCCTCCAAATGCGTACTAACAAACAATATAGAGTTCATTGTTGTTCCTGATTGAGACTGACACCGAGGTTTCGGGATATAATTCTAAGTAGTGGCCTGAGAGTGACCGCGAGAGCTTTAATTTCAGGCTTGAACGCAACAGCAGACTTTGGTGCTAGCCGCTGTCGCATTATCAGTTCTCTCTTTTTTAAGTGATGTTTTCCGGACCATCCGCATATGGAGCAATCTAGGCTCTTCTTCAAGATGACGGAGAGTTGTTGGATCGTGAAGATGCTATCTAAGAAGCTCACAAAAAGCTCATATTGCAAACTCATTCAACACATTTGTATAATAAGCGGTAGCGTCGCAGGACTTTATCATGTGCCTGCTATTGGAACAAACATTACACAGACAATCTAGGAACATTTGGATATTAGTGACATGGAAGAGGATGTGCTTGAATAGCTGGGAGAGAATTAGGTTTATAAACCAAGCTGTTCTTTCCGTGTACACGTCTACGCAGCTGACAATGAGCTTAACTTTTATCGTTAAGGGATCGGTAGACACTACGTCGTCAGTGAATACTACCCTATGAGTCGTTATGAGTTAATATAAGCCGAGACATAATGGTAGATCAGTTTCAGATTGTGAAATAACTAATGTTTAAGCCTTCCACGCTTGCCACTTTGACCTTTTTCGTGATTAATTTTGGGTTTCAATTCCAAATTCCTTTTCAAAGGATGGACCAAATAGGTGAACATCTTAAATTTGTTTTTTTTTGTTTCATCAATCTTTAACTCTACACGCACCCCGCCGCCACTGATTGGTAGTCTAATAGCTTTTTTTTTTTTATTCAGACTCATAAACGAAACAGCTATGAATGCGTGATAGAAGGCGAAAGGAAATTATTTTTGCATTTGGAACGAAAAAGAGCTATTTACCATCAATGACTCTTAAATAGTGGCCACTCATGAGAGTTAAAGAAATATATCACATTCGAAGGTAAACTCTTGTATCAAACAAGATAGCACTTGAAACACCCTTTCGTTTCAACACTATTATTCAGAGCGAGTTGAAGAGTCTCCAATAGTTTGAAACAGAGATTGATTTCTAACCCATCACTCTACTTCGTTTGGTTCGATGCCCCCCTATATGACAGCATTTGTCCAACATAGAATCGCGCGATAAGCCGTAACGACAACTTTGAACTCAGACACAATTTTTCAGCTCTTTCACCACCTACGGTCATGATTACGCTAGCAGCAAGTGGACTAGTTTGGGCTTCCATAAATGCAATTTATTTCCTTATTTCATTTGATCCGTTCCACAGCTTTTTCACTGCGTTCATCTTAGTAATTCTAACATTCAGTTCGTTTTTGGTCTTGTTCTTGAACGTCTTAGAATATTAGTTGAACACGTCTCCCTGCAATCTCGAGGACAACTTAGCTGTGACGATCTATGGGGCCTTTGTTGTTGACTGCCAGAAAGTGTTGGCGG
The DNA here is from genome assembly GCA_019055375.1 of Parelaphostrongylus tenuis. Lineage (NCBI taxonomy): Eukaryota > Metazoa > Nematoda > Chromadorea > Rhabditida > Metastrongylidae > Parelaphostrongylus > Parelaphostrongylus tenuis. The sequence goes on from JAHQIW010007303.1 coordinate 235,991, forward strand.
CATGGACCAGGTCTCTCCGCGCCACGACAAGCAACACGACCCTTCGACCATCCTTTCCCACCCTCCCGCTCAGCATAGGAACCAATTAAATGGAAGGTTTGAAATCCAACAGCGTAATCAGCAAGGTATGCTAAGGCACGAAGCCACAACGACCCTGATTTCGAAGATTTTTGAGCAAAAAGGGCACAAAGATCATTACCTAAATTCTTGCATTTTTGCGAATTTTTGAACTTCAGGCCCGATTTATGGTGCGAATGCCTCACCATTACAAGTGAGTTGGCATCTTGTCTCAAACTAATTATTGTTTATTGTTTTTGTATGGTATGAATAATCAGCTTTTCTTCTGCGCTCTGACTAAGCTGTCTGAGATGTCATCTGCAGAGCAAAATGATAGTGCTCTTAGTTTTCGTTCCTTACCTTCCTTTGCAGCTTCCGATAGTGACATCGGCTGTCCTTGAATGTCCATCGTTTTTCGTAACTGATCTATCAATACCGATCATGATGTTATCATAGAACAGCGACCCTATGCTTGTTAGAAGTTTCACAGTTTAAGGGTAATCGTTTTGTGTTCGGGTAACCCACTGATTATCGGCTTATTACGTGGTTGTTTCTTCCGTTAGACGTTTTTACAAGTCATAAATTATATGATGTTTTCGTCATCCTCTAATCTGTAGTAGAGTTGGATTCTTTAAAAAGACGGTCATTATCAAAGATGGGACCTTGCACTGAACAAGCTTTTGATAGACATAGATTATACGAGAAATCTGTGACATGAGAGTTGACACGAAAATAAGGGAAACAGGTCTGCTAGCGACTGAGTTATTGATTTACGACAGTTCCAGTGACCTATGAATAAAACCCTGCCCTACGACAATAACATTCATATTACCACAATCAAGTTCACCTATCATCCTCGCTCCAGTATCAATGTCATCTAAACGAATGTCGCGACTGCACGCTTCCAGAAACCAGTTTTTTCATTGTATATAGTGGCACTAAGTTCGATGATCTCTAGGCTCATCGTATAACAGGCAACACCCTTTCATCCATTTTCAAATCTCGTTCACTACCATTTGTTGGTCTATCTTGTTATTTTTCCGGCTACTGTCTCATTGTAGATTGCCTGTTCAGCTTCGATTTTGTAGAACGCAAGTAACTGATTTAACCTTCCTAAATAGATGTCTAATCTGGAAAAAGATGTCTCATATTGCTATACCAGAAGTGATGTACGCGTAATTTTTAGAGAACCTCTGTTTGAGTTTTTTTTTTGATGAACCCAATTATTGCTTCTCTTGATTTTGAATGATATGTCTCAATAACTGTCGCTTTCGTCAATTTTTTTTTTCTACAGCTAGTATCCTCACATTCTGAGAGAACAACAAGGGTGAGAGCACTTATTACTTTTTGCCCACGTAACCAATCAGTACCTCAAGTAATTGACGCTCATTGAAGAACTAATAAACATTATTTTGAGTTTATTCTAATGGTTGTAGTATACCTAATATTGAAAAAAGGGCGGGAAAGGAAAATACTATTCTAAGTGGTGAGTTAATCTCAAAATAGCTATTCAACGTAGTGCCAAAGGTGTCAATCATTCTTAAGAGAGCCCAGTGGATAACGTACATTTGGTGCATATGAGTCTGTGTGGAGAGTGGCAGTGTGCCCTTCATCGCTTCCACTTTAGAAGTCTCTTGTTTGGAAGCGAAATTTTAAGGACATTGTGATCTCGATATATCAATCGAAATTGAAGCCCATTCTTAACTAAATCAATTGGCAATTATTATTAGAATGTGGACAGCTGCATTGCTGACTTCCATGGTATTCATTGCACTGCCGACCTTCGCCCTGAGTGCTAAACATACCGAAGAGGAAAAGAAAGAATGGCAATGTGGCACCGATGACGTTACCAAGTTTCTGACTGAAAGTCAGATTGAATTTGATTGTCCAAACTTGAAAAGTAAGCAATTTTTGTCATCAATGTTTTGGAACGCTTACATTACTGGCCCATTCGACAAGCGAAATTAGACGGAATATCTGATGATCCTTGCCTATTTTTTGTGCTGCTAGTACCTGTAGTCGATCTCATATCAATACGGAAAAGTGATTCGATCAGATTATTAAATCGTTAAACAAGGGCAAGTGGTCAAAAGAATGGCTGCATGTGACTCGCAGAGCACCTTTAACCACTGCAACTCACGTCCCTTAATTAGGAGGTATTTATAGAAATTTTGCGCTCATGAACAAAGGAGGGATGAACAAGAAAGTTGAGTTTGTGGAAGTAGAAGCGCTTCTGAGTTATATTGTATTAGGTCGAAAAAAGTTCCTTTACTCCCGCAGAAAATTTAAACTTTTTGCATAAATTCAGGTGAAGGTAACAATAACTATTCCTTAGAATAAAGAGTATTACTATTAACGATTTCCCGCCAACGATCTGCAAGGTGAAATAGCCATTCTTTGGGCTGACGTGCCATTGTTAACTTGATCAAGTGCCTCGAACGGAAATTGGACCATAACTGGACGGTGCAGCATATGGACTGTAGGCTATGTGAAGCAGGACCTCGACTCCCTCACATCAGTCCATTTCCTTCGTCTTCCTCGTGGTATGAGTTTGTGATTGTCTTACTGAAACATAGTGCGCTTTTGACAAATCAGTGCTAGGCAGCTTTCCTTCAGCACACCGTAGACTCGGTCCAGCTGCTTGCAGTGGAGTCTTGAGATATTCCCATAAATTTACAATAACCAATACTGTGTGAAACAAACATAAAATATCAATTTTTCGCGGTTGTTATGGAATTTTTACCACAACCTGGTAGTAGGAATAACAAGTAATATTAAGAAAGGGAGTTGTATTTTTCACTGTAAAGCGGAAATGTTTAGAAAGAATAAATAAGTGCTGCGTCGAGCACGATGACTGCTACAGCGAGCAGGCAGGGCGGAAATATTGCGACGATGAATTCTGTCAATGTCTCACCGTTGGTTATTATTTTATCTCATTCTTCTACAACTGCATAACTTTATACCTTCTACAGCAGCGAGAAAATTTGATCATATCCGTTATTGGGATCCATTTCTTGTAACGGTCTAATTCACTAGACAGCGGTTTCCCGTTAGACTCAGTAATCATTCGAAAGCTAAATTTTGATAATTTCAAAGATGCAATAGCTCTTCGGAAACGTCTCCTTAATGCGCTGTAATAGTGAAATTAGAACTAGGTCCACATACGGAGCATGTTGTGCATATTTCTGTTATTCACTTAAAACAATGCTCCTCATTTCACAAAGATGTCTCAGTACTTTTTATTGAAGGTGTAGAGAAACTTTGTCCTATCACTCTCCAGGCTTAAAATTTTTGATTTCATTCTATCTTGCCGAATAAATCCACTTTGAGGCCTAAGTTCAAGCAGCCTAAACCTGTTCAGTAAAAATGTATGAAAGTGCTTACGAAATCTTGGAATATCAGAATTGGTAATTATGTGTTAGACGGAGACAGATTATTAAGTCGATCTCATTCGCTAGACATGAAATTTTCATAGTAGTGTGAGTAATCATTTGAAAGCTTGAATCTCTGGCTACAACACCACATAACTGTTTCTTCAAAACAATTTTTATAACGTTATAGCATTCAGAATAGGTTTTGTTTCACACTCGTTTTTTGCCTTCTTTTTTGTGCATGAGTCGCTGGAAGCACGAAAAGCGTATCAGCGTGTAGGAAATTTTCCGTAGCATCAGAATCATACGTTTTTATTTCAAGTTTCTGTCGAAACAGTGGAAAAATCCTCAATAAAATAACAATAGCTGCGGTCGTTTTAACGCGTAGTGAGGTAGATCACTACAGAGCTACGCGTAGATCGGGACATCGCCTCACTAACAACTCGCCGCTGTGGCTTTCCTTCATCATAATCATCAGATTACCTTGCAAACAAGTCGTCGCTGAGGTTTCCCTTCACATTCTACTCAGCTATGAACCCTTCTAATTGATCACAGGCTGAAGAAGGAACAACTGCGGAATTCATTTGGCGCCAGGTGATCGCAGGTAGCAGTTTTTTGACTTTCAGCCCCATAGCCTTAATGTATTCTTTGTTATGATTAGGTGATGATGTTATGAAACCAGTATTGGAAGAAGTTAGGATTTCCTGTTCTCCTGAATGCCGTCAAAGTGGTCGTAGCGATCACAGTATTGATTGATTTGTTTATTCCAATTCATACGCATAAATAAATATTCCAACGTTGTGCTTATTTTCTGAAAATATAGTTAGCAGAACAAATGAGATAGATTTTTACTTCTTTGGCTAATTTGTTAACTGGCTAACTCACAAAATGCGGAGGCAGGGCAAAGGCGAGGCGATCGGTCGTGGTTGAAACATTGATATTCAATTGGGAATTTTTCACCTCATCGGCAAAAACTTCAAATAAAAGTGTAGATTATAGTAGTATGGAAATTTTATGCACGCTGATATGCTTTTTGCGCTTCCAGCAATTTATACGCGTCATAAAAATGAAGGCGAAAGGCGTGTGTGAAACAAATTTTATTTCGGATGCTACGGTGCTGCACAAGAGTGTCCTGATAAAGCGGTGATGTGAAAATGTAGCCATAATTAATGCTTTCAAATGACTACTAAAAACTCATGAAAAGTTCCTGTCCAACGAATGAGATCGACTTGACAATTCGTTGCCGTTCAACGTATAAGTACCACAGAATCATACCTTTGCCTGAAGTGTTTCTTTCGAACGGAGAAAATCAACAAAAAAATACGCGTCATACGTGAATCAAGCTGCGGATCGACCACGCCGTCCCGTAAACGATGAGATCGAGCGTGCAACATAAGATTCTTATCACTCTTTCACCTTTTCATGGAGATCTTTGTAACACGACAAATATTTGCAGAATCGTCGAGATTTGTGTTATCGAATGAGTATTGTGTTACAATGCAATGCGTTCGACAAATCTTATCCGTAGAAACAAAACACTTAGGGCATCCTGAGTGTGACACACGGTTTTATTTTTGTTGCTACAGAAGAAACAAAAATCATAGTTTGAGACCTCTTACTCAATCTATCAGATGATTACCATGAGTCTTAAGAGAAATTGGATGAGACCTTTTTTTTTCAAGAAGCAAAAATTAGGTTCCGATAACGGAAAAAATCGAAAATTTAAGCTAAATGTTGTTTAAGGCTATGGAATTCGCAGAACAACGCTGTATCCTTTGAATGATGCTTCAAACTGTAGGTCGCAACACGAGGCTCCGAAATTTGTGCTCGCGAGAATGGTCCGTTATTATGTCATATTGTTAGAGAGCTTGGCGAAGAACCCTATCGTTTATCGGCTCCAAACGCGACATTGGCGGCAGTCCAGGTATGAACAGATATTCAACTCAAGTCCTTTTTGCCGATCGCCATAATACTGTCGCATGAATTTCTACGGCAATTATATATTTTCAGAACGCAACTGTGTCCACTGGCAATGCTCAAACATTAGCGCGCCACATAAATGTTGACAGATCACTAGTTAGGTAAGGAATGCTTACTGATAATAGTAGCAGAAACAAACATTATTTCCATATAAAGTTTTGTTCACGTGAGCCAAACAGTTTTCGTTGACCAATTCCAATGCACGAAGTCTTCTCTTCGAGTGCACATATTTGTTCTGTAGTATGACTCGCGTAAAAACCTCCACAGCGTTTATTTTGCACTTCTTATGACGAGATTTGTCTCAAATATCCAACTATGAAATCATTAAGAAGACGGCTTTTTTTTTGGCTACTTGGAGTTTGAAGTCTATATTTAAATTTATATTTTATGTAATGTGTTGCGTCACGAAATGCCTGAAGATCGGCATCACTGGAGAGGGTTCTTGCATTGTACGCGCAGAGTAAAAAACAATCTCCATGGTGTATCGTTTGCGTGTTCAACAGATCTGGTTTTAGAAACGTCTTGTGCAGCCCGTGATTTTGTAGTCTCCCCCTAGTCGTCTCACCGCTTGAAGAAATTCACGGGAAAACCCAGTATGAGTGGTGCGTTTCTTAGGAAAACCCAGAGTGGTGCGTTGAGTGGGGATTCATACGCTTCCTGGAAAGGCCCTCTTAAACTTCGTAACATTCAAAATTGAACTGATTATACACCCGCCTCTCGCTTCTACTGTTGCTTCGCTGGAAGCAAGAAAAGCATTGTATTGAGGATATCTTGTAACATCAGAGTCATGCGTTTTTATGTGAATCATGCGTTTTATGTGAAGTTTCTTCCGAGAGGGAAAAAATTCCTCTCTAAATGAAAAGAATCGCACTCTACATGTGTAACTCGTCAGCGCCATCGATCGACCACCGTGTTGCAAACCGTGACAGTCCTCCGCTGCCCTTTTCCCAAGCCCCGTAGATTAGCCATAAGACGGAAGCTTGCATATGTGAATCAACCTCATCATTCCTGCTGCACTGCACTGAGACGATCTATTCTGAATTAAGAATAGCTTAGGAATCATCGAAACGTGCTCTATCGAATGGCTTCTGATAGTCTAGATAAAGTGCTCTATCCTCCAAAAACGCGTCTGTAACAGTAGCCAGAGATTAAAGCCTTCGAATAAATTTTGAAAGTTCAATGTAAAGTCTTTGTCTAACGAGCGCACATGTTTCTTCATTTGGACGCGGATAACGGAAAAAAACCGCTCGAGCTTCAGTCAGTTTGTGCGTATCTTAGCGGGACTTCTTGTGTAGTAAGTCAAGTTGTTGGAGATGATTTCACGCCGCCTTTTGATCAATGCTAGGCTCTGTTGCCAAATCACGAAAACTCAATGACGGTTCCGCTCTAAAGCTGCTTCTCGGTCTTCATGGTCCAAATTCAATGACCGGCTAGAAGAGGGTTGGTCTTCGAGACTGAAATCACCACTTTCAAATTGTTTGCACAACTTTACAACAGTGACATAGCTCACAGTTCCTTCATATTCGGCAACACAGATCTCCTTCGTAGCATATATTTTTGAACGAGTTATCGAATCCAGTAATGGCTTATCAAAACTCGAAGCTCAGTTTTGTCTATCTTCATTGTTTGATATCCGAAAAGTTAATCAAAATTCGATGCACTATAAGTAGTGTTGCCGTGAGAGTTTCTCAAAGAAATACTTCTGATATCACTTGTCACCTGTTACCTGTCGTTCCGTTGATCGCCGATTGTTCGAGCGGGTACCAGCAACTCTTCATTCTTCCCTATCATGTGTAAGAGCAGCCCAGTGGGTCCTTCTCGCTCTAGGGATTAGCTGAGCATCATATATATCTTCTATCGCTTTCGTGAAGAAATCGGACCAACGGGTCACTGGTCTTCCTTTACAGCGCTTGACGTCCCGAAGAATTCAGTCGGTAACGGCTCTCGTCCATCGGTTGTCGTTGAAGCGCATCACGTGACCGGCCCACCTTATTTTCGACATCCTGGCGTGTAGAACGGCGTCTCTGATTTTCCAATCGTTGACGTAGGTCGGAACTTCGAATCCTTTCTTTCATTTGCGAGATACGGGATACTCCTTGCATTGACCTTTCGACTGCGCGTTCAATAACGGCAAGTGGTCTTTCATCCTGCTTACGTAGCGACCAGGTTTCTGCTGCATACGTCAGGGCAGGGATAATCGCAGAGTCGAAAAGGTGGGCACGGAGTCGGATGTTCTTTGTCCTCTTTACTGCATCTTCGATGCTCTTAAACGTTCCCCAAGCCGCTCGTTTCCTCCTGCTTAACTCTGGAGCTAGGTCGTTCATCATGTTGATTTCACGACCTAGATAGACGTAACTGGAGCATTCGGAGATTGTCGTTCCGTTGAGCGTGAGTGGGGCATTCGAAACCCATCCGTTCCTCTTGAACATCGTTTTCGTTAGATTTAGTTGGAGACCAATCTTTCCACAGGCGTTATCGAATCGGTCAACATTCGTTCCGCTTGGCTGATGTTTGGTGTTATGAGAACCATATCGTCAGCAAAGCGAAAATGGTTTGATTGTCGACTGTCAATTTTCACTCCCATATCGTCCCATTCTAATGTTCGCATGACGTTTTGTAGGCTGACAGTGAATAGTTGTGGTGAAATTGTATCGCCTTGTCGAACATCTCTTCTTACGTCAATGGTGATATTGTTGTAGAATGGAGATATTTTGGTCGTGAAATCTTCATAAATCATAAAGCACGAAGGATCATTATGTACGGAGTAGGGACGCCCTGGTTATCCAGAGCCTCTATAACCGCTTCTGTTTCCACTGAATCAAAGGCTTTCTTCAGATTGATTAAAGTGAGACAGAGTGGTTGTTTGCAATCTCGTGAAACTTCAATGAATCTTGTAATCTTGTGGGTGTGGTCTATGGTACTAAATCTTTTTCAGAACCCTGCTTGTTCGCATGCTGTCCTTTCGTGTTCTGTCAATAATGTTTAGGATGACTTGAGTAAAGAGTTTATACACAACGGACAGCAAGCAGATTGGGCAATAATTGCCTATGTCGTGAAGGTCTCCCTTTTTGAACAACAATACGGTCTTGCTGGTTTTCCATTGAATAGGGAGCTTGCATTCTGACAGGTAACAAGTGAAGAGCCGAGCCAGGGTGTTGATGAGAACTGGCGGATGGCAGGATCTTCAGGTGTTCTGGTCTAATCCTGTTTGGATGGGGTGTTGTTCTTTTCTTCACCGACGATTTAGCATGTCGGATTTCTGATGGGAGGACCGGTGGAACGACATATTCGTCCTCTTTCAATTTATATGACGGTAAGAGCACATGGTTAGCGAGGATATCCGAGTTGTACTGGTGGATGATTTTCTCCATAGCTCTTTTCGAAGGTGTAAGCGTCCTGTCAGGGTATCGGAGTAAAATCTTCTTGGTCTTATAGTTGGCAAAGCCTCGCTGGGCTTTGCGAATGCTCCTCCCAGCTTCTGCAGCTTCTGCCATAACTGCTGCTCTTCTCTCTTTGAGGTCTTCTTTTGTCGCTTCTCTGCATGGTTTCGCAAGTTCGGGCGTAAGGTTTCGGTTTCCTGCAGATCGTGCGATTCCATGTTGACGTATCAGCTCGAGTGTCCGCGGAGACAAGCGTCTCTTCGTGACCTTAGGACTCTCGGATTTTATAGCGCTAACGAGTCGATCGTATTCTTCGTCAATGTTGTCGACAACGGTATCTTCTCAAGAGCCGACTAATGATTTGAATGCATCCCAGTTTATGATAGTTCTGGGACTTCGTTTTTTGAAATTAGCGGCTTTCTCTCCTCTCCGCAAAAAAACGGAGCGTTGCGCGAAGAAGGCGATTATCTGATTCCGTTTAGAACTTAGGAACAGCAGCGACATCGGTCAGGCGAAACTTTCGATTTACTAATATGGGGTCTATTTCGTTAAGGTGCTCTCCATTGGAGGACTCACACGTCCATCGCTGAGAAAGAGGCTTTTGGAAGTGCGCGTTACCATGGATGGTTGGAGTCGTCATGATAAACTCAGACAGCCTCTCACCCTGTTCATTCCATTCTAGTCCGTGGGTCCCTATGTGACGTTCTTCAGACGTTCTTCTAGGTCCAATTTTTGCGTTAAAATCTCCGACAATGATTTTGAAGAATGCATGATCTTCTCTGAAGAATTTTTCGAGATCTATATAGAACGCTTCGACTTCGTCTTCGTCATAGCTTGATGTGGTGTCTAAGCAACGAAGATGGTCAAAGCCGGCATAGAACCACATCGTTTCAACCGTAATCGTCCGATACGTGTTGTTAGTTGTTCAAACGAATCAATGCTCACAGTCAAATTCGATTTGACGAGGACGCCAACGCCGCCGACACCTATGCGATCGCATGTACTAAGGAACAGTTCTTCTCCGGTGTCATAAACAGCGTGAAAAGAATGGCGCCTTCTCGTCTCAGCCAGGCCAATGACGTTGTACCTTATTCTCCTTGCTTGATTCAATAGATGTTCTACCACGGATTCGCGAGCAAGGGTTCTTGCATTGTAGGTACAGATCGTCATTTTAGTCCGTTTCGATCTTGGCAGCCTAGTTTGGCCCTGAGATTTTAGCAGCCTCTCCTTACTCGCCCTACCTGGCGCTGCCGTACCATGGGCTCTTTCGTGGTCAGGGAAATGAGGCCCATATTTGTTACTGTTTTTGGCATTTTGATACCCAACGTGTAGCTTGCCAGGCTCGAATGTGGGAGCTGGGTACTCACGAGTAGCTTGCCAGTCGCTCTCGGAGGAGCGGGAGGAGTTTATTTGTTGGAGGCGACTCCTACCGCCTCCCATGTACTTCCCAGCCGCTTGATTGCAGTCTTTAGGCCGACTTGACTCGTAGAAATAGAGTTTTTGTCAAGTTGGCGCTGCAGAAGCAGGAGTGCTCTCCCTGAATCAACCTGCGTCTCTGGGAAGCACATGCTCGCTTTTGATTCGCGTTTATCCACCACCTGGGGACGCGTCACGTGCCCTCACGACTGACCGGGCTGGATCCCTCAAAGAGGGAGGTCCGTGGGTTTCGAGATATGCTCATGAATTTGCAATAAAAGTATTATGTGAAACGAGCATGAAGTTCAAATTTTTTGCTGGTATAAAGAAACTTTTTTCTCATCCTATTATTTCCTAAGCAAGCTTTTGACATTTACGTTTCTTCACTTTTTCCACAGTCAAAAACTTTGGTGTAACTGTAAGTATGTGGTTTCTTTTATCTTCGCGTATAAGAGTTGTCTCGCACAAAAGCATACAACCTTAAAAAAGTCATGGAGTACACAAAGGATAAAAAACTACGAAACTTTCGAAACGCGGCGAGAAGCCAACTTCTTGAGCAGAAATCACGTTTATGTATGCTCTTTAAGGGGATATGCCGCAGAGACCCTGCAGCCGGTGATATTCACATGCATGCTTGAATTGCATGGTTTTCTATATCTGCATATGTACATAAGCATCGTGATAAAAAAATCACTACTTTCGCTTATCTATGCGCACTTCAATCCTTTAGCGACAACGCGATTTCTACTTGAAGAGAGTCTTGATAGTCATCCGATAATGTAATTCTCGACAAATTCGAAGATACTTTGATTTTGAAAAAACTTTTCTGTGTGCCATAGCAGTAAAGAATACCATGTTTCATGCTCGCAGCGTTTTTTGCTGAAAAAGGCATTTTCCATGCTTTCAGTGATGTTTTGATAGTTAACTCTCGGAAACGTCAATGCTGTATCTGATTTTTGAGTAAAAATTCCAGCGCTCTGTAGCAGCAGGAAGAAGACATGCCTTCGCACTCAGCATGCACTTCTGGCCGGCTAGGGTGATCGAGCAGCTGTGTATCAAACCGTGCAGTTAATTTCCCGCTCAGCGCTCTTCATATGCAGCGTGCCGTTTTGTTAACAAATCAAGAGTTCTTCGCTTTAACATTTTTTGAGTGCAACATATGACTATGATACTTCAAGATATCTTCCACGCATTAATGTACTTCTCGTGCATAGGCTCAGGCTGCTCAAACTTAGGCTCAAGCTTAGGCATACTAGCAGAGTTGTTTGGCAATATAGAATGAAATAAGAAACGCGAACCCACAGAGCGATGGTATAAAGTTCCTTTTGCAACTACGTTACATAAAATCCGAGAATTTTTACAAAATGGAAAAAGAAGCTTCAGAATGAATTACAAACAAAATAGTGAAGACGCATTGAGTGTGAAATGTGGTCTTATCCTCACTGGAACAGGGCACTAAGGAGCCACTTCCAGAAATAATATAGCCTTGGAATTGTCGAGAGTTAACACTCTTGACAAATGAGACTTTTTTATAAGAGTGTTAGTAATCATTTGAAAGCATTATTCTTTGGCTATGCATCACATGCTCTCTTTTTGAAATGGCCTCTTTATAGCGCTATAACGTTCAAAAAAATTCATGCTCCACACCCGCTGCTTGCTTTGACTAATACTTCGCTGCAAGCGCAAAAAGCGAATAAACGTGTAGAAAATCTCGTTTGATATCGAGTACTACGTTTTCTTTGGAGTTTTCTCTAAAACGGAGAAAAAGCCCAGAACAATATCAGAAATTTCACCTCATGTGTGAATCGTGCGTGCACGATTTGTCAATTGCGCTGTCAACATACGGCATGCATAAACCCAGCACACAAACTAGTTGACAAGCAAATGAGCCGCGTATGTGAAGCTCAATCCTATTTTCTCTGCTTACTGGAGTGAAACGATCTTTGGAGAAAATAACGCGTGTATGAACCACTAAACTTTCTTCTTTGCCACAACGCTGTAAAAAGGCTTTTTCAAAAAACAACCATGTAAAGCATTGGCCAGAGGTTTGAGATTTCGATTAATCTATCAACTTTCTCAAGAAAAGTTCTTGTCCACCGAGAAGGGTCGTTTACCCTTTCTGTGTCGTCTAACGGAAACCTGCAAAGGCACTTATAAACGATCATGTGAGTAACTGATAAGAAAACATTTTTCGCTAATGACATATGCCATCGCATATCCATACTATAAGCTATCGATTAATCACAAGAACTCCAGGTAAAAGCTTTTGCGCATAGAAATAGGCCACCATAAATGAGTTTGGATCTATATATGCCACCGTCGTAAGTCCTATGCTTTGTGCGGTTATTCCATGAGGTTTGTTATGGCACTTGTAAAGTAACAGACATGTTTCGGCATGCCAGCTTCATCAGTAGCACGGTGCCTTTCGTTTGGACTTATCACATATAAGAGGATATACTCCGCAAATATACAGGAATTGACCATGAAGATGTTACACTGCGCGTGAGATTTGAAAACCCACTTGACACTGCAGAGATGACATATCACTACATGTCCAGCAAAACGATCATCGACATTATATCGATTGATTGTCACTTGCTCATGGCTGGTAAGCTTGATAAGACCTTCATATTCGACTGTTATTTGAGACCTCTCTTAGAACATTATTAGGGCGAAAGATCGACTTTCTATCAATCTCGGAATCAAAGTTAATTATCAGTTCAAATATGGAAACTTAGCTCTTTAGCTGGCATGATGCTGCCATCCGTACAGCAAGCTATTAACAACAATTAACAACGACAACAGCAACGTCGTCTACCAACCTCGTGCCACTAAAGGGCTGAGTTTCCATATTTGAATTGATAACGTTAAGTCGTCCCATAAGCTTCGGCGCTAAGGCAATAAAAACCAAATTTATCAATCGGAAAAAAAATCAAATTGCATAATTTCGGTATCGCCAAGATGGAGCTGTCTTGGGAACAAATGAACTTGTTAATCACGCACGAACAGTGAGCAGGAGAAAATGCTAGTAAGCGGCGCACAAGATTAATAGAATTTAGGGCGATGGCATGGTTGCAGAAAGGACGGCTAGAAAGTGGTTTGTGAAGTTCAAAGCTGGACAGCCGTGTTTGGACCGTTCACAGTATGCTCCATTAACTTTGTTCGCCGCTTTATTATCATTTTTGCAACGCGCCATTCGCGCATGAGTAGCATGCAAAGTTGTTCCCACCGGCAGCTCCATATCAAAGCAAGTATAAGCAAGTTGTATAGCAAAATATTAGCAATAGATGCTTGTAGAGTGTAGGCATGTGTTTTGACTTTTCAACCTCATCAGTAGTACGGTGTTTTTTGTTTGAGCCAATCCCTTGTAAGAGGATACCCATAGATATGAAGAAATCGACAACGGAGATGTTGCAAGTTCAAAGTGAAATTTTTACTTCATAATGCAGAGATAACATATCATATGTCCAGTAACAATTACATCAGATATTGTAGAAATCAACAGCCGAGTACTGGCGATAAGGCTGAAAGGCCGAAACACGTGTCTTGCACTTTATTAGTATCAGAACAGATCTTGTGAAAGACTTAGATTAAGAGATCAGATCATGTTGTTTTAAGCGAAGTTTGAAAAAACAGCCGAACATAGAGGTATTATCTATGAAAATTGCTTCACTTCTTCTGTTAAATGTATAAAACTTTTGCAAGGATCAATGAAATCAATAAGTTGAGTGTTGTTGAATAATCTGACCTACGAGATCGTAAGAATCCATTTTCTTCAGGAGGAATGGCAGCGTCGATGAACTTCACAATGAAACAAGTCCAATAATTTCTCTTCTCACGAGTCAGCACATGTGAAGAATTGAACAGTACGTGTATGTAAAAGTAATAAACATCTTTTCTTCTCGACTAAAAATGTGCCGAAGAACGTTCATAAAATATTATAGGTTGAAAGTGCTGTTATTACACTTTGCTTCCGTAAGGAAGCGCAAAATCTCAAATGCTCTCGAGCGACATTGAACTGATGGCGCGTCAGCGAAATGTCTAATTCTCTCCATGCTAAGGAAGGAAAAAAAACTTCTTTTGCCCGTGTTTCACCCTGTCATTATCACCGGAGTGCTCTTATTTGTCCGAGTGTAATTTTTAGGAAAGGATTTATCTTTTCAGTAGGATCTATGAAAAGGCGTTTGACACTTGCTTCTTTGAACTACATTTTGAAAAAGTGCGTTTCTGTAATTTTCCGGGCAACAAATCAATACAGATTCTTGTGGCTGACGTTTCGGCAAATATGCCTTCTTCAGAGCCTGAACGTATTATTCGTTGCAGCTTTATTTATATGACTATACAATAAGGAAAGGGGAAAAAAAAATTATTTGAAAATCTAAAGTATTGTAAGCGAAAATCGATTCAGGGAAAACCACTCACCTAACCATCTAATCCAGGGACTACCTATGTTGTTAGCGCCAGGGTGACGTATGAACCCGCCCCCATGTCAATAGATCAAACTATGCATAGGTGTCAGCTGTGCTTTCCTTATTGTATAGTCATATAAATAAAGCTGCAACGAATAATACGTTCAGGCTCTGAAGAAGGCATATTTGCCGAAACGTCAGCCACAAGCAATCGAGAAAACCCATCGACCGAAAATAAGAGCAATCGATTGGGAAAAGATACCAACCTCGTGAAGCTTTAAATAAAGATTAGTTTTCTAAGCTTTTCTTCTCATTTTCAAAGTTTTATATTATTAACATGCCGAGGTTTCAAGAAAGTCGGTCTTTCGAGTTGTTACAATACAGATTCGTGCAGAATTCTCTGAGCTTTCTATTTGTAGTGAGTTTGTCCATACTTACCGCAACATCGCCACTGTACAAGGAGTTTATCGTAATTTGCTGCTTTACGAGTACGAATGGAGACGCAATGCGCAAGCAATGCTAAAAATGCCTTTTCCCAAGCAATTAGACACATTTACTAATCAACAGTGAATGTAGCAGATATCACGTAGCATTCTTAACAGAATTCGTTAGCAATCGAGAAGATCTGAATGCAGTCTGCAAAGCTCACTCGATGCCAATTCTTATTTCCGATTCAAGCAAAACGGCAATTATAATGAAGAGTTTGTACAGCACACGACAGTTATGAGGTTCTCATCGCTCAGCCTTTTTTGCCAAAATGATTGGTTACGGTACCGTCAGCAAATTGGCATCCTTTCTTCTCGAAGGCGATACTTCCAGGCATAGATTATGAAGACGTTGTTGTTTGCACGTCCCGACTCACATCTACCTTTTGAGTATGACAGACCCACGGCGCTAATCCCGCCTCACTCCATGTCTCATATCGTAACACGTAACCAAGCCGATAATTGAATAATTTACTTACCACTACTCATTCAAAAATGTGCAACTTATAACGATACTTGTAATGTAAGATTAAGACATAACAATATGCTTATCAAACAACACGAATAATACGATAGTACAATACAATCTAGTGCAGATGCATTGAACACTTTCAGAACATCTATTTACTGATCATGAACAGCAATGAAGATCCATAGATGAACATCAAATAGTACAAGACGCCAAGAGTAGTACTAAAGTGTCGTGGGAGTAATTCAAGCTAGCAAACATCTTCCCGGTTACTAGCATCATTAACCACTCGGCGCCGCCAACTGCTCCCCGCCTTGCGGAGCGGGGCTGGCGCCTCGAGTCACTCCTACCCGTAAGGTTGAGTTCGCTGTGATATTAATTGGTGTTGGAACTCAATCCTTATGATTTCCATCGCAGTTCGAACTTCAGCATAAAAAATCCCTCTTTTTATACAAAAGGATTTTGGGATACAAAACAGAGATAAGGAAACAAAAAAGATTGGCGAGTTACGTTTCCGTTGTCAATTCCACATTACGGCCAAAGAAAAAGTGATGCAATTTTTCTTCGCTTGAGTTAAAAGCTAAATTCTGTATTTCCGAATTTTGAGACTACTTCATGGGTATTTTGATTCACAAGTTCTGCCTGTATCGACGCAAGTCCTGCAAATATCTTTTGCGACTGACATTCATTATTTGCTGAAGAAGGGAGATATGTTCAGATCAACTGTGAAATTCTTTGACGATCAAATCGCAGTGCTCGGTTAAATATTTTTCGTCTAGCATGCAGGTTTAAGGAAGATTTTGTTCAGAATATTCTTGTCATATACGACTTGTCTTTATCTCCTTAATCAATAGCAAGAACTGTTCATGTAGAAATGGAAACGGCCGAAGAGTTTGAACGCGTTCCGAACATGAGCTTGGAGTGCCCTCTCAAGGATCTGTTGCAGTTTGTCTTATAGCAGTAGAATGGAAAAGGAGGAAACATGTATTTGGGAAAGTAACTAGCAATGTTTGCAAGTTGAATTTTATAAAACTCCTCGAAATGTTTACTTGATGAATCAAAATTTACATTTTCAGGCAACAATGTATACCCAAATATATTTGAGAACGTCTTCTGATAAGAAAAGCCTACGATGCTATGGACCTTTTCGAAAACGCAGAAATTTATCTCAAAGGGTGCTATAAGGATAAAAAGGGTAAAGCTCTCGGCGTTGGTCAATCTCTAAGCTATACGCCATGTACTCGCCTTCAATTTTCAACTTCGTTTGAGGTGATTGAATTCATATTTGGCTTTCACAGTGACACGCGGTGGCCTCCGCTGGCCCAAGTCAATGCTCCTTATCCTTTCACACAAGCCTGGGACTAGTCTGGTAGCAATTCAGCAACCTCTAAGGGATAGATGGTTTGGTGAGCCATGGCCGTGAGATCGAACCATTGACCTCTTGTGCGACTTAGAGCACCTCTACCCACTGCGCCACATGCGCTCTCTCAAAAGGGTATTACTTAACAAGAAAGCACAACTTTGGTATAGCATCATATTTATCCAGTTGAGGTGTGATTAGGAGTGCTGTGCAAGAACGTTTGCGTCACCGCGGGATTCGAACCCAGATCTCACTCTTCGCGGGAGCGTATGCTAACCGTTCACCACCGACGCTCGTTATGCAGCAGTTAGCATACGCTTCCTGAAAGAGTGAGATCTGGGTTCGAATCCCGCGTGACGCAAACGTTTTTGCACAGCGCTCCACATTATGGGGTACATTGCAAGCCCATAACACCGCAAGAGGCAGTCAAATAAATGAATTTCAATTGTTTATTGAGGTGTTGATGATGGCTCTGGATCCGAATTGTGTAAAAGAACGTAAATATATCAAAGAAGCTGCACAAATTCTTGGAGGAAAAACTACCACAAAAAGAGTTAAATCGTGTTTAGACAAGTAATTAAACGACTTCATGTGCGAGTTACACTGCAATACTAGAAGTGAAACGCCAGAATGATTTGCACCTATGTTTTGAGAAAGTGAAACAAATTCGAATAAACAACAATCTCATCAAAAGAACGAAAATGGATGGTTATTTTTTGTTAGGATACAAAAGAGTTTCTAATACAAACATGATGGGAACGGATTATGTGATTTCCACTAGGTCACTCTGAAAAGGATAGTAGGATTAAATATACCTTGCAATCATTTTTAAGCCACGCATGTCAGTGGTCTGTCAAAAGGGCTGACTTATAGAGCCCGATACACGTGTTTTGAACTTGCGATCTCGTCAGTCGGGCAGTTACCCTTTCTCGTCTTTTGCTAACCTCTGTGGGTGCTCCAGTCTCCACACTAAGAGTTAGCGACGACGAACGCTAGCACTCTATATCCAACGAAAAACTCACCAAACACAGAGTGTTGTACACTCGATTGCTTGTGGCTAGTATATTCAATATATAATGACTTTCGTTTCGAGTGTTTTCTTAAGAACACAGCTCAAAATTCAATATGCCTTGCAATCATTTTTGAACCACGCATATCAGTGGTCTGTCAAACAGGGCTGACTTATAGAGCCCGATCTCTTATGGAATTATAGAATTAGAAGAATTATAGAAGTTATAGAATCTCAAAAATGATTGCAAGGCATATTGAATTTTGAGCTGGGGTAAACGATATTAAAATCACGCAACCTTGATTCCTTTTGTCTAGTCAATCTGGTGTTCTTTGCTCTAGTGCCAAAACTTATAAAACGACCTAATTTCATGACCAAATTTTGATTTTCTGAACTCCATGCATAATTCTTTGATTTTGGTTTTGGCGAGTTGGTCGAGAATTTCAGAAATTTCACTTATCACCAAATTATGAAGAATGCAGTTTTGAGCATGTAACTCTGAAAAAGAATCACATAAAAAGTCTTTTCTAGTACAATCTATTTTGAACGACCCTTCATCATACTTTCTTGTGCACACCCCAACACTTCTAGTATTCAATTCAGTTGGTCACTGCATCTTCTATGAAGGTCTTCGCACATTTCGCGTGTTCTTTTGAATACTGCCCGAGAAATTGGTCTTTTCATGATGATGGAATGCTAGTTGACACTACTCATCTAGCTATCTCGGAAAGCCCCGAGCTAAGGCGTTCTGTGAGGCTCTCTAATTGAATGCAAAAAAGTGTTGGAACAGGTTCACAATGTGTGATATTATATGCACAATTAATATGACAGAGCAATTTTCCTTCTATCAGGCCGCAAAGTTTCCCTGGAATTTGGTGATCTAGAACACATAGTCAGTCAACGGAAAACCTTTCTGTTTTCTTCGCATGAGCTCAGAACTTTTTCTGCAGGTTAAAGAATCACAGTGTTTAGAATTATCGGATTCTGTTGCAAAAATGCTATCAGTAGGGAAAATGAGAGAGCTGAGACGGCAGGAAGAAAATGGAGACAAAGGATTTAGTTTGATGATAATTAGTGCTGCTACGAAACAGGCTTGACAAAACGAAAATTTGAGGTACTGCTTTGCTTACTGTGATTTTGCCTTCCTTATGACCTAAGTCCTCTCAAGATGGGGTGATCGTTATAGCTTCAGGACGAGTACGATAAAGTAGAGCACTTCTCAATTAAGTTTCGGTAATTTTCTGCTTTTGTCGAGAGGCTCTTGCACAGCGTTTTAGCAGAAAAAATAAAATTATATTGTACACACGATGCACGTTATGGCACTCATTTTTCGCAAACATAGCTTCTACCTCAAATTGGTAATAACCGTTTGATATCGAGGATATCGAAAAATCAAAAACATATTTCATCTTTAGAAAAACGCTTTCAAAGTGTTGCTTCAGTGAAAAATTAAAATTGTGTTTCACACGCGTCGCACGTTGTCGCACGCTGTTTTCCTTTCTTTTTCTAAATTTCCACCTTTTGCGGTGATCTCTAGATCTTCTGTATTGAGTATGTGAAACAAACTGTGTTCCATTGTTTCCTGAATTTGTGCCTTCGTTTCTGTTTTATTTTGCCAAGTAAAACCCACTGATAAGTTCAAATCTATGCAACCTAAACCTATACACGGCAGACACATGAACGTATAGAGGAAATCTTAGAGTATCAGAGCCATATGTTCATATTTTTTTCCAAAGTGGAGGAAAAAATTTTCATTCCAATGTAAAAAGAATCACCTCAAATGTGAATCCCGCAGCGCGGTTGATTTATCGCTCACGTAACCTAGCGATATACAATGCGTGAAGTGTTAAAATCTCTATCTTATCTTCTCTGCTACAGTGCATTAAATGGTCTTTCTAACAAATAAGCATATAGAGAGCATGTGGCGCAATGGTTCCATGTGCTCTGCGTCGCTGAGAAGGTCAGTGGTTCGATCTCAGATTCATGGCTCACGAAGCGACCCATCTCTCGGGGTATAAATAGTAGTCGAACTGTCTGAGAAAATAGTAGCAGTGACTTATATACAGATAGATCACCGTAGGTCATTGTAAAGATCGGATATGCATTCATCCACCTCACACGAAGTTGAAAATTGAAGACGAATACAAAGGCTATCCCTCAGAGATGCCAAGAGCTTTATCATGCTAGCTTTCAAGATTCTATAAGATCTATAATTCTTCTAATTCTATAATTCTATAAGAGATCGGGTTCTATAAGTCAGCCCTGTTTGACAGACAGCTGACATGCGTGGCTCAAAAATGATTGCAAGGCATATTGAATCCTACTATCCTTTTCAGAGAGACCTGGTGGAAATCACATAATCCGTTCCCATCATGTTGTATTAGAAACTCTTTTGTATCCTATCAAAGAATAACCATCCATTTCTACTTTAACGTCCCAAGTTTTTTTTTCCGTTCTTTTGATGAGATTGTTGTTTATTCGAATTTGTTTCACTTTCTCAAAACATAGATGCAAATCATTCTGGCGTTTCACTTCTAGTATTGCAGTGGAACTAAACACGATCTAACTTTTTTTGTGGTAGTTTTTCCTCCAAGGATTTGTGCAGCTTCTTCGATATTTTTACGTTCTTTCACACAATTCGGATCCAGAGACATCATCAACACCTCAATAATCAATTGAAATTCATTTATTTAACTGCTTTTTGCGGTGTTATGGCCTTGCAATATACCCAATAATGTGGAGCGCTGTGCAAAAACGTTTGCGTCACGCCGGATAAGAACCTAGATCTCACTTTTTTAGGAAGCGTATGCTAACTGCTGCATAACGAGCGCCTGTGGTTAACGGTTAGCATACGCTTCCGGGAAGAGTGAGATCTGGGTTCGAATCCCGCGTGACGCAAACGTTCTTGCACAGCACTCCTAATCAACACCTCAACTGGATAAATATGATGCTATAACCAAAGTTGTGCTTTCTTGTTAAGTAATACCCTTTTGAGAGAGCGCATGTGGCGCAGTGGGTAGAGGTGCTCTAAGTCGCACAAGAGGTCAATGGTTCGATCTCACGGTCATGGCTCACCAAACCATCTATCCTTTAGAGGCTGCTGAATTGCTACCAGAGTAGTCCCAGACTTGTGTGAAAGGATAAGGAGCACTGACTTGGGCCAGCGGAGGCCACCGCGTGTCACTGTGAAAGCCAAATATGAATTCAATCACCTCAAACGAAGTTGAAAATTGAAGGCGAATACATGGCGTATAGCTTAGAGATTGACCAATGCCGAGAGCTTTATCCTTTTTATCCTTATAGCACCCTTTTGAGATAGACTTCTGCGCTTTCCAAGAGATCCATAGCATCGTAGGCTTTTCTTATGAAGAAGATGTTCTCAATTATATTTGGGTATATATTGTTTGCCTGAAAATGTAAATTTCAATTCAACGAGGGAATATTTCGAAGAGTTTTACAAAATTCAACTTGTAAACATTGCTAGTTACTTTCTCAAATACATGTTTTCTCCTTCTCCATTCTACTGCTATAAGACAAACTGCAAGCAGATCCTTAAGAGCGCACTCCAAGCTCATGTTCGGAACGCGTGCAAACTCTTCGGCCGTTTCCATTTCTACATGAACATACTTAGATAGCTAGGTGGATTTCACCGTGAGTATTTGGTTCAAAAGGAGTGATTTGTCGGTTCTATTACCTCACTACTTGATATCGAAAATGTCCTCTCTTATGAAGAAACTCGTACGAATCAAATGTGGTACAAATAAGAATGGCTTTGTCGACATATTTCTGAATGATGCTCATTCATTAGTTAATGATTGGGTTGCATTCTGACTGCAAAACCAAGTATTTGAGGCCGCATACAATAATTCTATATAGATTAATCATAGTAAATGGCAGATTGGAAAAGTTGCATGGTCGAATCTATTTCATTTCCTCTCTTTTCCGTACAAAATGGACTGTTTGCTTAGTGCAGTGAATTGCTCATTTAGCTGGAACACCAAATGGTTCAATTATCACTTCAAACCGACAAAGTCAATTACTACATAAAGTTTTTTAGAAAAAAACTGCTTTTCTCTCTTGTTAAAAGATATCGCTAGGTTTGGCATGATCGTTACGTGCCAATTGAAACTATATAACGATAATGATAATGAGTAATGTACCTGAAATTCAAAGACGCATTTGACCTTTTCTGCCGTGCTACTATTCTCAACCAATCTTCCTGTTGATGAGCGCAGAAATGACAGCACTTCAAAGTCTGTTGGCACGACCTCGCGAAGTTCAAGAGCGTAGCCATGAACTAAACAAAAGAGATGATTTGACATGACTCATAAATTGTGAAACTATATATAGTTATATTGCCCAGGACATTAGGTGAACTTAACTCCTAAGTGACATCCGAACACAGAAGTTTGTTGACGGAAAACAACGGTTATTCAACGAGAACCTATATTTTATGAGCTTAGCACTGTCAGAGAAGAAAACTTTTTTTTAGGTGGAATTATTGGGTAGACTATTCAGCACTTTTCCGATGATCTCACCCCATCTCAGTTCCTTAATGAAAAAGCAGTTCAAGTCCTTCGTAAAACTCTAGTAGCCATTCGATAGTTCAAATCTCGGAAATTTTACGATGTGCTTGATTTTTGAAAGAATCTTATTGATAAGGTGTAACAGTAGAAATGATATTATGTATCATATTCGAGCATTCTTCGCTGGACGAACCTTGTGCCTCAGAGCCTTAGTAATCATTCGATAGTTAAATCTCGACGACTTCAATGGTACACTTGGTTTTATAAAAACTTTCCACGGCGGCGTAATTACCAAAATGAAATCGGGCTTCGCACTCAACACGCATTCTTCGCTCCGGTATGTGGGTGGAATTATCCAAACATCACACCAAGCCGTCCCGCCTTTGCAACATAACAAGTATTTGATAGCATAAATTCAAATGACTTTAATGTTGAAGCTACAGAAGCTCTTTTCTATCCTTCTGTGGGCTTAGGTTTTCGTTATCATTTTGTTGAATAAACACGATAGTGAGCCTCAGCCCATGCAGCCTAAATCCACGCATGAAAAACATGCGAACTTATAGAGGAAATCTTCATATATTAGAGTTATATATTTTATCTAGACTTTTTTCGAGGTGGAGAAAAATATCTAGGTTTTATAACAAATTCGCTATATGTAAATCGCTCCACGGATTGAATGAGCGCCGAGTGTG
Source organism: Parelaphostrongylus tenuis (assembly GCA_019055375.1). NCBI lineage: Eukaryota > Metazoa > Nematoda > Chromadorea > Rhabditida > Metastrongylidae > Parelaphostrongylus > Parelaphostrongylus tenuis. The sequence goes on from JAHQIW010007303.1 coordinate 259,145, forward strand.
TAGTCCAATCTTCTTGTGGCTGCTATAGTGCATCAAAAAATCTTTTTTTGAACCAGGAAATTATTTGAATCGGCGAAATCCAAACTATCGAGCAATTACTAAAAATATAGAGAAAAATTTTCGTTCAATGAAAAATGGCTGAGTGTCGAAATATAATTTTTTTTGCAGTTCTAAGGCACAGTAAGGAATTCTTTCCAGAAACAGGCACATCTTTGAAATCCTCAAAATTAAGCAATCGAAGTTCTTCTCTAGGCTCAGATAGGGCGTAGATAACGGAGATGATTCGACCATCCATAACTGCCGCTCAAATTAATAGTTTACTGAAAATCTTTCGACATATCGTGATTTGTTGAGATAGGAAAAGATTACTAAATGGGCAGGCATTCTTCTGGTGTCTGTTAGATTTTCCGGCCAACCTAACGAAACATTTACAATAGAGTGGCATTAGTAAGCAGATAACAAATCCGTCGCTACCGCTTACTATTCTCAGTCATTAGTTGCCGCTTTTTCCATAGTTTAACATATCTTCTCGGGCAATCTTCAACATCCTGAACATATCGTTTTCAAACCATTGAAGCCGGTTGTTTAGAATGTTTTCTGAGCAGCCGATAGAGTGGCAGGCCAAAGCGGCTCGGTGCAATCATTCCAACTCCTCATTTGGGTAAAGGAGAACGCTTGAAAGTAGTTGGATTTGATAAATCATCGCTTTTTTTCCAAGTGTTAAAGCATTCTAAATAATGTACAGATTTCACATGGTCATAGGCTTGCATGTGTTGTCCATCATAAAAGAGAACGTAAAATTCCTCGGGTAACTTCATAATTTTTCTGTTTTCGAAATTTCCTTCATCAGTTGATTCCTATAAAGAAGGAGTTTTCATGCGAGTTGCCCCGTACAACTGCCAGCAAGAATCCTGATGCCTTTTTTAAAGCTATATCCAGACTCACCTTTCGGCTACTAACGCCCACCCACCAATGTACGCTAGTTAGTAGTAGTCTCCGATGATTCTCTACACCTCAGTCACTCTTATCAACCTTCATAGAACAGCTTATATCACTGTATCTCCTTGTGTACGTCGATGTTTCATCTTCAATTAACATTTCATAGTATGAAAGAACATGATTGAAACCATGATCGATGTTTTGCCATTTTCTAAAATCCATTTTAAATCAGAGCACACTGGATAGCTGATATAAAATTCAAAAGTGTCTTTGCACTTCAAACTATCTAACTCTTCTTTCCATAAGATTTACCATAACACTCTTGCATTTTTAACGGTGCTGTCACCAACTGCGACTAATCTTCAAGCGCAACAAGCACTTTGATTGTCTCGAAAATAAACGGTAAAATTTCGGAAAATAGCTAGACTGCTGTAACGCTGTAACGCGACGATTTTATGGAGAAGACTTAGTTGGATTGCTCTATGGGAGTGCTATGTAATCTACGACGTACCTGTTACAGCGGTTCCATCATACGATTAGATTTTTGCCATCATTCAGAAGTGTTCTCCATCTCAGTCTGTTCTTCTGCCTTCGCATTTTTTATAGTCGTGTATCCAGTGTAATGCCCATAATTCAATATAGCCATTTGTACTAAAGTAACAGGCAATTGGCAATAAAACACCCATTTATGATGCCATTTGAGAAGAGATTTTTCTGCATGTTTTTGCCGGCAAGTATTGGAGGTCAAGCATCGAGCACATACGCGCAACGATGAGCATCACAACTACTCGTCCACGGCGCCGCTGGATCATTCATATGGGCTCGGAATATAAAAATTGGTGCTGTCGGTGTGCGAAAGGTGTTCACCAATAGGAACCATGTCCAACTTTTAATCTCTCCAACGCTACCCATGTTTTCCCTACGTGCCTCCATGTGAGTACGAGAAAATTTATTTTGCAAAAGTAGCAACTGGCCGTGTAGCGACGCCAGCAGTGATGCTGCTATTTACTGCGCTGATTTTTGGAATTTTACAAAGTGATTTTGGGCTTTATGACCTTTCTTTCCTAATTTTTTTCTTCTACAAAGTGTTATTATTCCATTTCATCTTTGTATGAGGCACTTGGTATTATGTATGGTTATATATGATTGCCAGTCGAAAGCCGCTGAACCGTGCTCAATCACTCACTAGATGTTCTGTCATGAATTCTACTCCATTCATATTATCGCATTTACGCGCTGCTGAAGTCTGCCGATACATTGAGTTTGTGTTCTTTTCCTCTGTCACAGGTCTAGTGCTATGCATATCCTCCGTCGAGGCTCCCATCATTCTTGTGACGAGGGGAGAGATTTTAGTAATCAGCAAAGATAATAAAAACAAAGCTCTCGCTGCTAATCAATTCCCGAAAGATGCGCCATGCATTTGTCTTTAATTGTAGGCTTCGTTTGAGGAGACTGAAAGCATGTCTGGCCTTTACCATGACTAGGGTTGGCCTCTATCAAATTAGTGCAGCAATTTTTTCAGATATGTGCGGTACCAGTTCACCGATCCGAAAGCCTGCTTTACCTTAAGCGCGGTATTGAATCATCGATCGTCGACTGATCGAACGTGATTGTCACAGAACACCTCTAGTCACTGCGCCAAACGTGCTCTTAACGACGCACGATGATGTCCATGAACCCCGTTGGAGAAATATTCGCGTGCTGTTGATCAAAGTACAGCGCCCGTAACCCAAAATGGGTCAGGAGTGCATGTCACGTTTTTGACTGTTGTACTTATATCAAAAAGCCATTTTCATTCACACTGTATTTTCTACTGATCATTTGTATATTTTGATTTCTCAATTATAATTCTATATGATATTGGGATACTGGAAAATTCGTTTTCCCGAATTGTGCAGACATTAGCATATCTTCCATTCGTCTCTTCTTTTCGTCGTCTATGTCGTCTATGGTGGTGGTTTGATACGAACATGGTCGCCAGAACGAGTTTCATACCGTGATCTGTGGCCTATAGGCAGGTGCGAATACACCTGATGCGAATACAGCTATGAAACAGCTGATTAGTTCTTCAAACGAGCATCTTGGGCCAACGTGCAGGTGGTCGCCTTCGGGAACGGTTGTATTCTCGTGGAGTCCACTATACAGTTCGTTTATTCCACCTCTCGTCTGATCTTCTTACTATACGGTCGGGCCATCTGTGTTTCGCTACTGTCATATAACAGATATATATATATATATATATATATATATATCATATAACGCTCCTGGACAGTTGTCTGTACCTAAGATGCTCTGGAAGGATCGCAAAATTCCTTACTTTTCAAGTACGGTAAGTAATGAAATAAACGGGAGCATACGAAATGTGGTATCACAGCCAAAACGTCGTTCAGAAATTTTGCACCAGTCAAATTGAACATTTATCGGTATTCAGTCTGTTGGCAATCTTCCAAGTGTCACAGTGATTTGTTTCGAGACTTCTTAGCACAAAAATGTTAACAAAATGGATGATTTATTAGGTAACTACTGAAACACCTCGAAATTTAAAAGCGGCTTCAATTTAGAAAAATCGAATAGCGGCAAAAAATCTAGATAAAGTGCAGACACGATGAAACATAGTTGCCATTCTGCTGTTGTTGCTTCTGTTGTTTTTGTCACGCTGTTTTCATTGTTGTTTTTATTGTTCCTGCCGTTTTTGCCATCGTTGCTGCTGCTTTTGCAATTGTTGTTGCTGTTGTTCGTGCTGCTTCCATCATTGTCGTTACTGCTTTTCTCATTGTGGTTGCTGATGCTGTTGGTGTTGTTGCTCCTGCTTTTGCTTGTGTTGTTTGAATTACGCTATTGCCATTTCCTCTATATGATTCACTGAAAACGTTATGATCGATAGTTTATGCTGAGAGCTTTTGGCGCAATCAAGAGATTTTATAAGAATGTTCAAAGCCTTACAAAGCTGTTACATCAGAACCATACGAGTTTTGGAGGTAGGTGTCGCCCTCTCATCAATGGCCCACGTAGGGTTCAGCGTGGGGCGTGGACCACTGATGAGAGAGGTATTATCTCCGAAACGCGTACGGCACCGAAGTAACAACCTCGGTAAGGCTTGAACATTCTTACAGATTATATTGAATGTTTATAGCGAGGTTAAGAAGCAGTCGATGATATGGATTATTTTTGGTGCATTACCACTTATTTTTGATCATTTTTAGCATTTTATTATCAGATCACCAAGTTCTCTGTTAGAAACAAGTCCAGTCAAAATTCTTCCACAGACAGCTGAGTTGGAACAACTCCTTTTTTTATGAACATCTCCCTGGATATGTCGTTTTGATCAATTCAAAAGAGTAGGCAAATTTATTAGAAAGCAGTTTTTAAAAAACTTTCGCTTCACAAAAAATCATTCAAAAGCTATTCAAGGCCAAACTGTTAAAAAACCAATTGAAAGAGCGCTCTGTCATATGGCTTGTGAACAAAACCATGGGATGACGAATAAGTTTTGTTTAGGCATAGATATGATGAAACACAGCTCACGTCTCGCTGTAAATGCACGCCATGGCCGGCCGCATGCTTCACTGTTGAATTCCCACATAAAGCCAGTGAACAGCCAACGAACAACGCATTTGGTCGAGTGATCTATCCAAATAGAGAACACCGATATGAACTTTCCTTCCTGAATTTCCATGAAATGTCTGATAATACCTTTGCATATTCCACTCCGGCTAGCCATGATCGTGATATCTGCCATGCCAAGACCGTTATTGAATGAACAACTGCAGTAAGATTAAAGCTGAAACTGTCGAAATTTAGATATATGTCATTTTCTCAACATGTAGTAGGCATATAGTAGGGTAGAAATCAAAAAGATAGACAAACCGGTGGTTTAGGCCTTGCCATGCGCTATCTGTTCATCAGTCTCAACTACTCGATTCCCAGCACATTCAGATAATTATTCTTGTCATTTTGCATTCTCAAAAACTACGTCAGGAGGTCCGGAAGTTATAGAAAAAGTGTCGACAAGGTAGACTTTTCTTGCAAGTAAACAGAATATTCTTTACAAAAATTGCATATTTCGAATGCTTTCTAATTGACTTTGTCGTCTTATCTCAGCAATATTGACAGATGCGAACGTAAGGCAAAGTTGTGAGTTTGTATATAGAACTATAATCGTATCAGGGACACTGCCAGTGGAAAACAAAAGGCGATGTCCCAGCGATGCCCTGTGACACTGCCCACACGTAGTATCCCGACACCGTCTCTTCAGATTGCGAAAATAACCAACGACCTTCACTACGGAGCATTTGAGATCCCGCTCATTTATCGGGTGTGCAAATATGACTTCGTCGTTTTTTGCTTTGATAATAGTAAAAATGAAAATATGTAAACTCTTTTTATTGTTGTAAACTGCGTTAGAAACTCTGTTTGGTTTTGTTATTTATAGACAAAATATTCTATCTGATGTATGCTTTGACGATGACGATTTTTGTAGCCGAAAAACACCATTTTTCTGAATTGCAAATTTTGAGCTTGAATCTGGCGAGTCTAAATGAACTGACGGAGCAATCTCAGGAGAGCAAGTCGATAAAGGTAAAACCTCTAAAATCTCCCAGCTTAGCTCTTTTATTGCGTTTTCAATCGGTTTTGCAATATGAAGTTGAGCGTTAATATGCAGCAAAACTGCAAAGTTTGTGCCGTTTTTGGCTTCTTAGTATAATTTTGCAATGGAATTGCATGATCTACATGTCGATCTGTTGCGCATATTGTTGCTAACATTTTGGTGTAAAACTTGCATGCACTTTCTTCAAAATAGGGCTCGCTGCAAGCTCTATTAATCTAATGCTCCGCTTCATTAGCATTTCCCTCAGGCCATTCGTGCATGAGTAGCAGGCGCATTTGCTCCCACGACAGCCCCATCTCAAGGCAAGTATAGGCAGTCTGTATACCAAAATGTTTGCAAGGAAATGCATAATTGAATGATGCTAAAGTCGAACTATTTCAATCACTTATGGTTAAAAATGTGCAAAGCAATTTTCCGCAAATGATGTCTTTCGGGCATAAAAGTCATCATTTTCAAACTCCTATAAAAACCACTATATGAAATATTTTTATATTAAAAACACTTAGAAAAGTATCGCCTTTAACGCATTTTTAAACTTGCAGCTAAAAAAAAGGCAGAGTCATATTTGTGCACTCAAAATAGGAGGTGGCCCACCGCTCTCAACAGGGCTGTTCGCCATTCGCTCCGAAACATACGACTGCTCTATGCTAGCTGGTTAGCATCGATATGTCCGGTCTTAACAAAGGAAGAGCCAAACGCCATCCCAGAATGTTACGGGGCAGCATCCGAGGAATCACCGAGTCTGCAACTTATCGTCTCCTTACTCATTATATGGTCACCCATTATCGTAACTGTTTGACACCATTATACGCTGTCACGATTCTCGCTGTCGTTGGTGATTTCCGTCAGTTTGACAACGGAATTAAATGTATACAAAGGTTTTATTGCCAAAGTTCAGGAAACTACCGTAAGACCCGATGGCAATCTATATTCTTAGCACTGTTTTACCAGCGCACCGCCTCGAAAATAAGTCAGTAAAAAAGAAAATAGTTTTGGATTTTTTTAACCTATAGTATGGCAGTTGGATACTTTTCCGTCATCGTTAAACGTTTTGTAGGGGTGTTTTTTTTGCAAGACAGAGTCCTTCCTTTAAACTTTCGGCAATCATGCGAAAACTGAATTTAAAGAATTTGAAATTGCACTTGTTCTTCAAAAATGCCTTCATACAACGCTGTAACAATAAAAAAAGAAATTAGGTTTCACGCGCTGCGCCTGTTATCACGCAAAATTATGTTATTCATTAAAAATTTTTTTCTGCTTCGTATAAATTTCTAGGCTTTCTACGATAGCTGTTGAAAAAACTTTACGCTAACGTTCTGCACGCTTCGACTTTTTATTCTTGTTTTACATTGCCAAATAGACACTCTAATAGGCCAATGCTTAAGCAGCCACAACATGAGCCTATGCACGAAAGGCATGTGAACGTGCAGAGAAAACCTCGGAGTTCCAAAGTCATATGTCATATTGCAAGTTTTTTCAAAGCAGAAAAGACCTAAAAATTTTAGCAAAAAGCGCGTGATTCATGTGAATTGCGTTGCGCGATTGATACACACGTTAACAAATATGAAATGCGCGCCAAGCGCGATTTTTTGGCTACTATAGCGCATCAAAAAGTTTTGGTTCGAAAACCAAGTGCACTCCTGAAGTCAGCAGGACTTAGGATCATTTTTCGAAAGGCTAAGGTAAAGATCTGTTTAGGTAAATGCTTGAAGTCTGAATCATGACTTTATTTTTCCTTCTAAACATCTAGAAGGAATTCTCACAAATGGAGCAAGCGTTGAAAAGTTGAAGCTTTCAGCTATAGAATGGCTACTGAAATGAAATAGCAGATATGCATAGTCTCCGGAAAGTTGGAAATGAATACTGAACACGGAAATATATCAGAAATCAAAATTTGTTTTTTCGAAAAAACACAAGTTGTTCTGAAAATGCGAGTCACATAATATTACTAGTCATGTAGAGACCTAGAAATCTTCTACAGATTGCTCGTCTACAGGGACTCATTTCTCAATCCTTTGGGAACGAGACCTGTTTAGCCTGACTCCTCACCTTTTTGAGTAGTATTTGATAGCTCAAATTCATTCGATTCGTAAGTGTGCTGAAACAGACTCACGTAGCTGTTGCAGTAAATCAAATTGAGTTTTACTCGCGGCGCGCACTGTGAAAGCTTCATCACAAACCGAGTGCAATGTGAAATTCCCTAGATCTAAGCTATCAAATAATTTTTTGAAAGGCTGAGGAAAGAGAGAGAAAGGTTATGTCCTTAAAGGGTCAAATGGGTTGCGGCAACAGAGCTGCATCATTTTTTGCAAGACGAAAATTCAAGCTTTTGAAATACACAGGGTCGGGCAAAAAGCTAAGGAAAATCTTCGAAAGTTTGGGGACTCCTGCAGTGAGATACATAGATATTGCAGGGAGATAGTGTAAATCGGTCAACTGTAAATAAAAGGGAAAAGTGTCGGAGGTGATAAAAGTGAAAAAATATTACCTAGCGTAGTTCATTGAGTCCATTTCGAATGACGCATTCACCGGGCACCCATGAACTATATCGTCGGCCATCTTTTCCAACTCACAGCTTCTTTTCTAGAAAAAAAAAGATTTCTCAGTTATACCTTGATCTAGAGTGACTCATTTTATTGAATTCCACCTAATGAAATCGCATATGTAATTGTGAACGTTTCTCAATCCATGTTTCAGCGCATAGCTAAAAATTGAATAATAAGTGCTTCAGGAAAGTAGCGAAGCATATTTACTTATAACTACAGTGATGAAATTTTCAGATACATTACCATTGATTTTGTTCCGTTCCCATTTCGAATATTGTTATGGAATTCCAGTGTATAATTCCTGAAATTCTCATCCTTCTTTGCCAAGCACTCGTTCTTTGATGTAGTTTGAGGTATAGTCGCCATCTTGGTGGTGCTCAATTGTAACGGAGCTGTCTTCGGTGTCGACAGGATACCAGTAGTAGTGATTCTACTTTTCATCTCCCTAAAAGACCTCTACATCGATTAAATTAATTTGCGGCAAGCTTTTGGTCTATTGCCAGTTATTTTCTTCTTCAGGATTTTCCATAGCTTCACATCACTCCAACACAACCTGAGGAGAAAACGATTACGGTGAATAAACCCCTGCAGAATGTTTTCTTTTTTGCATGAGCTTTGGTAGCACTGTCAAATTACTGGGATTATATCTAATCCAAATGAATTTATCGTCAAACTCTCGCTTGAATATATGCGCTTGAAAGCATTGCAACTAAAGAAAGAAAAAGATTACACTGAATAGAAATGGAAATTTATGCTGATAAAATAAAATATGGCTCACGGCTCGCCGTAGAAGCATGCCATAACGACAACCATTCGTAGCGTGGTTTGTTGACATATCTCCAAAGAGCAACCAATGGCAGACATATTCGGCTTCATCATCTATTCACATGTGCATTTACAACATATAAGTTTTCTCGAACTGTCCAAATACATCGGTAATTACCTGATCAAATTCGTCCGTACACGACCATAATTTTAAAACTCGCTCAGCAAAGAACATTGTTGAATTTGTTTTATCATACGGCTCATAACTGAAAATGTGGAAATTGAATGCAACTATAGAATTTACTTCTGATGGCCTTGTTATCTGTTAGATAGTAAAAGGAATCGTTCCTCTCCATTACTTATTGCGATTTTTCCGCACGGTGGCAAAGAGCTCAAGAACTTGCGGTTGAATTGAGCAAGCTGTTTGCTACATCCGTTAAAAGTTGTACCTATCACTCCTTAATTCTCCAATGAAAAGCTTCAAATAATCTCCACAATTGGGGTGTCCAACAGAAGAAACACTGGAGCTTGATACAGATGCATGCACATAACGTTTCAGAGTCCTCGCTCTAGATTCAAAGTGTTCAATAAAAGAAAACAAACGCCGCCTTTTTTCCACCATGTCAGGTTTGTGATAAAGAAACTTAACTTAATTTACAAATCCAAGTGATGCACTTTCTGCTAGCCAGATCACACCTATGCTTACAAGACTCTTCGAAACTTCTTAAAGCTTTCCATGAAGCCTGAGTGGTCCACTCTGAAGACCGAGAGGATTTTGAAAAGCACTTTCTACACCATGTCAGGTTCGAAAAATCTGTTGGAAATATAACTTTTGCTCATGATGTTACGGAAGCTCCAATACTCATGCAGTTCTGTAGGAGTTTCTTGGCCAAAAAGTGAACTCATGTTCAAGAATCTAACGTCCAGATTGATAATCACAATATTAGTCAACGTGCCAAAAAAGTTGGCGATCTTCTCCTTTATTTAAGTGAGTGTTCCAACTGCTTGCATTTGATTAGCATAGTCGACGACGGCTTGACTTCAAAACTAAACAAGAATTGACGAGTTGCTTTGATAGTCTTCAAGAGTATCAAAGAAATACTAATTTTGGTGAGGTCGCGCAGTTCATGAACTTCACGCGTACCTCCTTGGATTTTTTTTTTCCAAAAAGAGCTTCTGCATTAGACCCTCGCAGTAATTCGTTAGTCTGTAAAACAGAAATTCCGTTGAAATGCTTGGTTTCTGAAATTATCTTCGCGTTGCCCCGTAGCACGAAAACAAGTCACATCCCACCTTGCTTGCTTTGCTTACTCGACTAGGTCGTGTGGCTTTTGACTAATTCTGATGATCAAGCAATAACTCGGATCCCGATTTTTGCTGATCTAAAGCTAACTCTGGGGGCGCCGTGGCTGAGTGGTAGTGGTGCCCGCCGCGGCGCGCGTGGAGCCGAGCTCCGCTCCCTAACTTTCTTTGGCAATCAACAACAACGCCTCATGGAGCGCCACAGCCAGGTTATCCTCGAGACTGCAAGGAGACTCGCTCAACCAGTATTCTACGGCGTTTTAAAAGAAGACAAAACAGCAAACTGAATGCTAGAAGCACTGCGACCGGGACAGTGTAAAGAAAAAGGCTGTGGAGACAGACCAATAAAGCATAAAAAAAGTAGAACCGGACTGTAACCTAAGTATGTCGAAGTTCTGAAAAGGAGGTTTGAAAAGATAGTTGAGACCAAGGACAGTCTCTGTACTAAAATCCTACTTAAAAGCCAAATGCAGACGGTAATCGTGTAAGGATTGCACGCTGAAGGTGGTACGTGATCTTATGTTGGCTGCTACAGCGCACTATCAAAATTTCTTTGAAAACATGTATAATACTGAGTTCAACTAAATTTGAGCTATGGGATCTCTTAAAGTCTTGAGCGAAAGCAAAGGCAGCGTTCTCAGAGGGTTGAAAAGGAAAGAAAGCCCGATTTGCACTCGTCTCTCCAACCTTACTGAAATATCTGCCATCCCAGTGACTTGTCAGTTTTAACAACATACACCTAGTCATATATTTGATCAAGCACATAGACTTTCCGCAGTTCCGACCAAAGTAGAGGACCTAATATCAGAGACGCTGTTGTACAGGACGCAATGTCGCAGATCCAATAGTTCAACACTTTATGCGTATGAAAGAACATTCTAAGGAGATGTTTGTAACTGAATGTGTCAAGAGTACGTGTGACGCGAAAGTGACCGACCCAGTCTCAGAAAGTCATACCGAAGATTTCCGTGAAAAACATCAAGTGTTACCGTCCGAAGTTCATTGAACTAGATCCGCTTGGGCGACTCATTGGACAATTCTTGACTGTATCGTCGGCCTTTTTCTCCAGTTCACAGCTTCTTATCTGAACGAGTACTCACACCTTCGTCTAAGTAAACCTAATAATAATAATATACCTAGTGATAACCTAGTAATCTAACCTAATAAAATTGTTCATAACAAAACACTGTTTACTGTTACTGACCCTTGATGAATGTTACATACAAATCTTTCTTGATGACTTTTGAGCATTCAGGTTTGTAGAACTTTGTGAACGTAAACCTGTTCACTTAATACGGTTGGAAAAAAAGTTCTGGGTACTCCAACAAGCATGAGATAATTCCCATGCATATCATGGGAGTATCACAATTTCTTATGCGAGATTATCCCACTGAAGGCATAGAAATTATTCGTCTTAAGGAGGAGTACGCTTTGGCCAATGAAGGCGCGTTTTGATGCAGCAGGACAATGCCCGACTGCACACTGCCAAGAAGACCAAAGGCAACTTTGGTGTTCTGCCGCATCCTGTTCACAGTCCAGCTTGCGCTCCATTAGGCTTTGGCCTTCTCCGATCAATACAACATTTTTTAAAAGGTCGACGATCTGAACCGTTTGATGAGTTGAAGAAGCATGTCAAAAGGTCTTTGATTCAAAACGGAAGGAATGGTACTTCGACCAGATGGGAAATTTGGCAGGCCGATGGCAGAAAGTTGTAGAAAACGATGGCCTTCAGTTTAAAGAATAGTTATCATTGTACTTTTCGTTTCGAGTGCTTTCTTAAGACCACGCTCAAACTGCAATATATCCCATGATAGTTATCTGAGCCAACTTTTCATGTGGTCTGTTAATGAGCTCTTGTACAATCGATACAAGCTTTTCGACCTTGACAGTCTCGTCAGTTGCTCAGTATCCTTCGTCTTTTCCTCTGTGGGTGCTCCAGGGTGCACACTGAGAGTAGGCGACGACAAACGGTTTACACTACACTATCGTCAAGTGAAAATCACTAGATCAGTAGTTTTGTACACTCGGTTGTTCTTGGCTGGTATTTTGAAAAAAAAAGTATACCGTTCGTTTCGAGAAATTTGAGCGTGGTCTTAAGAAAACACTCGAAACGAACGGTGTTATATATTTCAACATAACAGCGAAGAGCAATCGAGTTTACAAAACTACTGATCTAGTGATTTTCACTTAACGGCAGTGTAGTGTATATCGTTTGTCGGCGCCCACTATTGGTGTGGGGACTGGTGCACAGAGGATTGGCTAAACGACGAAGGGTTCTGCCCGATTGACGGACTGCCAAGGTCGCAACGCGTGTATCGGGCTTTACAAGAGCCCATTAACAGACCACGTGAAAAGCTGGCTCAGATAACAATTATGTGTTATTATTGCTTATATTCGGAAGTTATACACAAATTTTCAATTTTTTACAGGTGTCCAGAACTTTCTTACCAACCATATACGTGCATTATTCAGCTAGAAGTCAAATCATGCTGGATCTTAGAGGCTACTGATTTGAATGCTAAAAAGTTCCTTTGAAACCGAAAGAAATGTAAAAAGTACTATTTCATTTGTGTATAACAATACCATTCCAACTAATCCATTCGCTTTACGAAATCCGTTATGAACTTGTAGTGAGTAGCTCTTCATGGCTTCATTCATAGTTCCGTTACATAGTGACATCGATGTTGTCGGAGGCTTAGTGATCATTATCGTAGGTGTTGCTGGTGTTTTTGCTGCCATTGTCGCTGATGCTATCGCAGACTCTGAGGCTTTTGTTCCTGTTGCTGATTGTGTTGCCCGTGCTGTTGTTCTTATCGCTGTAGGCATTGCAGATGCTACGATTTTTGTTGCTGTTGCTGTTGCTGTCGTTGTTGCTGTTGTTGTTGTTGCTGCTGCTGCTGTTGTTGCTTTTGGTGGTGCTGCCCTTTTTATCCTTGCTGTTGCAGATTTTGGGATTCCCGTAATGTTGTTCTCTTCTTGTGATTCGCTGAAAGACGTTTGTATCAACAGGCTGAAGCAAAAAGCTACCCGTAATTCACCTTCATTCTTTGGATAATTTTGAGCAAGTTAACGTTTGCTTAACACCTGTAAAAGAGAGTTACAGTAGGTACAGTATTTTGCAGAACGCTTAAACGTCTTAGTATCGTGAGACCGTCGGTTTACAACTGTCAAATACCCACAGGAAAATTCTGATTGTGTAGAATGTAGCATTTATTAAGACGAATTTCGTTCTCAATTAAAGTCTCTTTGAAAAGAAACTCTGCGCAATATTTTGTCATAAGAATGGCCTGACACCAAAAAATGCAGCTATAGGTGAAAGAAAACTCACAACTTGCCGTAGAAACACGCCATGACTACTGTAGTTGATTCCGTGACAGTTGCATCGCATTCGACTAGTGAGCAACCAACGAGCGACATATTCTTATGAGTCATCTGCACAGATTAGATGTGCCAAATATTTATGTAGCAGTCGAAATTAAAATCGTACTAATTCATTTTCGGATCCATCTGACCACAATTTTATAACTTCGAGAGCTAGCATTGATTCAGTCTGAGCACTGGCATTGAGAGCAATGCTGGAATTGTAGTAAATAGAGCATATAAATAATTTGTTCAGGCTGATATCGGCAACAACTCGTGAAATTTTCTAGCAATACCGCTTGAATAGTGCTGATTCAGAGATGTTGGGACGGTCCATTGGGCAGCCAAGAGTCAATTCTTCTGCTCTGTTCTCCAGGTCACAATTCCACGCCTAAATGTGATCATATATTCGAAATCCTTATATAAACTACGTGCATGTTTTGCAGTGAAGAAAAAAAAAGGAAAGAGCAGCCAGCACCACCATTTTCTGACGGGTGACTAGCACTCAAATTCAGTGAATACATCGTAGATGTTTGAAACACATATTTGTCGCTTACAGCAACTTGCTCTGACCTACCGATGAATTAGGTGGGCAAATATGACTCCGCTATTTTTCTGCTATAAACATAGAAAGTAAAGATATGCAGATTGTTCCTTTGAAAACGCGTTACAAACGCTATTTATTTATGTTTTTTGAACATAAAATATTTTATATGATGCTTCTTATAGGACTTTGAAAACGACCACTTGCTTCTGAAAAACTTCTTTTTTTTCTAAATTTGCTAATTCGCAATTTCAACTTGGTAATTTAAGCGGTATTCTGACAGTACAATGTCAGGTGAGTAAGATGCGCAAGGTAAATCTCACCTAGAACCTCCCACCTCAACTAAGTAACGTTTTCGATCGGTTTTGCAACATGAAGTCGAGCATTATCATGCAGCAAAATTGCGATTTTCGTGCCGTTTTGGTTTTCGAATACGATTTTTACAACGAACTTGTATCACCTCGGCACTAATCAGTGAAGCATCTTCTACAAATATTTTGGTGTACAACTTGCATGTACGTGCTCTAATATGGAGCTCGCTCCAAGCTCCACCAATCATGTGCGCCTCTTCACTAGCATTTTCCCTTACGGGCCATTCGTTCATGAGTAAAAACCGAATTTGTCCCCGCTACACTTCCATTTCAAAAAGTATATGTGAGTTGTATATCAAAATGTGTATAGGAAAATGCGCAATTGGAAGACAGCAAAATCAAGTAATTTTGAATACTTTTTCATTAAAAAATCTTAAAGTATCGTTCCCGCAAATGACGTTTTTCGAGTACAAAAGTCATCATCTTCAAAGTCCTATGAAAACCAACAGATGAAATATTTTAAATATGAAAAGCATACAAATAAATGGCGTTCTAAAGCACTTTTTAGTAAGGAAAAAAGTGTTCGCACATCTTCATCTTTCCTATTAATACAGTAACGAAGAAGACAACGGAATCATATTTGTACACTTAACATAAATTAGGTCAGCGTTTAATATATGTACCGTAGTAATCTGGTACCTATTTGCTCACCTACTAAAGATATTAGCTTACTAACTTTGATGTGGGGCTTAGTGATTAAATGTGTAAATCGTGGGCGATAATGATCACGATTGAATTCATGGCGCAAAACTCGACTGAGTCCACGGCTTGCTCACGATAATCACGTTTAACTATCAAGGTTGGCGCTTTTTCTTATCTCTAAGTTCATTGTTTTTCGCAGTACTTTCTGCGATTTATTTCTTAGTAAATGGCCGATTTTTAATTTCTGAGGGGGCATGGCCGAGTGGTTGTGATGCTCATCATGGCGCGGCGTAGGACCTATACTTGCCCCTCAATACTCTCCGGCAGTCAACAATGAGCGCGCAGTGGAGCGCCATGCCCAAACCATCCTTGAGATTGCAAGGCGAGTATTCACAGTATTCTACGACGTTCAAAGAAGAAAACGAACTGAATGCCGGAAGTACTGGAATCCTTGCAAGAAAAAAAAAACTGGGAGACTGATCAAATAGAGTGATAAAGAAAAAGTTTCAGCTTTTAGACGCTGCCATATGTAGCTTTACTAAACTTTTTAACATGCCTTTTTTGTTGATGAGGCTCATTCAAGATCAAATTTGTTCGGCTATCATTTCGGCACTCATCATCTTCTTCAAAACAGATTCATCTTAGCCAATGTTTCACGGTCGTTAGTCCTTGTGGTCTTCGGTGCTAATCAGCTCGGGTCTTTTACGGAGGAGCACCGCACAGATGAGAACCTTACCCCAGAACTGCTTCTTTCGTACAGGTTAGATGCTGATGATAATGATTGTCTAATGACATTAGTTCTTTTTCATCAGACAATACATGCTGCAGAAGTCAGTATAATCAATGGTTGAACTCTACTCAATTGAAGATGAAGTTGACAAGCGAGCAAATTAGGCTGTTGATGATGCACTAATGGCTGTTGCGTTGGGAAATAAGTAGATAATAGGTAGATAAGTAGAAATAAGTAGATAATAAGTAGATATTGAATTACATACCAATCAACGCGAGAGAGGACGGGTTTTCAAATGAGCTCAAAAACACATAAAAGGGCCAACACCCGAAAAAGTTGCAAACATTTTCTCAGAACTTGTTCCCCAAATTATTAAGATCCTACTCGAGATTATAAAGGCCACATCGACGGCAAACAGCATTGTGGAGCATTGGCTCGAAGAAGAAGAGATTGTTTCAAGATTTTAGGCGAATAAATGCTTTCAACGACTTTGTGAAAATGACTCAAACGATTGAGAAGATATGATTGGTTGATAAGCTTGAATATAAAGGGAAGTAGGCCATCAGTTTAATACATAACATATTTGTTTCAATAAGGCCATAGATCTTGTCGATTTTGGAACCTCCGTTGCAAATATAAAATCTAGACAAAACGTGTCACTGTCAGAAAAAAAAGAGCTCAGAACATCTGATATCGGCCACAACTATAATTTTAGTAATGGTCCTATCAAAATAAGGATCATAGTAGTTTTTCTATTCAACTCGTTTCCACCCACTCATGTTTCACGAACAATCTTGCATTTTTGCAAGTGGATTTGGCTTTTGCTCCTAGATTTTTCTTAACAAATGACGATGATGCTAATTAAGCAGGTCTTTTTGAAATTCTAACATAGTTGTACTAAAGCGTTCTTATTTCCACGCTATAGGATGTCGTTCTTTACGAATTCAAGCAATCCTTCCCAGATGAGTCTGGTATCAATTCTGATTTCGGAACGGTAGAGATCTTCTCAAAATAGGAATAGACAAAAGGCGATTAGGCTTATATTGAACGACATTATTAACACTGTACTCACGACGAGCAAATTGGGACCTGATTAGACTTGACAGCTACACGACCTTACAGGTCGAATCCTAAGTATTAAGTACAAAAAGAAGACGTTTCCGTAAGTGTGGAGGTAATCAATAAGAAATAGAATGCTAGACAAAGCCGGTGTATCTTCTCTTAATCTCTTTGTTCTTTTTTATCTTATATTCTTGTGTCAGAAAACGAATACAACATAGAAATTATAGGAATATAACCGGCATCAGAACAGAGTGTATCATCTGTAATTGGAAACCATCAGTTCTAATGATTAAAATCTGCAAAAATCCTTTCCCACTGAAATATTGTTCAAACTGTTTTAGAACTATTATTATCAAGGTGTTTTCTATAGCACATTATTTAGCTGTGAAAAAAATCGATGGGATTCAAATTGATGGGAATGAAAATTTAATGCAAAACACTTGGTTATCGCTGGACGTTTGATGATAAGGATGTGATGCATAAGGACATATCTAGCTACCGGTTTAATCTTTAGGTGTATACATATTTTTATTTATATACGCACATATAGGAAAACATGAGCGCATGTGGCGCAGTGGTTATAGGTGCTCTGCATGGCACGTGAGGTCAATGGTTTGATCTCGTGCTCTTGGCTCACCAAGCCATCCATCCCTCCCGGATCGGCAAACTGATACCAGAATGGTCTCAGACTTGTATGGGAGGATAAGAAGCACTGACTCGATTCAGCGAGAGGCCACCCTTGAGTCATTGTAAAGGCCAGGTGTGCATTTAATCACCTCACACGAAGTTAAAAATTGAAGACGAATGCATGGCGCATCCCTCAGGGACTGATCAACGCCGAGAGCTCTATCCTTTTTAGCTTATTTGCAAATATAGGCAAACAAAGGGACTCGCAGACACACGAACGTTCACTCACTGGTACACACATTGCTTAGTAGTAGAAGCAAAACTGATTGAGAACTTTTGATGGGTGCTTCGTGACATTTTAACAAATGACAAATGCGACACCTACCAAATCAGCTTTTTTCCCGTTTCGCTCTGATCCTTGATAGTGAATGAGATTCCAGTACATCTCTTCTTAAAGAGTTGTACTGTGGTTTTCCACAGTCGATATCTTAAAATGAAGATCATGATTATTTATATAGCATATTGATGAGTTTTGTAAGGGCAATAGTCACCAGAAGTATAGCAAAAAAAACTTACCTTGTGCTGCAATATGCCGGTGCAGCAACACCTAAAAAAGTCAATTTTCTGTTATACCGAGACTAACAGCAAAAGGTAATCTTACCGTAGTCGAAAGTATGAGTTGTAGCACGCATCCGCCAGACAACATGTTGTGTCAGTCGATTTATGATGGAAATTTCTAGTGGTGTATAGTTGATCGGAGACGATTAAAGCGAACTAAACATATGAAAAACTCATGAAAGACGTTAATGAGCCTGCCAATGAACATATTTGCACTTCATCACAATCGAAAAACAGTTAGCGGATTAGTTGGGTGAGAACAGTTCCATGTATCGATGGCAATCCGATAGATTGTTAATGCAATCGCTATATCCGAAACAGCAAATCTAGCCATTTGGTGAAGGCTTTTCTTTGAGTCCTAGTTTCCCCAAAAATATCCTATCAGCATTCAGCCGGCTTTTTCATATATCATTACATTTATCAATTAGTACCTCTCCAATCGACCTCTTTTAATAGTATATGATATTAATATTATATTTTGTACTATTATATATATTTGTAGTATTATTGTATATGTTTTAGTATATCATGTTATGTAGTTTATAGCTTTTTGTAGTTTATAACAACCTATCACCACAGTGTCAGGTAACTCCATCATCTGACTTGCGGTGATTTACCACTCGACGTCGATTTCATTATAGAGGATTATTTAGTCTCAGGGGATAGGCTGAACCGAGAGAGGGTGTTACTGATGAGTCCCAATTGGACGAAACAGGCGCCTGTACAGCATGTATAGCACTAGACACAACGCTCAAAACATACCCTCATCAATTATTGTTTTGAGCGAGTGGCAAAGTTTGAGAAGACCTGTTTCTATTACTTGAATTCTATTTGTCATCATTAGAGGTTATAATGTATTATATGTTGCAGTGGTTAACAATCCAATTAAGTCGTTTTTAGAATTTCAATGAGCCCTCAAAATTATGATATATATCCTAGAAACACTCAAATGAATATTGGCTTGATCTCACTCCTAAAACTCACCTAGTCTTTTGTTCCCATGGATAGGCAAAATGTTATCAGACTTACTACATCGGTGAGGACACCGCAAGTCATTGTAAAGGTCAGATATGCATTCAGTCTCTTCTAACGATACTTACTGAAATCGGATGTATCGAGCATCCTCCAGAGTTGATCTGTGTCAAGAGGTCTATTTATTCTTATTCTACTCATTACAAACGGTATAAATTATTCAAAATAGTTACCGCAAGTGAACTGAGATTCAATTCTCTTACTTTGTCTCATAACCTCCCCCTCTCCGCTCCTCATACTGTGGGAATCTCCGCACTTATTTGATTTAGTTTGTTTCCGTGTAACAACTATCGACAACTTCGGATTTTGCGTGTGGGCTCGTCTATTTGCTCAGTATTTCAGCCTTCTTCATGAATGTCAACGATAGCTGGATATGCACATTCAACTTAAAGTCTTGGGATTACTGAGTGACGACATTCTCATGTCTTTATTACAAGTATTCACCAATATTTGACGAATGAACGGAGTTTTTCAGGCAAAACAGATCCCAAATGAACGAAGCTGGAGGGATGGGCGCGTGTTTGGTGCAGATGCGATTTTGAAACAGTGGCCTTGCGTGTATAAAATGTCCTATATACCACTGCGTCTCCAATAGGCCTCCAGACATTGAATTAGAAATGAAAAATTGTGCTCTATACAGACCCTCATACAATGAACGTTGGTGGGTTTAGCAATGATTTTGATTATTTTCCAGCAGCTTGAAGCAGTGAGGACTCAATGCTTATGCATACCTATAGGGTAGATTTTACTCCATTCCTCTAAAAATGAATCTTTCTCTAAAGTGTCATCTTCATTGCAATTCTGCCATTCAAACCTTTAGAAAAAGATAATATATCCATGCAGATTGAAATCTGTCTTGAGGACATAAATTTGCCAGAATCAGATTGCTTTCATTTGTATTATGTTTACTAGAACGCAGGTATTATTTACTGAGCGAGGTGATTTAGAGGATCAGTGTGATGATGATCGCGGTGATTGATAACTCTTTGGTCAAGTGTCCGACTTTGTAAGCTTCCAAAACTACTTTATCATCGTTGATGATATTCATTTTATTTGGATAGAAAAATTCTGTCTTCGGGAGAAAGTACATGTTTTAAAAGTACAAGTAAAAGTGCATTATTTACTTGCGATTAACTCTGACTAGAGTTAATCGCTAGAGAAAAGGGCACTCTAACAAGGACTACAAAAAGATAGATATGGGAACGATACATGTGAGATGAAAAGATTTGCTGATCTTTGCCTTAAACGATTGACGACTGTACTGTACAGCACATAGTTTAGTGCATTACTAGTTCTGTTTTCGTACCGTGTCTTTGGCTTTATTGCCCCTACTATAGAACGAGATAAATCTCAAGTGTAGTTCCTTCACAGAGCTTTGAGTAGGAATTGCAAAGAAATATGGAAAACCAGAAATAGCGTATCTATGAGCAAATTATTAATTTAGAATTGGAGTCAACTTTCATCCGTATATACCTATCACTAGGCAGAAATTGCGCGAAATCAAATCATCCAAATTGTGCCAGGAGTTTGCTACATCTACAAAAATGATTTATAATAGTAGTGCTTCGTCTATGGAAGAGTGTGCGCCTAAGCAATGGTGATGAAACTTGAGTGCGACACGGTCTTGAGGGAATATTTTCGTATCGACAATTTAAATACAAGTTTGTTCTTGGTCAAAGATTTGCAGGGAGAGGGAAAGAGATCAAATAGTACCTTTTTAAAACGTTTATTTACGAATAGGTAAGACGTTTCCGAAATATTGGTGAAAGTCACTCATCTTTTCAAAAATATAGAAAAATAAGTAGACAATAATTATGTGAAAGCGCCAAAATAGAAAACAAAAAGAATATGCACAGTAAGAAACGATTATAGAACGAGCCTTGGAAGCAGGAAATCATCACATTAGCAACAATTTAGGCGGCACGCATCGTGTCCAATGCACTGTGCTTATGACAAAAATTCTGCATAGTCCTACACGGCTGCAGCTAAGGTTGTGGTTGCTTGAGGAAACCATATCGAAACTTCACAATTTCTCATCTACCAAAGATATACAAAATATTAATCAAGAAAATAATTAAGAGCGATTTAATAAAGAGATTTTCAATGCGGCTTTTATCTAAAATGTCGCAATTTTGATTTCAAGCATCTAAAAGACCGATTTCTTTGAACCTCGACATGTTAATAATATAAAAGTAAGAGAACAATGAGAATAGCTTGAGCACTAATCTTTATCTTGACCTTTCTCGAGGTTGGTATCTCCTCTTCGAACGATTGTTCTTCTTGACTATCTATGGATCTTCATGAGTATGTGCCGAAACATCAGACATCAATACTCAAGAAGATAGTCAAGAGGAACGATCGATCGACAAAGAGATGCTAATCTTGTGAAAGTTCAAAATAAAAATTAAATCCTAAGCTATTCTTGTGTTTTTCTCAATTCGAGCATCGTTCAGCATTGCGGGGATTCAGGACTTTCTTCAAATACGAATTAAAAATCGTCGTTTACAGAGTCTACAAGGTATAGAAACTAATTCTTTCTATTTGATGGCAAATGCTAGGAGATCGTCACCATGGAGATTCTGTATATTTGGTGCATTCTACTCTATCATAAAAAGGATAAAGGATAAAGCTCTTGGCGTTGATCAATCCCTGAGGGATGCGCCATGCATTCGACTTCAATTTTTAACTTCGTTTGAGGTGATTGAATGCACATCTGGCCTTTACAATGACTCGCGGTGGCCTCCCGCTGAACCGAGTCAGTGCTGCTTATCCTCCCAGACAAGTCTGAGACCTGTCTGGTACCAATTTACCGACCCCGGAGGGATGGATGGCTTGGTGAGCCATGAGCGCGAGATCGAACCATTGACCTCGTGTGCGACGCAGGGCACCTCTAACCACTGCGCCACATGCGCTCCTCTACTCTATCATATTTACAGTAAATTCATGTTATGATATATCAGTTGAATAGTATTTGATGGCCGACGACGTTCTACTCAGTGAGTGGATTGAGATGTGTGTTCTAGGTCTCTTCTCAAGTCAATTGCTTGTTAGAATGGAGTTATCTTTGAAGGTTACTGGTTGGCATCTTGGTCAAATCACGGATTTTCCTTTGCATTACGAAGACGTTCACCATACGAAAGCATTAGGTGCAGCATCTGTTGCCGCGTTAATCGTCGAGTGAGTCGAGCTGACGTCCCTCAAATTTTACGTGTCTTTGTCGCATGCAAAGATATCTCAGTGGGTTTGTCTCGCTTTAGGAGCATGTTGAGTACCATATCTTCCTTCTTGGCTTTCGCGAAGGATTCGGGCCATCAGATGGCTGGTTTGCCTAATTTCGTGTTAGCCATTTGAAGGAATCCTCGCTATAATGGCTCTAGTCAATCGATTGCGTTAGAGCTCAAAATGTGTCCGATCCACATATAATTCTAGTTTTAACATGCATAACATTATTCTGATCTCTGAGCTTGACTTGGAAGGGAGTAGGAAAGCGTTGTCACATGAGTGACGAAAGTTGTCAAAAATCGATGAACAGCATGGGTGGAATGAGAGGTTAACGTGAGTACCATATCTTTCTTCTAGGCTTCCGTGAAGGAATCGGACCATCAGACTAGTGATTTCCCTAATGCATTTCAGGTGCACTTTAGATCCGAGAATCTTCGCAAAGTCATGTACCCGAACCTCCCATTGTCTTCTCCAAATATTTCGATTGTCAACTTTAATTAAGGCAGTGGATAGTGATGAATGCTATCAGAAAACAAGGTTTGGATTTTTGTCCCAATGCTCTCCCTCTAGTGTACATTGGGATGCATAGCTAGGTTACCAAAAAATCACAAGGTATCTTCTGACCAGCATTATACGCATTCATGTTGAAGGCTAAATCTTCGGCGACCTTTGTGAATGATGGATACGAGGAAACAAGTCGAATGCAAAAGTGCTGGGATCTTTACAATGAATGTATTACGGATCATATGGAAATATTCGACAATTGAGTCATTATCGAAAACATCTCGACAAAATTTGCTTCTTCAGAAACTTCAGAAATTTATGCTGGCCGACTGGACAGCTTTGCATTTTTTTACTTACAAAGATGTAGATTTAACTGGTTGTCATTTCGGCGCATGAGCTGCGTTTCTGCTGCTTCTGACAAGCACTGTCATATGAACAGAATTTTTTTTTTCTAAAAATCTGCTATTAGAATAGTCTGTTATCCTTAGCAAAAACTCTCATGTTATCAAACTTCATTGAGGGACTGCATAGCACTATTATTATAGTAATATTGCTGTCACTGGAAACTATGAACCATGCAGACGTTATGCAATGCATTTCATCAAATTTCTGTTGGTGACAAAATGTCTTTTCCCAGTTTGTTTTCTTAATCCCAACGGCAAAGCTCACCTTTCTGTATCCAGGAGAACTGCCGAATGATTCCTAGTCACTGGAGTCTTAAAAGGCAACGAGAACGCTAGTTCTTCTTCGTGTAATGATCACTCTACTCGGTTAGTCTCAATGCAACGGCTACGGCGATCAGCGTCGTACGAGTAACAACTTCTGTCTACACCCGTTTCGAATCATCGTAGTTCTGACGAGGCCGAAATGCCGCAACATCGGCCACAATAACAACTAGTATTTATAAAAAATTTCGTTCCAGCTGAGCAATGAAAAGAAAATGTCGTCTCGTACATCAGGGTTTAGTGGAAGTCGAAATTTAGTGTTGTTTCTTATATATCAGCTAGTTCTAATCCGACAGCGGAAAGGTAGATTGTCACCGGAGGCATGAATAAAAAAGGCGATAATCGCCCAAGGATTGTTCTGTATCCTGTAGAACTGGTGATTGATTCCTGGTATGGAATCCTGTATGAAAAGCAAAGCTGAGAGCACTACTTCGATTGTGCACTGATCCACTCCAATCAATTCGTCTCGATGCAATGGTTGCGCCAAAAACACTGTGCGAAGAACAACTACTGTGGGCTCTTGTTTTGGATCACCGTGGCTTTGGTGAAGGCGGAATTACCGAAACGGGAATGTCTTCTATCGCAAAGCTCTCATGTTGTAATGACAGTACCCATGCACTAATCCATATGATTTGTTCAGAGGTTGATCGATGAGTGAAGTGGAGAGTAAGATCTCTCTAATCAAACTAGTAGGCACTATTAATCCAGCGCATCTGTTGATGACAGCAAAGGACACTTGGCCCAGTAGAATTGGAGCGTGTACTCTGATATCAATATTTTCCAGTTTTTTTTTCTTTTATGATGTGTCTTATATTCTATGATTAGCTCATCTTCACCGTCTGCCGTTTCCCCAAACAGCCGCCATTACGGGATTCGCAATGTTTATCAGAAAACTGAAATTTTAGAGAGAATGAGCCTAGAGCTCATTCTCTCAATAATTTGGCTCTATAAAAAAACCCCTTAAATCACCAAATGTCATCCGCGTTGATGCATTAACGTGCGTTTGAATGTTATGTGGTGACTGCTGCTTGCACACAAGTGATACATCGTAGCGTCCCAGTAAATGACATATCTCAAAATGGGAATAATCCACCGAAGAATTTTGACGTTCATGTGATACTCGAAATTTCCCTCCCAGTCGAAGTGATTGTCACTAAGCATCGTTGCCTCATATGCGGTCGCCTTGAACTAGTACGGCGACCCGCTGTGATTTAATGGAATTCGTCGACGTGAACACGACAAAAAACGATGGCCGACGGAAATTGAACAATACGAGCCTCAAACATTCCGCTATTGATTGAGCGTCTGCAATTTGTTGTTATTGATTAAGCGGAAGTGGAAGTGCAAAGGCATCAAAACAAAAGAACAAGTACGGGAAACGATACGTATTCCCAACCAAGACCGACCTATTATTTGACTGGACAGAATCAACTGTACAGCTTTACAACAACTTTCCCTGAAAGTCACCATAGCCCTCTTTGTCACCAATGTGATCAATAATCTAGATACCGGCAGAACAAATAAAAAAAACTGGATTTTATTCGTGATAAAGAAGACCCGTAAATGAGAGGCACAGGGGATATTTGCAAGCTTGGATACTCAGATAACAACAGTGAGTACATTAAGACACTGGGTGATGAAAACGAGCTCATTTCTATCGAGTAATAGAAAATATGCAGTACATTTCTTTGAAAATTATGACAATGACGTCATACATTTCTTGTGCAGTAGAAGTTCAAGAACAATGAATGGCCTTAACCAATGAATCTTTCAAGCAAACCTACATAACGTTTGACGATAGCTTGTAGATTTGTGCACTTTGGATTGAAATGACGGTTAAGATACAGACGGAGATCACACACAGAGACTTGACGACGTTATGAGGTCGTCAGAGGTCAGGCGCTACGACTTGGGCTTAAGCTTCAGCTTAAGCAGGTCGACGACGATGATGACAGCGTTTTTCAGTTACACGTCGACACCCATCGATGTTGCAGGCAATCCTTGCAAATCAGTCTACAGCACCAGACAAATTTACAATCGCACTTGTACTGAATCACTTCATGCGTAATCTAAACTGTATATTACTGTTGTAATAAAGTACAATTATTCAGTAGCAATCTTATGTAGCCAGCTAGATTTCCTTTTATTCAGCCGCTCTAGCAGTGGTATAATTTTACAAATGTATATCATACATTATTGAGTAACGTGCAGAACTAAGATCATCAGACTGGTATCGAACCGTCATTTCACTCTTTCCGGTGGCGCGTGCTAACCAGTTGCACTGTTGACGCTACTCTTGTGCCACCACTCTTGCTGCGACATATTGCATCGATCTGTCGGTAACCAGCGTCAGCGTTTTGGCCTGGCAAGCAGATATCGGCTTTGAGCTCAGTTAAGCTGACAGATAATGGATATATGTACAGTAACCGAATTTCTTTTACGTAACGCCTTAGCGCTGCTATGATGTTACAAAAGTATATCTAATAATGTTGAGTGCTATGCAAAACTCGATGTCTTGTGTCGCAGAAAGAGTGATAACAGAACAAGGAGCTCGATAGTGTAAATGATTAGCGCGCGCCTCGTAAATGATGACATGCATTTTCGCTTCCCGGCTAAGGTCCAAAATTTTGCGTATCACTAAGTATTGTTGGATAACATGTAGTCATTATAAGATATGTACCCCTCTGTTGAATTTTAGAAATGCACAGATTCCTCTATCTAGCTATGAATTAAAATTAAATCAAAGTCTATTCGTCGAACGTCTATCGATTAGCAATCGAGCTTATATCGATGTCGTTGTCATGATGTCGTAGGAGAAAATCTCTCCAGCCCAATGTTACTGATTTGCCGAGGGAAGAATCAGTGAAAAACTGCCAAGTAACAATCAATGTATTCGACTATATAGAGACCTCACTTACGAAAAATGTAGTCTGAAAATGTATTTTGAGCCTTTCATAAGGTCTGCCGATGGTACCCATACAGTGCAAGACACTTGTTTCGTCGTTCCAGCCTCGTCAGTTGCACGGTGCCTTTTTGTCCAGTCAGATCCTTGGGGAACTATTCTTTACATAACGGAGTCGACGACGAACTTTTAACACTGAACGTGCGGTGAAATAATCACTGGGGTGTTATTTCAGAGTGCTTGATTGTTTAATGCATGGCGTATGGCTATTACGTAGGCATATGTAACAATCAATGCAGTCGACTATTTTAAGCTCTCGCTCAAGAACAGTATAATCGACATCATAAACTGACTGTATCATTCATGAGTCCATCGTCGACTCCTCTATGCAGCGATAGATACCCGAGGATATGACTATACGAAAGGTCAGAGCGCAACTAATGAGGTTGGAAGACCAAAGCACGTGTCTTCCACTACATAAGTACTCATAACAGACACTTGAAAGGCTAAGAATACATTTTTAGTTACCGAATAGTTTGAATTCTTCTGTATTAATTACTATGAAAGGTTACAGAAAATTCGCAAGACATACGAGAAAATAGTAGATTACCTGGAAACCTTTTCCGCAGCATAAACGACCACAATCGCCCTGACTATGCGTCTCATTACGCCATGCACAAACTCTACCAGATGTCGTCTAAAAGTATTAACACGCATTACCTTGGCTTAAAAAGATATCTGATGTAGATGAGCACGCGTGACATGCAGCCACTGTATGTGATTTGAAGCAGCTATAAACGAACATAAGCATGTGGATTAGATGGTATACTAGGATCCTGGCATTACGTGTAAGTAATATTTGCCATAATAAGCGTCTCAAATTCATTGGGCGGAAATAAAAAGAATGAAGTTCTTGACTTTAAATAATCCTCAAAGAACCAAGCATTTGTCCGCATTTTTTCACTTCGTTTGAGGTGAATGAATGCATATGTGGCCATAACAATGACTCGCGATGGCTTACCGGTGTATTAAGTGAGTGCTGCTATCCTCCCAACAAGTCTGCTACCAATTTGGCAACCCCGGAGGGATGGAACGCTTGGTAGGCAAAGATACACATGAGTAAAACACTAACAGCGTTGGTGTTCAAACATGATTTTGAGTATTTTCATATATAAAACTTTCCTAACATGAATGCCGATTTTGATGAGAATTAATAGTAAGCATTTAAGCTCACCTAGACGGAAATTTGAAAAGATAAGCATTTAGCGTTAATCAGTGACTGCAAAGTATTCCATGCAATCTACTGCATTGATAACGTCATTAGCTAAGAATGAGCGTGTATCTAGCCTATTCAAAAAATCCGATAACCTAGCAACGTGATAACATTAGTATTTTCAGCCTACCAGATGAATCTGGGGCAATTCCGCGCCAAGCCCAGAAAGACAGAAGGGTTATCCACCCTTTTGTGTGAGAATGAACAAATGAAACTATTCATTTTCTAGGTTGAACAAAGAGTTTTGGAAAATTCTCAAAGGTTTCTGTTTTTATGCGCATATTAACAATGGAAGCAATAATAACTATAAGTATAGGCCACTACTGTCCATGACTTTTACTATCTTTCTGCAGCATTATGCAACTTGTTGGCAACGGTTCGCAGCGAAACATCAAGCTCTTCGACCTACTCACGAGTGATCGATGGAGACTCAGCATCATAGGCCGTTTGCAAGTCAAAATTGCTTTACTTGAATTGCCCAAACTGACTGCTTACAGTCAACTTTGTTGCCTTTCCAGCGCCTTCACCCACACTAATCATATCGAAGGCTTCAAAAATCCTTAGACCTTTTCTCAAATAATGGTGGTTTAATATAGCCAAACCATACTGTTCAATAGGCATTTTGGAGCTGAAATCAATGAACTAGATAAACATATACAGAACTATTACTAGAAAACGACACAAAGATGTCAAAAAGTAAAATTTTTAAGATTTCCCAGAATCTTCTGCTCAACCTAGAAGTACGACAATTATTCCTACCTTGCAGTAGCATCATGTACATTAAAATTCTCATCACCTGTTGTCGACACGGATCCGGTGATGGTTCGATAAACACTAGATCGGAGTTTTTCGGCTTCTGATCATCAGTGAGCATTCGCGAACGAGTATACCTGAGACAAGCGTGACCTTGACAAAAGTCAGTAGTTAACATTTGGAATTACTGAACTTTTTTCTTTTTCTGTGATAAGTCTTTCTCAAAGATGGATTTCTGATATTGAAATGTTTTATTCGCTGATTGGAACCATGCTTATACACTTGAAAGATGATCACTCTCTGACTATACGAAACTTTCCTCTGAACATACTTATCGACAAGATAATCAGTGATGTGGTTCAAAGTGGCCGTTTTCTTCCAACACGTCTTTTGCTGACATGAACCGGACACTCCGTGACACTTACACGAGGATATGAGAGTTTTCTTGACAGCCTGAGAAATAATAGCTCCACTGCAAGTTTTAAGCTACATTGTCAAGGAATGAGGATCATGCAAAACTCACCAGACGACCTGCTTTCAGATTGTGTTTCTCAACAGATCGCAACGGTGAGCGAATTATCGGTGTTCTAGTGAGCAGCTTACGACTGGCCGTAATTCCATGTTGCACGCTATAGGAGCATCTACAGGAGCACGATGATATAAAGTAATTTTACTAATCGCTTTGGAATATAACGAACAAAACCCTCTTACCCTCCATATTCCCAGCCTGGCTGGCCATCATGTGCACATGAGCAGTCTTCAATCCAACCTTGAGCACAAGCGGTTGCCACACCCCAAGCCGCACCGGCAGACGATAGGGCCCAAATCAGTGCCGATTCACGATATCCTTTATGACAATGACTCGTTGCATTAACATTCAAATCACCTTTTTATACAAATTAAAAAATTATTACTAGTTTCTTTTTTGCTTTAGTAAATCCGTGAACGATTATCGATCGCAAATTTTCATTTTATACCGGCAATAATATCTCTTCACTAATTCGTAATTACTCAAGAACTTGTCCAGTGTAATTACGTTTCTTCTGATGGGTGCCTTGTCTCATCAGGTCTATTTACTCATTAATAATCCATATACCAAGTGATGTGCAAAACCCTTGCGTCAGAGCCGCGGACCCGCACTTCACACTATCCAGGGGCGCATGCTCTAACCCGTTGCACTACCACCCGCTATTTTGCCACCACTCTTTCTACGCTGCAACACATCTATTGATTCTCAATACCCCATATCTGTCAGCGTAAGTTGGGTTCAATCTCGATTTCACTGCGTAGGCCAAATTGTTGACGGTTGGTTGCTGACAGATTGATCCGTTGTGACGTGGAAAGAGTGATGGCAAAAAAGGCATCGGTAGTGCAACGGTCCGAGCACGCGCCACGTACAGGATGAAATGAGGGTTCGAGCCCCAATTGACGTAAAAGTTTTGCACATCGCTCTACAGAATTAGGTATATCTATCACATCATACCCCGCTAAAAGCGATTGAATAGAAAAAATTGTGCATAATCAATCACCTTCGGTTAATATACTCACTCATCTTCTGGTCAGTTTTAATTCTCATCATTCAATAAAAATTTCTATCATACTATGCTTCTTCTAACTATAGAAGACTTATAACATGTCACACGCACTTGGATAGAAGGATAAGCAATTTAACTTTCACAGTTATTCTAAGGAGTGACATCTAAGGGTTAATCACAGTGCGCTTACCCTCGTTCAGAAGCCGACAGCAAACGACGTGGGAGGGGTCGAACCCAGGATGTAGTGTGTACCTTAGTGGGCCTTTGACTAGTACACAACCTGCCTGTCTTACTTAAGCATGGGTATGGATGCTGCTTTTGCCTCTAGTGCTCTCCCTATCAAGACCTCTCTTTCCGTCACGACCTGTGTCCCAACTTCGTTATTACTTTTCAAATCTCCCTCCATTTTCATCCTTCAGTCTCAGTTGCTCTGAACTCTCCAGCTAACTTTCCATATGCATTTCTATAACAGTAACTCTATTATCACTAACCATATTTCAAAATAGGCGGATCGTGCATTATATGGCCGACATTCGAACAATCCCATTGTTGAAAACGCATACGATCGGCGCACTGTGTCATCGCGTCCTTTAACGAGCAGAAGAATCAAAAATGAATGAAGTTTATCTGATTGACTTCGAAAGATATCAGCAGAGAAATTGGTGATGAGATGTGGACACCCAGTCGCACGGCTTACCTGTATACCTTCAAAAGCAGCGATCACCGTCGACGGTTGCGTGCGACAGGCCAATTGCACAGAACGAAACGCTCTCGAATGCATCAGATCGGGTCCACAACCCTTAATCATGTAAAATCTGAACACTTCTACTGTTTTATTTGCCACTATCTTTCATTAGCGCGGTATACGAGGCTATTTTATCAATCCTTCTCTGGAGGATTTGCATTGATCACATTTCAAAGTAATAGTTCTAATAAATGAAGCTTCTCTTTTAGTAAGAAACGCCATCGAAAAGCATTTGATGGAAAGAAGTGCTTGAGAATGATAACGCTTTCAGGCTTAGAAGTCGTTTCGGAAATATAGGAATAAAATGCTTTTTTTTTCTAATTACTCCTCAAAGATTTTCAGTGGTGAGAAAAATTAGGTGCACATTGTAGGCGCATCATCAATAGCTTAATATTTTGAAAAAACAAAATTATAGTGAACGGTTAGTGAACAGTTATATACAATTTTTATAACTATCAAGTAATTCAGTAATATCTCACCTATAATGCACTTGAATTGTCAAAAGAATTTATTATGAGTTACTTCATACAATGCTTGTATGGCTAACAGGCAGCAAGAAGTACAGCACAGAGTTGATTCTTTGTTGCCGTCATTCAAAGCGAAATTTGCTGTTACAACTTTGAAAGTCGATTTTTGATTCATGATCTCTATAAGAGCTATGTCATTCAAGAATAACTGTAGTCATGAGCAGTGGTCACTCTATGAGGAATGCGAAGTTCTTAGACTAGAAATCTAGTGAAAATAGAAGAAGCTACTAAGATGCTCTCTTGCGCCCAACAGAGTCAGATGGATGCTTTACTAGCACCTGTTCAAGTTAGTCGGCGATCAAAGACAAAGAGGTGAGCTACTATTAGCCTCAAAATGGCAAGGGTCACAGCGGAGCGATTTCACGTCACAATCACCCAGTCTACGAAAGAAATCGGAATTTTTGTAAGTGAAAATCAATTAAGAGTAGATCTAGACAAAGACGATAGCTACTCTCCTACAAGGGAATGATGGTGAAAATGTAAATTGTCAATCTCATTTTTCTGCATAAAAAGGAAGCGACTATATCTGTTAAAAGTTCAGGAACGTCATCGGAGGTTTGTCCTATAAGTGTGCAAAAACGAAATCAATCAAAAAAAAAAAATGTGTAGAGAAGTGGAGTTTCTAATGAGGTCAAACAGTTCTCTTGAAGAGAAGGACCGTTGAGAAATGTTATTAGGCAACCTATACAGATTTTTAAGAAGCCATGTTTTTATTTGAGAGGTGAAGATATTTTGGACTTCTTTAGATTTCCACACAAAAACTTAATTGAAAATTTGGATAAGAATATCGATTGCGGGAGCAGAAAAGCAACTAGAACTCCTAGACGTTTGATTTTTTAGCCATTATCACCAGATAAGTGTGATGCAACTCAAAAGTTAAATAGCGTCAGAGACTTTTTCAGTTCATCACTTCAGTAGCTTCGAAAACTTTCTAGCGGAGCTCTTTTTCCCTTCACCATCAATGATTCACTTCATCACAGTGTTACAGTACTCCATCATACTGTAATGTATGATTGAGCAATTGCGAGTTTAGTGTTCAGGAAAGGATTTTATTGACATGCGACCGCTCCTCTTCGGAAGACCATCAACTCATTGTAAAACAGGTTCGGCGCCTAGTCTGACTAAGACCATTTATGGCCAGGCCGAATGTCCCATCACAAACGACGAAAACGAAATTAGTTTATGGAAAAACTGTGCAGTAAATTTCATAGCACTATTGGAGAAATGGATCTCTTATACTTTTAGGTTTTAAGAGAAATATTCTGTCGTGAAGTGTTCATTGCAAGGACAGATAGACCAATAGACAATTAAGATTTGTAGAAGGTATATTACGTTGGGAATTACTATAATAAAATGGAAACTGTGGAAAAAGATTTCCACCTTTCATTAATATCCAGGCATTTTTTCGCCGGAAATATAAAGCTATAGATGTTCAGCAGTTTTTATTCGAAAGATTTATGATTATCATTTCGTCGACAAAGTTTTCACTGTGATTTAGAAAGTGAAATGCAGTTTTACAATCAAAAATTGATTTATATGCAAAAGTCCATTTTGTAGCTTTTGCATAAAATTGGTTCCGGTTTCTTCAAGGATTCTTGAGAGTGTAGTTTTTTTTTTCTAATGACTCGGTGGTTTTTCAAAAGTCTTCGAGGAAATCATTCAACCGGGAATGCTTGCGTTTCTCAGTGTAAGCAACGTAATTGAGAAAATCCAAGTCATTTGATCACTTTGGTTTATTTAACTCTATGAGTTATCACATCACAGTATATAACGTTTAGAGAAAAAGGAACTTATTATAAATTGCGCATCTAAACTGATTAAAGTAAATAAAAAAAAGAGCTGCTCTTCTGAGCTGTCAGGGAGTAACAAACTGCCATGACTATTTCCTGAGATTAAGTACGCACTTCATGCCCCTGAGAATGTCAACGATAACTCATGACCTCATGTGGATGTTATGCGTATTGATCGATACTTGCTTTGAATTTCGGATACAGTCACATACAGTAACATAGAAAACTCACCATGTTTCTGAGTACATTCCATCCAGACAAACATGATGATTACTCGTTTAGAGATATTAAATTGATGTAAAACGATAGTCGGCGAAACAAAAGTCACTGATTTGGCTAGCGTCAGGAAACCCCGGTTATAAGTGGTATTAATTTGTAGATTTCTAAGCTCCAGATTGTGGATGCTCAAGAAAGTTTTCGTATTACTAAAAAACAGCGGAAAGAAAAAAATTTTGCTCAAATAATAACTAAACCACGTGACAATTTTGAAAATGCTTCATAGGCGTCGAACGCACTGTATTGAGAAGAACGAAATTCAATCTTTGAAAATCGTGAAGTTGCTAATGATCGAGCAAAAGATCCTTTCTGGAAGTCTTGTGTTTGTTATGATCAAGCAGAGGAGCCATTTTGGAAGAGAAAAATGACTGCGCTTCTAGTTTGAGAAAACCGTTGGAACAATGTAAATAGTGATCATCTAGGTACTATGTAGAAGCTTCAGAGTACCTAACTCTTTTACGTACTGGATTCAGTTTGCAGAATGAGCTCTTCGTAGAGATTTCCGCAAAATCATTTAACTTTAGGGATTCGCAAGTTGAAGTTTTCTAATGAAGAAGAGATAACGGCGAAATGGTGATGGAAAGCGGCACAAAAAGTCCCTTATCCATTGGAACACCCTCCTATAACTGCTGGTGACATTAAACCACTGAAGTAATATTGTGGAAAATCTTTTTTCATACTGATTGGATTTCTTGGTAACGTCTGTGCTGTATAAAATGAAAAGATTTCTTAAAGTTCTTTTTGATTAAGGTTCTGAAACCAAGCCTTTATTTAATCTTGACCGAATGAGGCTTATAGAATTCCTATGTATACCCATAAAAAAGCCTTTTTTCGTATTACTTGGAGAAATTTGTTAATTGACATATACGCAAGATTTCATTGATTTTTGCAATGATAAACATTGACAGAAGAATTTACGCTTTTTTTAATTCAATCCATGTTGTAGAATCGAAAAACAATATGAGTTAGCGGGAGGTAAAAAAGTGTATAGAGTGAGGAAGAAGCAAAACAACATTGAATTATTTCTATCTTTTAGGTCAGACCCTACCTTTCCCTATTCTCTCCTCACCCCATGAGACTACAAAAGCAAAATAACTAAACTGCTTGTAGTGGAGAATGTATACGGTTGTATGACAGATGATTATTCGCGGTGATCCTTGTAGTCAAAAATTGCCGTGAAAAAAGTACCTCTTCTAATTTTGAGTTTACAAAGTAACTCTGAGCCTAAAAGGTTTGACCCTGATTGAAGAGATTAAGCTACTTTATTCTTTGCATCGTTTTGCTAGATGGAAGTGATTACTAAACACCGGATTTTGTGTTGATTCGTAAGAAGAAACTTTAAGAGGTTCCGAAGCCTTCTGATACAGATTATCGCAAATGTCAAGAAAGAAAAAGGCAATAAAAAAGAAGGTGGTTCATAGGTGAAAATCTTACCTGGAGAAGTTTTGCTGGAGCTGGAGGTGGAGTAAAATTATGCACCACATGGGAAAATAACAACAACACACCAAAAATAAGCCAGTTACGCAGCTGTAGTGAAAAATTGATTAAGTGCAAGTTTCCAGCGTCAAATGACTCATTGCTTCTTCTCGTCGAAGAATGTCCTCCAGATGATTGATTTCTATTCGGGAGCGTATCTTCATTAGTATTATCTACACGCATGACGTCTGCCATCACCGAGTACGGTAGCGAACGAGTTGCTGTCGCCGTTGTAGGTAGTCGAATGCGCAGAAGTCGGTGATGGTGGTGGAGCCCCCCATCGCTGGTGATGGTGCTTGTTGCGACCGATCGTCGTTCTCCTCGTCCCATATACTGTCTCATACCGACTACCGTATAGGACAATGATGAAATCAGGGTCAGCGTCGTATAGGAGTGCATTAAAACGAAGCTCGTCAAAATTTAACACCATGCGCTGTCTTGCACTACGGCAGTAAAGCTAACAATAAATGCAGAAGAATGTGATGTTGAGTGGATTTTCGTGCGAACACGAAATATGGACCAGGTGGCTAGATACACGAAACGTCAGTTGGAACTCGTAATAGCACCTTGAATGGCAGAGGAACGATTTGGTCAGGTGCCTCGGCAAATACGAGGATAAACAGGTGTAAAAACAGCCATTCGTAATTGAAAAACTGTGACAAACATATATCAACAAACATCTGGGGGTGAGCACTTTCAAACCCTGCTGCATTTGTTGAGACAAAAATGCAACTACGCTATATCACCTCAGTCAGCCTCAACAACAGGAAGCTCTTCCAAAAAAGTCATACATCAAACGCCATTTTCGGTGAGTGAAATCTTCTATAGCAAAGAAAACTTTTAAACAATTGCTTCCTTTCGGATCCTAAAGAGAAATCGGAAAAAACCCTTTTTGATGGAAATCGTGGTGAATTACTTCCAAACCAAAAGCCATTAGAGGCTTTCAGAGCGTCATTGTTTCTTCAACTCTGTTGCTTCTCGCAAACATAGTATATCGTTTTTGAGTGAATCTCCATATATTAGAAACTATTAGCGCAGCACTGAATGATCTGTTTACCTGTTTCAAAATTTAAATTTGGATTTCTGACACTGAAAAAGTTGTAGAACAGCTTCTCAAGAAAAGACCCTTCAAATCGTACATATTAATTTCTTCTCTATCATACGTCAATATTGCAAAAAGGGCCTCGCTTTCTGAACAAGTGCGAAGAGTATCATATTTGCTGCTAGTCTTCATAATACATAAGCTCTTTGCTTCGCCTATCTATATGTCATCTAACAAATTGCAGTATCACTTCCTTTGAAGAAATCGCTATCAATCTAATAGAATAATAGTTTCATAAACTATCACATTTATCATCGATTCAAAAAATCATGCTGGAGTGTATGATGAAGGCCCAGAATGTACAGCCATCTCGAGTTACCAGAAGAAGCAACTCTTGATCAGTAGTTCCAGGTGAGAACGAAAAAAAACGGCGAGGAATCCTCATTATACGGTTAAATCCACACTTGCACCTTACCAGTTGCTCATCAACTGCAGGTAAAGAAATAGATCAAGAACACTGGGAAATGGATATTAAGGTGATACTGTGTGGTTAAGCCATCGTTGAATACTTAGCTGGGGAGTTGCCTGATAGCGTTTCAATTTAGTGTCGTGTAAAAGGAACTCTGCCACTAAAGATTGTCAATCGCTGGCCTTCCTCAGAAGGTATAAGGTATGTACTCAATCCATAAAATGTAATTATGTCATAGCCGATTCACCTAGTTTCCAACTGGCGTATAAAACAAAGCACTTCACACTCAGCATCGCATTAATTTGTGATTCGATATTTCCTTCACTATCGGCTGAAACGAAGAATTTTTTTAGATAATTTTCTTTTGTAAATGATTAGTTGTGTGTGTTTTTCTATACACCACATAATTTCATACGCTGCACTGTACTGAGCACTTGATCGTCCAAACCAGTTCAGAGATCTTTTTAGAGCGGATTACGGTCACGAAGGAAGCCCCCTATTCTAGATTGTCAGGAATGTGACTTTCAGCTATAAAAAATTAATGAACATCTTAGTTGATTTGTGAAACCACCACGTGCTACAAATCGCTGCGGAATCTCACCTAAAAATTATCGATACTGCATCCGTAAGAAGTTTCTAGGTATTTTAGATTCATATTCATTACACATCTTGTAGTTCAGTGTTAAACTTATTAGGAAATACTAAAAGTAGGAATCAAAAAAGATGAATAAGAATCATAAACATTGCGGCTAGTAAATTTTTAACTTCAGCTGCAAATCTGTTTATTCCACAGTAGGACAACTATGTGTAAAATTCATGGCACTTTGGAAGTGTTTTTCGGCCGAGGCTCAGTATACCAGCGTACACTTCCATAATTCTTATATTATTATTCGGTGGAGAATGTGTTCAATAAGTTTATTCAATACGACTCAGCATGGCTTCTGT
The DNA here is from genome assembly GCA_019055375.1 of Parelaphostrongylus tenuis. Lineage (NCBI taxonomy): Eukaryota > Metazoa > Nematoda > Chromadorea > Rhabditida > Metastrongylidae > Parelaphostrongylus > Parelaphostrongylus tenuis. Next base: position 296,476 of record JAHQIW010007303.1, read on the forward strand.
AAGCTTTCACGGTGCTACTGAAACAGATAATAGGTTGGGGAAAATGCTTTGAAAAAATGTTTGTTAAAAATTTATGTAGGCACGCTTCTCCGACAAAAGATCGATTCCGCAAGCATAAAATTCCAATTTGTTGCTGTTGAAGAAATGATTGATCGAGTTGTTAAAGAGGGATTTTCTTTAGTCGCTTCAAACACACTTTGACGATCAACTTCTTTTGGGCGACCTGAACGCGGTTGATTTTCCAAACTTTCTTTGCCTTCGTCAAGCTTTTTGAGCTACCTGTAGTACTTTTGCAACTGCATCTTCGCTCCAAGCGAGACTGATGCATTCACTTTCCACCGTTGCATTTGAACCAACAGTCATTCGTGCAGCATCACCAACCTAATTTGCTCTCCTGTTAACTTCATCTTGAAATAGGTAGATAAAGTATATATCAATCAATGCGGGAGAAGAAGGGCTTTCAAATGAGCTCAAGAAGACAAAAATGGCCAGCAACCAAAAAAAGTTATAAGCGTTTTCTCAGAACTTTTTCCCCAACCTATTTGTGGTTAATAAGGAGTTTTGTCAATGAACACAATTGGTCGTCGTTTCAGTTGTACATCAACGGTTGCAGACGCTTTGGTTTCTGATGATGTTCGACAGTTTTCTGGCAGATAACTCGTAATAGCTTTTATTTCAATTTCTTTAAATTTGGGCACTGTAAAGGTTTCGGTTACTATATAGTTCAATCTGACGACCTTCGCCGTGGCCTACCTTTTCCGATCCTAATTACATGTTTTTTCGTACTTTCCTTGAAAGCAGTCGAATCGTTGTTTGTAGATCAGTGTCCTTTGCTGTCTTCAATTTCATCAATGATGGTGAGCTAGTCTCCATTTCATTTGGCTCTCAGCATTCTCATCTCCACAACTAAGTTTTTGAAAAAAGCGAAAACACAGCGTTAAGTTGATAATCTTACATAAAATGTTAGGTCCAGATCTGTTTGAGACATAGAAAATAGTGCTTCTTTGACTTTTTATCATCCGTCTTCACGAAGTTTTTTTTTTTTCATAGTGCGGATCCCACTACTTCTAGCACTCATCTCTTCTGGGTATTCTTCATGAACGTCGTTGAAAGCTGGTTGAGTTGTCTTCTTGCAATCCCGAGGATAGCCTGGCCGTAGCGTCCTATAGGGTGCTCTTTATGGACCGCTGGAGTGTTAAGAGGGAAGGGTGTGGGGTTCGACTCCAGTGCGCCGCGCTGAGCATCACAACCACTCAGCCATGTCACCCTCGAAAAAAAATGCTTTATTTTGCTTTTCTCTTATTCCTATTCCAGTGGTCTAATATAAATTAAACCACTAAAAATACAGAGACATTCTAACAAGGATATGAAGCAAAGGGGTCTCTTATAAAATAATATATTCCGGTAGAGTTCATAACATCCTAGTACCACTTTTGTGTATTGAACTATGTAAATTATGATCTTTCTTATACTTTTGAAATATTTAATGCTGGTCCGAAGTGGCGCGTTATCGGTTATTGATCTAGGCAGTTGAATGTACACGGCTCCCTGTTTTCAAAGAGTGGGAAAACCATTTTGACTTGTTTATATGAGCCACCATATTCATAGAAATTTATAGGTGTATCGGACATATAATTGGCAAAGTCAGACAAAAAAAAATTAGTTCACTTACAGGAAATTTGTTAGATGGTTGCTCTATCAAACATCAGGATGCGGACTTATAAGTGATGAAAAATTTCGCAGATACATCGTGATTGGTTCGACACCGCATTGACCAAAACCACATTTTTACGCATTCGACAAGTTGATGCCAAAGCTTTCTTCATGGAGTAATCGCTAACTTGACATGCCAAAATCTACCCAAAGCAGACTGATATCTGTGGTTATCTCTTGCGAATTAATCACTGATCAAGTATATTACAGATGTCAGAACTTGATGTAAAGCAAGCCACAGGCAGCAGCCACAAGCCTCACAATCCTAAAAGCCCCATACTCGACTGCCGGTCATTATAATGCCAGGTGATTCCATCATCTGACTTATGGCAGTTTTTACTCGGCATCGATTCCTTCATAGAGGAGTAGAACTCCAAAGGATTGGCTGAACCGAGGGACGATGCCACTGATGAGTCCCGGTAAGAAACAGACGCCTCGTATAGCACTCAGACATGGCTCAAAACATGTATATCTTTAGTGTGAAACATTAATATGCTGTTTCTCAAAAATCTATTTCTTTATCAAAATCAGAATTCGACTAATATTTCTGAACTGTTTTCAGATTCAGCAGAGTGACGTCTATCACTTAATGATAATTCAATCATTTCTCACCGCAATCCATTGGAGGGCACCGTAGCCTCACTGCAGACCACAGAATAACAGGACTGCTTATCTCACTTTCAAGGTTTTCTAATCGGGGACCAGTCAATAGTCAGGATAGCGCTCATTACACTCTTAGAACAATATTCCCAAAAACTTGAATATGAGTTTGGTAGTTTCTGGCTGTGTGGATTGTGTATGATCTCGAATTTTCCAGGCTGTGAAATAAGCGACATCTACAAAGCTAGTCATTACAAGATAAATACTGGGGCAATAACTTGATATTTACATACCAAAGCAAAGAATTTAGCAGGGAGAAAATTCTGACAATATCCTGCACAAACCACTTGCCGTAACTTTCTCTCCCAGGCAGAATCTCGACAAAGGCTTTTCTTTGAAGTCTTGAAAGAGCTCAGTGGAGTGAATACTAAAGTTTACTTCTTGCCTGACTGCTAGGAGCCATGGGTCGCTGGCATTTCTCATTCTTTAAATTGCGTGGTTTTCTTATGGCGGTTATTTTTGCGATCACTTTTCTCAAAAACACCTGAATCTTCATGGTTTACAATCGCGACTGATGCTCTAACCAAAAGTGATTAAGCACAGTCTAATCACGACTTGTATAAAAACATTTTTTTCCAAAAAACCTTTACCTAAATTCATGGAAAAACGAAGACCTTCAAAATAACCAGAGGATAATGGTTAACAGTACGATATTTGAGAAAAAACAATTAAAATTTTTAAGATACTTCTTCATGTAGCGATTGCTAGTGTTTGTAAGCATTATGTCGTCTGATATGAACTAGCAAAAAAAAAAGAATAGAGACAAGGGTTTTGCTTGTTGAAGTTGTTTCTAAATTGGCATCCATCATACGCTTTTGCATTGGCACATTACATTACACATAGAAGAGGAAACATGTGTGTCAATTCGGTTGTTCGTCACTTTGAGAAACCAGTTACATGTCGTCAGTGTTGTCACAGCATAAAATCAAAAACAGCCTCAGTTGTTTGTTTGCCCTTTTGCCGTCCGAAAAAAAGTTTACTAAAGTCAAAACTTAGAAATCAAGACTTTTTTTGCTGCCACTCGCGATTATTCCTCCATATCAACATCATTTAGTATCTTTACAAGCGATCATTGCAGGGATGGAGACAAACTCAATAACAATTCGACAACATTACTAAGTGAGAGTGATCAATAATCAGAAAGCAGTCCACTCGCACAGAAGCTTAAAAATCGTGGTTTCCGACAGACGCGAAAAAGCGTAAGGGATTATTGAGTTGTGCGTAGAATCCATGATATTGGCTGATACGAACTGAATTTTGCAGAAATGAAAAAATTGTCCTCAATTTTTGTACCTGCAGCAAGATCCTTCCAACAGTTGACGTCTTTTTGCATGCTGCTGAGCGTCGGAATGTGACTCACATCCAATTTGTTCGACAAACAAGGTCTCTCAATTGAGGAGTAGCTCAGTATTCTAATAGGGATTCCTATATAAGTCAATCTTTGCCACAGCTACGTAGAGGTAATGCTCTGGATTCTTTCTGATTAGGAGGGAACAAATGAAAAACCGATCTCATTCGCTAGAGAAGAACTTTTCATAGGAGTGTTAGTACCTCGAAAGCTGAGACTCGTGGCTACAGTCTCACGTAGTCGGTTTTTCAAAACACTCCTTTATCATGCTGTAACATTCAAAATAAAACTATGTTTCATGAAATCACTGGTTTCTCCTCTTATCTCGTTTATATTTCCTAGACAAAACTCCTTTGTTAGAATTCTAGTAGTCAAGCTACAGCAAGAGCTTCAAGGAGCTCAAAAATGTGTTTGCCTCTGAAAAGCTCTTTTGACTTTTTGATCTCTCTGGCCTTTTGATTTGTACTTTGAACATCACCGGTTTGAGCTCTTTCTTTAAACTATTTCATAGTAATCATCTGACAGCGTAGTGTTTGCTGGTTCTCAGTAAGTGCTTATTTCCTAAAAATACGGTTTCGCGGGAGAAAATAAGATCGAATTTTACGTTTTCAGCAGGATTATTTACAGGCCATTCGACAAGGCGAGGGCCACGGCAAGTAGAAGGGCATAGGGCGGGTGAGACGGGACAGTCTATATATTGTCAATCAATTCATAATTTTTCATCCGCTTTGAGAGAAACTTTAGATAAAAAGATTGACTGAGATGCTACGAAAATTACTCTGCACAATGATGCGCTTTTCGGCCTCCAGCTAATTAGACGTGCGGTAAAATGAAGGCAAAAGGCAAGTGAAGCATAATTTTCGATGTAGATGCTACATCGTTATAAAGGGGTGTTTTGAAAAATTGGCGACGTGAAGCTGTAGCCTCAAGTCTCAGCTTTCGAATGGTTAGTAGCGAGCCTAAGGAAGATTTCTCTCCTGAGAATCAAATCAGCTTTTTATTTGCTCTTTCCTAAATAGAAAAAACCTTACACTGTTTCTATTTTCGACCAATAACAAAGACACGCAAAAAGAAAAAGATGCTACTGTGACGCACTCTGCAGACTGCTAAAGCTTACTGGTTCTAGTGAGCATTACTTTATGCTGTGCTTGTATTACTGCCACAAATTATCTACTCAAAATTCGAGATCGATGGCACATTGAACCGTGAACAAAGCAGAAATTATATTGCGGCTCGCATGAAAGTGGTAGACTGAAGCAGTATATTACTGGCTCGGATTGAGCATCTTGTTCCACTGTTCCCATTTCACTGCAGTACACTAAGCACTCGCGCTTAAACCATTTCTTAAGAGATGTTTTGACTTCAATGCGCATGACGCTAAAATACCATTTGTTTCATTTTTGACACATTACAGTACTGTTAGTAACAACCTTTATTAAGCAAGATTGAAGCGATTAAAATCTGGAAGTCCTTGCTGACTCTTTGTGTTGAGTCTTTCGCAGTTACCAGTCTCCATTGAGAGTCCTACAATTTCAAACTCCTTAATCAATACGTTCATGAATGTTGGGTGTGAGTGATATGCAAGACTCAGGACCTCAAACGGAAGTTGAACCTGCGTTCAATCTTTTTAGGATTGCACGGTAATTACTACGCTACCAAATCCCTTGCTCTGATATCACTCTTTCTGCGGAACAGCATTTCACCAATCATTCGTCGGCGGGTTGAATTTGGCAAGCACATGTCAACCTCGATAGTACAGTGGTTAGCTGCGCCCCAGCAGCGGTGAAAAGGGTTTTCCACCTCCTCCTGACGCTGCGATGTCTGCATAACACTCAGCACTCTTGTATATGCAGTCGTATATCATAACACTACTATAAAAGGGGTAAAATAAAGAACAGCTGTAAAATTCTGAACAACTATCCGAAATCTTGAGTCCAAAGATGTTTAGGATTGAAATAGTTCACATGTCTATGATAAACCAAGTCTCATCTATGAATGTGCAAAGTTTACAAGTCTTTTGCTAACAGGTTGTAAAAGTTATGTGAAAAGGAAGTAAAACATTTATTAATGCACCTATTACACCCGAACAAAGACAAAACTGATAGTCAAAGTACTTCTCTTCAACTTCAAGCACTTCCTGCCACTTGTCTGGCAAAACATCGACTCCGCGAGCATGAAATTCCGATTCTGCTATTGAATAAGTGAATGATCGAATTGTGCAATTCAATATCGGCACAAAACTTTTTGTCGCCCAACTAGTGCTACCTTGAAGGAAACCTTCTTCACCTTTTTCAGACTTTTTGACTCACCTGTGCACTGTACTTTTGCTATCTGTGTCTTCACCCAAAGCCAGATTGATGCGTTAACTTGACACCGTTGCATTTGAACCCAGCAGCCATTCGTGCAGTATCAACAACCTAATTTGCTCGCGTATTAACTCTGTATTGGAACAAATAGATAAATTATATACCAATCAACGCGGGAGAAGACAGGCTTTAAAATGAGCCCAAAATTCCAAAAATTGGCCGACACCTAAAAATGTTGCAAGTATTTTCTCAGAAGTTTTTCCTCAATCTATTAGACAGGAAGACGTAGCGTGGAAAGTACTGGAACGTGTACATTGTTGGCCCAACAATTGCTTCTTCTTGACAACCATTTATGATTTAAATAGCTAAGTACGGCGTATGTCCAGGCTCTGAAGAGAGCGGTATCACCGAAACGTAACGTTATATACCAAACTTCTATTACTATTACTGCTACTACAAGATCTCTTACCAACAGCGGGTCAGCTAAAAAGGATAAGTCCTTTAGATTTACGAAGTGGTTTTTAAGAATATGCGATTAATTTAGCTAAGAATAAAGTCCTAATCACAGAAACAGTACAACTTTGTGGCTCGGAAGGGTATTCGCCACCTTATTCACAGTTGATGATGCCACGACAACAGGACATCCTTACTGACTTTTTCTTAATGCCATGGACAAAAATGCCAGACTACTACTCAGTTTGATCCTGCCGGACGGGCAGCGAGAAGTGAACCTTCAGATACACGTTGTAGCCCGATACTCAAGAAACTGTCATGCTGACGAGGTAAGCCATTGGACAAGGGCGGGGGGAGCTGTTCTCAATATCGTTAACAAATGGCAAACATCAAACCATAGAAACCAATATTGAGAAATGAATGACTTTTTTGCAGTGCACAGTAATATCATATAATACACAACGAAGAAAGTTTTATCCACATGATTACTTCAATACTGTCACTTCCTAATGTATTATGAAGGCTGTATCACCTATATATCACCTTTATCATGTCTATTTGAGCAAGCGCTAAATGTCCTACTCGTCTCTTAGAGAGATAAGATTAATTCAGTGGAACCCTCACGACGAAAATTATACCATTATTTGTGGGTAATCCTTATACTATGCAACTGACATTACATAATATTCCGTCACTTATGAATTTTTTACAGCATGGTCTTTCAGAATCACATTGCATCTTTCTGACAATATGACGCGATCCCTCAACTTTCAAATCACCTATGATCTTGACCTGATTCTTTTGGTACAAATTTATGGCCGCGGTAACTTCTATATGTATAGTAACAGTAATCGGACTTTAAAAAAAAATCGGAAGTCGAGCAGGTTTCACACATCCAAACTGTACACTTAGCAAATTTCGTCAATGCAATTCAATTCATAGCGAGTTTTTTGTGTCTTGTAGAAACGTCTTGTTGCAACACAGTGCAGCTTTGCTACCCATACAAATCTCGGTAACGGAACATAACGAGATAATGAATAAAATGAGAGAGATTTTGGAAAGGAAAGTATGCGAGCATGACTGATCGTTTGTTGCATGATGAGGTATGCTACGTCGTGTGAGGTGTCGAAGGAATCCCTCAATTCTTTGCTGCCACGCTCGCTTTGATTATCATTGTTGTTTGTTGGAGAGACTTGATGCGTATGTTCAGCACCGGTCTGCGAGATTGTGCATTCCGTTGAATGCGCTACTGCGTGCTCCTTTTGAATTTTTTTGGCTTCCGCTGTCTATTATATTAGCAAGATTCAGCAGCCTATATGAGGCTGCCTTGTACTGGTTTTGGCAGAGCAATGCCAATAAAAAAAGGTACAAGAAATGGTCTGGCTTGATGAATTATAAGGACGCGCTCTTGATCCAGAATTTGGATGCATGTTTTGCTGGTATAACTACTTACGACAGCTTACTTCAGTGCGCGCAAATCTAGTACGGAATTCTTGATGTTGAAGAGCCAAAGAGATTCATTAGTTCGGAGGAGAGGTTGATTCGAGCTTTGGGTGCACCTCTACTTCACCACATGCGCTCGTTTGTTATCAACGGATAGAATGATGTATTTTATGCCAAATATACTGGTGGTTATGATGACTTCTTCCTAGATATTTGTCGCATCAGTTTGCCAGAGGCAATTCTGAAATGTTTTCAGCCATCTCAATAGCTTACTTGTAGTTGACGTACATGATATAATCCGAAAAATTCATTCGCACCCACAGTGTATGACAGAACTTCATGAAGTATAACGCACTGTATCAAGTAACTTAGTGGTATAAAGACAAGAATCCGCTACAATACTCCAATCTTTGCCTCTAAAGTGCCCCTACCGCCTATCCACAGCTTGGGAAACAGGCCTTCGACCTTATGGACTGACCAATTTGACAAATCTAACATGACTTTGATGATTCAAGATTATAGCTATCATATGACCTTTAGGAAATTTGCTTTTGTACGGAAAAAGGCTTTTGTTTACAAGAAATGATCTTCACGAACATTCCTGTCTCCAACACAAGCTAAACTTTAACTTCTTTGATCTTCCAAAATTAGCCCACTAAGCTTTGTGTCTCTAGACAATGAAATGAGTGATCAATATTATAAATTATTATCATCCTACGATGTGATTGGGCCTTCATTGCGCCATCATTAGATGTTTGAGCTTTATGTGTATCGAAACACAAGTAGATGCTGGTCGCCCAATGATGATTAGAAGAGATTACCATTTTGAAACAGGACAATTTACTCTACTTTTTCTTTTTACACAACACGTCATCACGTCTTAACTGTGCGTCCTAGCAGTTCTTGCAACCAAATCGTTTACTCACATGCATCATCGACAATGACGTCCTACCTTTGCGTGCTGGTTCGACTGCTGCTGTAAAGTTTCGTATTCTTCATGAAAAAGACGTAAAATACTGATCCTGCAAATGACGTGATCTCGAAAGATCCCAAGCACGTCCCGTGATGGGATTCGTTAATTGATTTCAAGACAATGTTAAGATAAGGTGTCGAACCAGCAATTCATTTCCTGGTAGTCTTCTCACCAGTAACTCTGCTAGACCAGCCTGCTGTGGCAAAGTAGCTGTTTCGCCCCTACCCAAAGTGTTGAGATAAGAACAAAACTGAAAAACTGGGGTAGTTTTGAATCCGTGATTATCACTTCTAGTATCACTGCGTTTTGAACCGTATTATTAAGACCCTCTCTCTATATTTTAGGCCGTGTTCCAACGTTTTAGGTGATTCTCACCAATCACCTTTCAACGAGATTGTTTTAAAGAGCAAAAGTCGGAGTAAACCTCAGTTGAGCCACAATCTGAAAAACGGTTCTTTGCAGTTAAAGTAGGTCCACAGCGATTTGTGCTCTCTGAAAATCCCAATGAGAGGTGATCGACGGCAGCTTGAACCCAGTTACGCTGATAGATATCAGATATTTGTAATCAACAAGATTTTTTTCATTTGAGCACTTTTAATAGTTCTGTGATGTTACGAATGCATAATCGATAATGTTGAGAAGGAGCAAATAAATCTTAGAAGAATATTGATTCCGCATTGGTCAATTTCTAACTGCACGGACTCAAAGCTATTCAGGTACATCCGTCACATGCTAAAGCTGCTGTTCTGAGCATCAGTGATGCTGTACACGAAGTGGATCCGAGGAGAGAAAGCCAAAGCGATACCACTGTAGAATTTCTTTTTGTTTTGTTTTTTAGCTGTTTTTTTTCTTTGGTAAAAACATATCTGAATGGCGATTCATCAACACTCATGAAAATACGCACACACTAATAATTTCCACACATGATTCAAGGAAAACCGAAAATCAAAATTTTCAATACATTCAAGATTTATCCTCCTTTTGACTAAATGGTGTTTGTGGGTGTGAGATACTCTGCTCAAATAACAGTTATCTGCTTTTTCTTTTCTGGAACTGTCTAATACCTTCGCACTAAATTCTCAGCGCTTCTTCGCTTCGCCAATTTTTCTGAATCGATTAAGATTTTCTTAGGCATGAACTACTCGAAAAATGAAGCTTCACATGGAAAACGCCTGTGTTTATCGCGGTCACAGTTCCCGGCGTGTTATATTGCCTTTACATGCAGAGAGAAGACGCTGTGGAGAGAAGTGCTGAAATTTGTAAGTATATCTCTGTCAATTATAATTGGGCCTCTTCGACAGACTGGACTGCGCGTTGGTAAAGTCTCACTTCATCTTTGTTGCATGCTCCAGCTATTCACAGCACGTCCCACTCACTCAGAGTACGCGTAAAGCACCACATAATCATAGGAGTATTTTTGCTCTATTTTTTGTGGCCATAGCTAATGGTACAGCATTAAAATCGGTTTCGGCTAGGAAAAGTCTGAAATATCTGCATGCCTTCTACAAGGTATTGGTAACGTTATTTTTGCCTGTTGTAAGCAATTACTACGCTGCCCCTTTCCCTCATGCACATTCCAATCATTTAAGAAGCATTCTTAGTAATACAACGTGCAAGATGATCTTTGCACGCATAGGAACACAATCTGTCGTTGAAGTGACTGCGAATATACAGCATTAATCAACCCGGCTTTGCAGAGTGTTGGAATATAGCCTTTAATTCCATAAGCGTCATCTCAAGTTACTTCGAATGCTCCATATATTACCTAGAGATCGAACAGATGTCGACCTTTGCAACACTTCCGCGCTCTAACCAACCATGGCAAGATAGTTGATGATAAAGTTCCTTCTTTACGTGACCGGCAGATTAACCCATCCCGTAATCAAACAGCATCCACGGCGGCATGACGACCGTGTGGGCACTATGATGTCTATATTGAGTCATTGGGCTCCATAGTTTCTTTTGCCATAAGAAATATCTTCATGAAACAGCTGAAAGAAAGGAGACCGAAAGAGGATGGGTGTAAGCCAATGGTGCATTCTCCGAAATTAATAAATTTCAAACTGACTGCATCATGAACGAGTTCATCGCGTGGCGATAGGCTTTTAAAAAAGAAATTTTTTGAAAATAAGCTGCATAAATCTATTGACCTAGTACATATTATTTGGTAGCAGGTGTGTAGTTGACGCCAGAAATATGATAAATAATTGTTGATTTTCTACTTTGAGCAAAACACGAGGTGTTACAATAAACTTTATTCACAGCTGACGTTTCGGCAGTTCGCCTTCTTCAGAGCCTGGAAAGGTCAAATTGTCTGCAATCCAATCAGTTAAACGCCTCTACGCCAAATTCGGAGGAGCGAGACGATTCTGTCAGATTGAAGAATAGCGGCGAGCTCACCGTAGATGAAAGTTATACTGCTGCATCGTCGTCCTGAATTTTGCGTGTTTAGTCGACAGATGCGAATCTGAGTTGAACACAGCTCTTGTATGTCCGTATTAACGTTATCTAATGCGAGGTGTGAAAACAAAGTTTTCTATCTCGCACAGCGCTATCAAAAGAGCTTCTCCAAAAAGCAAGCATATTTTGGAGTTCTTCGACACTTGTGCTATCGAAAGATTGCTAGCAGTACGAAGAAGTTTTTTGTCTAGCGAAATATAAGCGAGATAAGAAAAATTTGCGCGGGTCTTACAAAATATAATCTTATTTTGGATTTCACACCGTTATAAAAGGGTGCCTCGAAAAAGCGGCTACATGGGGGCAGTAGCCAGATATTGGAGCTCGCGAATGATTACTGACACTGCATGAAAGGTTCTTGTACTGCGACTAGTGTCGAATATTTTGTCCTTTTATATTCAAAAAATACCGATTTTTTTAGGATTTCAAATTACACGACATGCACGTAGCATAGTACTTGAGAGCGTCTTAATGCAAGCGCGTTGGCTCCATCGCGCTTCTCGGGCTCACGAAACCTTCTGTTATCACTCAGACGGAAAATTAGTATTGCAACTCTTTTGAGACAGTAACAGTGTTGGTTTGAGGCATCACTAGGCCCTTCATGTCTTTGTATAAGTTAGACATGCACTCAATCGTGTATACGATGCTAAGATTGGAGGCGAATGCATAGTTTAACTCTAAAAGATTGGCCAACGTCGCCAGCTTTATTTTGTCTTATCCTCTATGACAGTTCACTGCCAAAAGCAAAACATCTTTAGGATTGTTAGGCGCGTGACAAATTGAAGCGAAAAATCTAATTAGGTTGCTCCATAAGTTTTGGCACTATAGCAAAAAAAGTTAAGTTGCGAGGGTGATTGATATACCAGACTGCTCTTTCGAGCTTTGAACTGCGCAGACTTTCCTTTCTTCCTAGCCGTACTTTCCGCAAGTGCATCATCACCCTCAGCTTCATTAAGTTTTATAGTAAATTTTTCGAGATAATGTCACTATTACCGATTCGGGAAATTTTAGCACAGATAGATGTACGGATGGGTGAATAGACGAATGAGTGAAGTATCGCTGTCCTCATGCATTTTAAGCTGAATTATGGCCAAATTAACAGTGAAGTGCGAAAAAAGTTGCGGACTTTGCGATCAGTGCGGATTTGGCCAAATAGCCAAAACGCATCCGAAAACGCCTCGAAGTCGCGATTATAAGCAGTTATAGCAAAAGTCTCACGCAGGGTCCCCATTTAATTGACAGCCGGATTAAGTCGGCTCTCACTCGACTCAACCCCAAGCCGGTATTAGAGAAGTGGTGTGTGTGTGTGTGTGTGTGTGTGTGTGTGTGTGTGTGTGTGTGTGTGTGTGTGTGTGTGTGTGTGTGTGTGTGTGTGTGTGTGTGTGTGTGTGTGTGTGTGTGTGTGTGTGTGCGTGTGTGTGTGTGTGTGTGTGTGTGTGTGTGTGTGTGTGTGTGTGTGTGTGTGTGTGTGTGTGTGTGTGTGTGTGTGTGTGTGTGTGTGTGGTGTGTGTGTGTGTGTGTGTGTGTGTGTGTGGGTGTGTGTGTGTGTGTGTGTGGGTGTGTGTGGGTGTGTGGGTGTGTGTGTGTGTGTGTCTGACTAAACCGGAAGCCTAAGCCAAGCTTAAGCCTCTGCATAAGCCTAAGCCACATACAAAATAAGAATGCAAAAAGAATAAAAATAGTTGCCGATTTGTCGTTTCGGCTAAAATGGTCTTCGGACATGAATCAAGAACTTGTTTTTCGACCACACTGCCCTTATACAAAAATCCTGAGTTTGTAACCGCTTTTCTACACTAATGGTAAGAATACTATCCAAAGAACATGGCCCGCGCTGTGCCTTATGATCTGGGAAATTTAATTTAGTCAAGTGCGATCTCTTTCAGCACATGCCAGACTTCGTTTCAAAGTTGTATTATGAATTTGGTACAATACCGAGTTTGAACATATTGCCATTAACAAAATACTCCCTAGTAACTGAATCGCCAATCGGGCGAGTGCAGCGCAGAGCTTAGAAGCGCCCTACGACATACGTGGTCGATGGTTCGATCCCACGCCCAAGGATCATCAAACTTTCCAACCCTGTGGGATGGCAAGTTGGAAACAGACTTGCCTGAGTGGATAGCAGCCGGTTTAGATACGTTGGTAGGTTATTGCGAGTCATTGTTAAGGCCACAAGTGCATCCTACCACCTTAAACGATGTTCGATAAAGTCGAATTGCAAGTGCATCTCCCAGTGATTGATCAACGCCGAGAGCACTATCATCTTCGTTAAATAGACAGTTCCGCCCTGTTGCGACAATATTCAACCGCTATTTCTTACATCCATTGATTTAGTAATACATTTCGCGAAATAAAGGAGATTTGAATCCTTAGAGCTGTAGCAAACTCATGCATCAAAAATCCTATCCGTCACTCTGATTCGAAAATCAGACACTACTAAAGACTTAGCCATAGTTCTAAGTTTCTCGAACTATGAAGTAACACCTTAAAAACGTTGAGAAAAATGATGAAAGTCACATAATGTGGGACGAACGCGGCCGCTAGTTCATCTGATGGGGAGGATGACGTGGTCCAGTGCTTAGCGATACTCAGCGTGGAGTTGCCCACGGAACGCCTCCGCCTGGCTATGCTCGGGATTGCAAATCGATCTATCTTACCAATATTCTACCACTTTCGTGAAGATGAAATCCTCAAACAAGAGGTGAAAGCGAGGAGACGAGGAATGCCAGAGTACTGAGATTATCATGGTAAAAAGTGTGATATGGTTTAAATAACGTAATGAAGGTTAAAGTCATGAGGTGGCCAAAAATTCTCATAAAGAATAGTACACGGAAGAGCAATGTTCTGCTGTAATACTTCAAATTCATCTTATTATGAGATCGAAGTATGAGCGTGGTGTCATGCTGAATTGAGGCTAAGGTCTGTTCATCAGAAATTATCGATCGCTTAGAATCAGAGGCGATGTCCTGAAAAACGAATGGGTCAGAGAGGCGCCGTTACTCAGAGAGAACAAAGGTGAAGCAACGACCACTAAGCTCGAAGGGAAATCTGTTACTAAGGAATTGATGTAAGAATGTCCGGTAGTTCATACGCATACTGAAACACCTAAACGTTTTTCTGAACTTTCCTTTGCATATCGTCGTGATGAATAGAACCACACTTAGGGCTCGCGTGGCGCTGTAAGCTGCTCTACGACACACATACACGTAAACGATGGTTCAATCCCCTGCCTATGGCCCCATCAAGCCTTCAATCCCTCGGAGGTCAGTGAATTGGGATTAAACTTGCCTGCGAGAATAGCATCAGTGACTTCAAAGATCAATAGAAGAGCTTTCTTTATCCTTACTAAACCTCACTAAAAAGATTATAAGAAGATGGTTATGCAAGCTCATAAGATTTCAGATTAGTAATAAAAAACTCAAAATTCTCACTGAGAAGCCACGAATGTGGCTAAACCGGCAACGATTGAAAAGGCCTGATGTAAGGAGAATTAGGAACAATGAAACATAGGCCAAAACGGCGGCTACATTGTAAGCTGAACAATTATTTAAGGTAACCTGAAGAGCTGCAAAGCTCATTACTAAGCTCTTCTTCGGATTTTGATGCTGTTTTGGATCTAGCGGCTATCCGCAAGCGAATGAAGAAACAATCCCTTTCGCTGAACGAGAATTTCTCATAAAGTGTTACTAATCATTTGAAAGCTCAAATCTGTGGTAAGTGCTGTATGGGCTCGCCTTTTTTTTTTGCGAAGCACGTCGCCGCTTGCTTTTAATTTTATCACGCTTATGTTCAATGCTATGACTATGAATAATTCTGGCTACTGTACAAAGTAGAAAGTAGAAGAATTCAAAGCTAGGAGATTTTTTGTGTCATATCCTTTGAACCACTTAGTTCAATTCGTTGTCTTTCCTTATAGCAGATTCGAGTCTGCAATAATAATAATCGTTAAACACAGCGGTGATGCAGTGCAGTAGTAGTATAATGACTGATGTTTCAACAGTATTAACTCCCTCAGAACCTCCAGAAGTCGAATTGACATGCAATCTCCTCGGCCAAACACTTTCGGAACCAAAGGAGAGAGGCTTAGAATTGGGTTGATGGGAAGTATTTAATGTTTTGCAATGTCGAATTTATGTTATTCATCAATTGGACCACATTCATCGCTTTATGTTTTGTCACCAATTACATAGTACTTGATGTTTATCCTATATATCACGGACTATCGAAGGGATTTCAGTGGGTGCGAAAGTGATCGCGCTTTGAAAACTTCAGTTCAAAATGGCTCGTAAAGCAGCAGAAACAACCTTCTGCATCAACAATGAAATAAGCCCAAAATAACAAACGTACAGTGCGGTGGTTGTTCAAGATGTTTTGCAAAGGAGACACATATCAAACAGCCACAAATCCCAGTTACCTGCGTGCCTCATCACAGTTCACAGGAAAGGCAGTAATAGGAGCTGCTTTTTATAGGACCGCACGAAATGCTGCAAAAAAAACTTAGCGTCTGCTAGGATACCATTGCTGCCATTTGAAACAAATTAAGAAAGAAGTTGCGCTTCACCACAATCTAGGGCCGCAGTTACTTTTGCACCAGCTTGATTTGAAAGCATAAAGTTGCTTTCTATACTTATTGTTTTGTCGTTTTATGGTTACCAGATTTTGTGTAGATCAATCGCACGAGGTCTTGTAATAATTCCAGAGCGCTTCGATGGTTTTCGAGGTGAGACCATATGTTACCTTACAAGAATAAATACTTCTATTTTGAAATCTTCTAAGTTATACATGTGTCATGTGAGCAACTAACTGCAAAGGTAAATATGTTGAATATTTTCTGATCTTATTCCATAAATATAAGCTATGCACTTCAACATTACTCTATCAAATGGAGCTTTACATTGTATCGTTGTTGTTTTTCTCGACATTTTGATGAAACGTTGAAGCTTGGACGTGCTCACACTTAATTTTACCTTTCACCCAAGCAGAGCAACCTGTCACTCCTCCAGAGTTGTTAAACTATCACCCATATTGTCTTCCAGGGTACACCTGAAATTTGCGGCTATCATGGGTATGTGCGGATACCTCTGCGGCGCGGTTAATCCTTTGGAAACGGTACATGAAATCACTAGTATAGCGCGACGGAAAAGCGCCGTGTGATCTTCTCATTTGAAAGGTCTTTTCCATTTGAGAAAAAAAATTGCTAGGTTTCTCTCACTACTTTGGTACTCCATGTCATCCTGTAAGCTTTCGATGTCTTTGGTGGACACAGAGGTCTAATATGAGAAAAAAGCATTACTATGACAAAAATAACAGCGCTTATGCTTGCAGTGGCAGTTCATCGATGACTGTCAGCAATTATGACGTTGTTTTATCTCAATAGTTAGGTTTTCCATGAAATTTTAGGAGGGATTTTGTCCTATCGCTCTCTGGGGGTATTTGCTTCTTACATGTATCCTATATCATCAACAAAGCCGATATGAACTTTAAGCAACGGAGAGCCAAACGTAATATTCTTAACGTTGCTGCGGCGCACTGACAAAGTCTTTTGAGACAGAAAGCCTACTGCTAAAATAGCCAGTTTTCAAGCTGTTGAAAGACTACTGATAGTCTATTGAAATGGCTTTGGTGGCGGAAAAATGCTCTTAGTGGCAATGTTTGCAAAACAACACACACCGTTCTTAAAGGGATAATGCGGTCCACTGCCTGCTCTTATCTTTAGAGTTGATAGAACGTGGTTCTCTACCTTTTGCCCATTGTCATCGCTATTGTTGATATCAATCAATATTACCGCTGAAAATTCCTAACGTTGTTGTAATTTGTTGACTCTCAGGAAAGCATTACTCAATCCAGAGCCTAGAAAAAGTCTAATTTGGACTCACTCTGATGGGTCATCTACATATTAGGTTTACCTCTCAATTCTTCGCATCCATTCATTTCTGTTACATCCCACTGAAATTTGCTTATACGGCTTTACTTCGAAAATATGCCTACTACATTTTGATATTACAAAATCTGCGAGCTAACTGTTCCTAATATCAATCATATTTTCATTCATTTACCATCTGAACCTCTTTTGAAAATCCTGTCCTATCGAGAATTGGAGGAACGTTTTCCGGCGGCGTTAATTCAATGCTTTCAGAGGGCAATGCCTTGTCCTCGTGTTCCAACTAACAATGAGGCTCGTCGAGACGGATCGCTTTTAGTTAATAACAATGTCAGCATTACCGTAATCGCAATAGTAGAGTCATGCTAAAATTGTTTTTTGGATCGGCTATGTTTTCAGATGAGTGTTCTACGCTGTGTTTATCTTCAAACTAGAACAGGAAAGAAGAATCTAAGCTGAGTCACATTGAAGGTACATGTGCGTCCCACTTGGAGTGGGAAGGAATCTGTTCTAATGTGGCAACTTTGATAAGAAATTCCATCGAATAAGCGACAAAAGGTAGTGTCACGATATCTCGAAGGTGATTCGCAGTCTCAGAAAGATGTCAAAGTTTTCACTCAAAAATCAGACCTTGTCTGTTCGCTATGGGCACCAATTTCTCCTATTCGATGACAACTTTTGAGCTACATTACGTCTGATAATTATTTTCGAGTCATGCATGTGGTCTGTTATGGGCACTTATACAGTGCAGTACACACGTTTCGCCCTTGCAGCCTCGTCAGTTGCACGCTGTTCGTCTGAGCCGATCTCTCTTGAGGGAGAACCTCCTCATACAGAGTAGCCGCAAACATAATATTTACACGCTCCGTCAAGTGATAAAAATCACCAAACGAGCAGTGCTTACATTCGATTGCTTTTAGCTAATAATAATCATAAAATCTCATACGATTCGTTTCAAGTGATTTCTCAAGGCCAGACGTAATCTCAGTTTGCCCGATATTTATTATTGAAACTTACTTCTGCGTTTCCTCTATGTAAGGGTATTCTCCCCTAAGAGATGGCTCACACTATGGGCACCGTGTAACTGACGAGGCTGCATGCCCAAACACATGTATTGGCATTTATAACAGACCACTTGCATGGCTCGAAAATAATTATCAGTCATATCGAATTTTTGAGCGTGTTCTTCAGAAAACACTTGAAACGAATGGCATAGTTTGTCGTAAGTTGTAAGCGCTCTCTGACCACAGCGTGATAACATAGCTATCAGTAAGAGCTAGGGTCGCCTGTCACTTGCTCTTTATCGTGTAGTTTAGAAAAGATGTGAAAGCAGAAGCCATATTGACTGACAGTATTATGCATCATGTTACAAATCAATCTTACCAAACCAGTCAATTGCTCTGCCTATTTAAAAATATTAACGGTTAGACGAACAATTGTACTGACAATCTCTATGAGTACGCTTCGCGTCCATTCTCCACTAAAACTCAACCTCACTGTGGATCAAAGTATAAGCTTGATTGTAACATATCGCAATTCTCGCAAAGCTTGTGTAATTGCAATATTTGATGATTGTTGTTCACCGTTTAGATTTTTTTTTAAACCTCGGTGATTCTGGACAAGTTTGTCCATTGTAAAACTTGTTTCCTTATAACAGTCCCATGCAAATCTATCTAAAAGTTCACTAATGGGACAATGATCTTGAAATATAGGCATTGGATATGTTTTCAGCCGTTTTTTCCAAGTCTTGTTTACATTCATTCGAACCAACAGTTGGACTGCCACACGTGTTTTTGCGTTTTCGCTATCATCACTGGCATTTTATCGGCCACTCGTCAACTATCAAAGAGAATAAGAGCAGAAAATTATAAACTGTTGTTAAGGGAATTATCATCGACCAATTTTTCCAAAGTCGATGCTTTGCTGGTGGAATGGATGATGGCTAAAACTCCAAAACACTCATTTCTGCCGAACTGATGCGTTGGATGAATGTAACGAAACCTCGAAAAGACGACCAAAAGCAGTCTCAAAGGCCATATATGTATTTTAACGAAGTTTGTGATAAACAGTGAAATAAAGAAGAATCTTGAAACAGGTGCTAGATCTTATTTGAGGTTCCATTGCTTTTATAAATGTTCTTGAAGTGTTTATTTTGCGACCAATCACAAGGTGAACCAAGATGCTCCCAGGAAATCTGAGCGGTAGCGACATAAGATGGACATTTCAGAGACGAAAATCCGCGTTTCAGCGCTGCCTGTGTTTCAGGAAGACGCACAGTGTCAGTAAGCTCTATAACTACCAAAACCTAATTCTCGATTGCCCATATGTGCCACAGTGCTTCGCTTGTGGTTAAGCGAATGTCAATTATCGATCGATAGCGATAAATAGGAATACTTACATTTCGTCCCACTGTTATTTTTTGGTGTTCTAACTATTCGAAGTGCAGAAAATATTGTTTTTCATCGGTACACACCAAGGGAATAGATTTTACTTAATATTATCAATGACTTGAATAATCTTCATCAGAATTATGTTTCGTGGTAAGTCAATGTCATGTAATTCAAGCAACAAACTCTACGACAACATTCTCTGCTACTAAATCTTTAGAATATCTTGTTATTTCCCTCCACTCTTGCACGATCACGTATACATACTTCGGTTCGCAGGTATTGGACCAGAAGTGCGTTTTAGCATACGTGTCATTTTCTGTTATTTTAACGCATATTTTTTTTATTTTTCCAGGCTTCGCTTTTGAACCTTTCAGCAAAGATGAGAGCATTTTTAGATAGATCCTGATGCCAGCAATCAGATGGTACTACTGGATTCCGGATCCGATAGAAACAGACTGACTAATACGCAAAAAGGGGTGCTATACTATGATAAAGCGTACCATTAGTGTATCATTCAAGCATGAATTCTCTGTGGATCCATTTAGAAACAGACTAGTAATGACGGAATAGATATGATTGTGCTTATACCCGATAGAGCATCACCTGTATCACCTGTCGTCCATTGATCGTCGATGTTGACTCCGGAGCGTGGCGGTACCAGCAAACTCTTCCATTTTTCCTTGTCGCGTGCAAGAGTAGCCCGTGGGTCCTCCTCGTCCAGGGGGGGGGAATTCGCTGCAGCATCATATCTTTATCTTAGCTTTCGTGAAGCAAATCGAAAAACGGGTCACGTGGTCTTCCTTTAGAGCGCTTAACGTCCCGAGGAATCCAGTCGGTAACGGCTCCCGTCCATCGGTTGTCGTTTGAAGGCATCACGATGTCCAGCCCACCTTATTTTCGATATCTGCAGTAGAACGGCGTCTTAATTTCGACTCGTTGACGTAGTCGGAACTTCGGATTCTTTCCTATCATTTGTATATACCGGATACTCCTAGGCATCGACCTTTCGACTGCGCGTTAAATAACGGCAAGTGATCTTTATCCTGCTACGTAGCGACCAGGTTTCTGCTGCATACAGTCAGGGCAGGGATAATCGCTAGAGTCGATAAAGGTGGGCACGGAGTCGGACGTCTTGTCCTCTTTACTGCATCTTCGTGTCTTAAACGTGCCCAAGCGCTCGTGCTCCTCCGTTAACTCTGGAGCTAGAGTCGTTCATCATGTTGACTCACGACCTAGATAGCGTAAATTGGAGAATTCGAAGATTGTCGTCCCAGTTGAGCGGGAAGGGGCAATTAGAAACCCATCCGTTCCTCATGAAAATTGTTTTCGTTAGATTCAGTTGAAGACCAATCTTCCACAGGCGTTCACAAAAACGGTCAACATTCGTCCGCTTCGGCTGATGTTTGATGTTATGAGAACGATATCGTCGGCAAAGCGAAGATGTTTAAATGTCGCCGTCAATTTTTCAATCCCATTTCGTCCCATTTAATGTTCGCATGGACGTTTTGTAGGGTTGGCAGTGGATGGTTTTGGCGAAATTCTATCGCCGTGTCCAAAAACTCTTTATTACTTCAATGGTGATAATGTTTGTATAATTGGAAAATATTTTGGTCGTGCATCTTTATAAAGCTCACAGAAGGATCATTATTGTACCGAGGTGGACGCCTGGTTATTGGAACCTCTATAACCGCTTCTGTTTTCACTGATAAAGGACTTTCTTCAGATCGTTAAACGTAAGGACAGAGTGGTTGTTTGTACTCTTCGTGAAGCTTCAATGATTCTTGAATCGTGTGATGTGACCATGGTACTAAATCCTTTTGGAGGCCATCTGCTTGTTCGCATGGCTGTCCTTCGTCCAGTGTTCTGTACAATCTGTTAGCGATGGACTGAGAAAGAGTTCATAGACAACGGACTAGATTGGGCGATAATTGCCTATCGTTACGGTCTCCCTTTTTGGAACAACAATGGGGTCTTGCTGGTTCCCACTCGAATAGGGACCTTGCATTCTGACAGGTAGCGAGTGAAGAGCCGAGCCAGGGTGTTGATGAGAACTGGCGGCAGGTTCTTCAGGTGTTCTGGTCTGATCCTGTCTGGACCGGGTGCTGTTCTGTTTTTCACCGACGATACAGCATGTCGGATTTCGGAAGGGAGGACCGGTGGGACGACATATTCGTCCTCTTTCAATTTATCATGACGGTAAGAGAGACGATGGCTAGCGAAGAGATCCGAGTAGTCTGGTGGATGATTTTCTCCATAGCCCTTCTCGAAGCTGTAAGTGTCCCGTCAGGGTATCGGAGTGCAATCATCTTGGTCTTATAGTTGGCGAAGCCTCGCTGGGCTTTGCGAATGCTCTTCCCAGCTTCTGCACTTCTGCCATAACTGCTGCTCTTCTCTCTTGAGGTCTTCTTTTATCGCTTCTCTGCAGCGTTTCGCAAGTTCGGACGTAAGGTTTCGGTTTCCTGCAGCTCGTGCGATTCCACGTTGACGTATCAGCTCGAGTGTCTGCGGAGACAAGCGTCTCTTCGTGACCTTAGGACTCTCGGCTTTTATAGCGCTAACGTGAAGATATTCAACGAGTCGATCGTATTCTTCGTCGATGTTGTCGACAACGGTATCTTCCAAAGAGCCGACTAATGATTTGAATACATCCCAGTTTATGTAGTTCTGGGACTTCGTTGTTTGAATTTAGCGGCTTTCTCTCCTCTCTCGAAAATACGGAACGTTGCGCGAAGAAGGCGATGGTCTGATCTCGTGTAGAACTTAGGAACAACAGCGACATCGGTCAGGCAAAACCTTCGATTTACTATGATGGTGATCTATTTCGTTATGGTACTCTCCATTGGGAGACTCACACGTCCATCGCTGAGAAAGAGGCTTTTGGAATGCGAGTTACCATGGATGGTTTGGAGTCGTCATGATAAACTCAGATAGCCTCTCACCCTGTTCATTCCATTCTAGTCCGTGGGTCCCTATGTGACGTTCTTCAGACGTTCTTCTAGGTCCAATTTTTGCGTTAAAATCTCCGACAGTGACCTTGAAGAATGTATGATCTTCTCTGAAGAATTTTTCGAGGTCCATATAGAACGCTTCGACTTCGTCTTCGTCATAGCTTGATGATGGTGCGTAAGCAACGAAGATGGTCAAAGCCGGCATAGAACCACGTCGTTTCAACCGTAATCGTCCGATACGGGTTGTTAGTTGTTGAAACGAATCAATGTTCACGGTCCAATTCGATTTGACGAGGACGCCAACGCCGCCGACACCTCTGCGATCGCATATTCCAAGGAACAGTTCTTCTTCGGTGTCATAGACAGCGTGAAAAGGATGGCGCTTTCTCGTCTCAGCCAGGCCAATGACGTCGTACCTTATTCTTCTTGCTTGATCAATAGATCTTCTACAGCGGATTCCTGAGCAAGGGTTCTTGCGTTGTAGGCGCAGATCGTCATTTTAGTCCGTTTCGATCTTGGCAGCCTAGTTCGGCCCTGAGATTTTAGCAGCCTCTCCGTACTCGTCCTACCTGGCGCTGCCGTCCAGGGGCTCTTTCGGGGTCGGGGAATGAGGCCATATTGTTACTGTTTTGCATTGATACCTAACGTATAGCTGCCAGGCTCTAAACGTGGGGCTGGGTACTCACGAGTAGCTTGCCAGTCTCTCTCGGAGGAGCGGGAAGAGCACATTTGTTGGAGGCGACTCCTAACCGCCTTCCATGTACTTCTCAGCTGCTTGATTGCAGGCTTTTGGCCGACTTGACTCGTAGAAATAGAGTTTATTCAAGTTGGCGCTGCAGAAGCAGGAGTGCTCTTTCCTGAATCAACATGCGTCTCTGGGAAGCACACGCTCGCTTTTGGCTCGCGTTTATTCCCCTATCCACCAACTGGGGACGCACCACGTGCCCTCGCGACTAACCGGGCGGGATCCCTCAAAGAGGGAAGTCCGTAGATAATAAAACATAGCCGTGTATATTCAACATGAATTTTCTGTGCGCTTTCAGAAGTTTCAGTAAAGATGAGAGCATTTTTAGATAGATCTCGATGCCAGCAATCAGATGGTACTAATGGACCCCGGATTCGTGTAGAACAGACCAAGTAATGACGTAACTTAGATATGAAGCGTGCTATACTATAATAGAGCATAGCCGTGTAATATTCAACATGAATTTTCTGTGCACTCTTGAACGTTTCATCCAAGATGAGAGCATTCTTAGATAGATCTCGATGCCAGCAACCAGATGGTACTAATGGATCGCGGATTCGTGTAGAAACAGACTGAGTAATGACGTAAATTAGATATGAAGCTGCTATACTCATAATAGAGCATAGATGTGTAATATTCAACATGAATTTTCTGTGCGCTCTTGAACGTTTTATCCAAGATGAGAGCATTTCTAGATAGATCTCGACGCCAGAAATCAGATGGCACCATTGGATACCGGTTCCGTTTAGAAGAGACTGAGCAATGACGTAAATTAGATATGAAGCTGCTATATTATCATAGACCATAGCCGTGTAATATTAAACATGAATTTTCTGTGCGCTTTCAAACGTTCCAGCCAAGATTAGAACATTTTTACATAGACCTCGGCGCAAGATATCAATTGGTACTATTGGATCCCGAATCCGTTTAGAACAGACTAAGTAATGACGTAAATTAGATATGAAGCTGCTATATTATCATAGAGAATAGCCGTGTAATATTGAACATGAAGTTACTGTGCGCTTTCATCAAACGTTTCAGCCATGATGAGAGCACTTTTAGAAAGATTTCAAGGAGAGCCACCAGATGGTACTGTGGATTCCTGATCCGTTTGGAACAGAAAGTGTAATGACGTAAATTAGACATGAAGCAGCTATACTGTAATGGGGCATTGCCGTGTAATATGCAACATGAATTTACTGTGCGCTTTTACACGTTTCAAAAAATATGCGAGTATTTTTAGATAGATCTCGATGCCAGCAATCAGATGGTACTATTGGATTCCGGATCCGATAGAAACAGACTGAGTAATGACGTAAAAAGTGGTGCTATACTGTAATAAAGCGTATCATCAGTGATTATTGTTCAACATGAATTCTCTGTGCGCTTTTACACGTTTCAGCCAAGATGCGATTATTTTTAGATAGATCTCGATGCCAGCAATCAGATGGTACTATTGGATTCCGGATCCGATAGAAACAGACTGAGTAATGACGTAAAAAGTGGTGCTATACTGTAATAAAGCGTATCATCAGTGATTATTGTTCAACATGAATTCTCTGTGCGCTTTTACACGTTTCAGCCAAGATGCGATTATTTTTAGATAGATCTCGATGCCAGCAATCAGATGGTACAATTGGATTCCGGATCCGATAGAAACAGACTGAGTAATGACGTAAAAAGTGGTGCTATACTGTAATAAAGCGTATCATCAGTGATTATTGTTCAACATGAATTCTCTGTGCGCTTTTACACGTTTCAGCCAAGATGCGATTATTTTTAGATAGATCTCGATGCCAGCAATCAGATGGTACTATTGGATTCCGGATCCGATAGAAACAGACTGAGTAATGACGTAAAAAGTGGTGCTATACTGTAATAAAGCGTATCATCAGTGATTATTGTTCAACATGAATTCTCTGTGCGCTTTTACATGTTTCAGCCAAGATGCGATTATTTTTAGATAGATCTCGATGCCAGCAATCAGATGGTACTATTGGATTCCGGATCCGATAGAAACAGACTGAGTAATGACGTAAAAAGTGGTGCTATACTGTAATAAAGCGTATCATCAGTGATTATTGTTCAACATGAATTCTCTGTGCGCTTTTACACGTTTCAGCCAAGATGCGATTATTTTTAGATAGATCTCGATGCCAGCAATCAGATGGTACTATTGGATTCCGGATCCGATAGAAACAGACTGAGTAATGACGTAAAAAGTGGTGCTATACTGTAATAAAGCGTATCATCAGTGATTATTGTTCAACATGAATTCTCTGTGCGCTTTTACATGTTTCAGCCAAGATGCGATTATTTTTAGATAGATCTCGATGCCAGCAATCAGATGGTACTATTGGATTCCGGATCCGATAGAAACAGACTGAGTAATGACGTAAAAAGTGGTGCTATACTGTAATAAAGCGTATCATCAGTGATTATTGTTCAACATGAATTCTCTGTGCGCTTTTACACGTTTCAGCCAAGATGCGATTATTTTTAGATAGATCTCGATGCCAGCAATCAGATGGTACAATTGGATTCCGGATCCGATAGAAACAGACTGAGTAATGACGTAAAAAGTGGTGCTATACTGTAATAAAGCGTATCATCAGTGATTATTGTTCAACATGAATTCTCTGTGCGCTTTTACACGTTTCAGCCAAGATGCGATTATTTTTAGATAGATCTCGATGCCAGCAATCAGATGGTACTATTGGATTCCGGATCCGATAGAAACAGACTGAGTAATGACGTAAAAAGTGGTGCTATACTGTAATAAAGCGTATCATCAGTGATTATTGTTCAACATGAATTCTCTGTGCGCTTTTACACGTTTCAGCCAAGATGCGATTATTTTTAGATAGATCTCGATGCCAGCAATCAGATGGTACTATTGGATTCCGGATCCGATAGAAACAGACTGAGTAATGACGTAAAAAGTGGTGCTATACTGTAATAAAGCGTATCATCAGTGATTATTGTTCAACATGAATTCTCTGTGCGCTTTTACATGTTTCAGCCAAGATGCGATTATTTTTAGATAGATCTCGATGCCAGCAATCAGATGGTACAATTGGATTCCGGATCCGATAGAAACAGACTGAGTAATGACGTAAAAAGTGGTGCTATACTGTAATAAAGCGTATCATCAGTGATTATTGTTCAACATGAATTCTCTGTGCGCTTTTACACGTTTCAGCCAAGATGCGATTATTTTTAGATAGATCTCGATGCCAGCAATCAGATGGTACTATTGGATTCCGGATCCGATAGAAACAGACTGAGTAATGACGTAAAAAGTGGTGCTATACTGTAATAAAGCGTATCATCAGTGATTATTGTTCAACATGAATTCTCTGTGCGCTTTTACACGTTTCAGCCAAGATGCGATTATTTTTAGATAGATCTCGATGCCAGCAATCAGATGGTACTACTGGATTCCGGATCCGATAGAAACAGACTGAGTAATGACGTAAAAAGTGGTGCTATACTGTAATAAAGCGTATCATCAGTGATTATTGTTCAACATGAATTCTCTGTGCGCTTTTACACGTTTCAGCCAAGATGCGAGTATTTTTAGATAGATCTCGATGCCAGCAATCAGATGGTACTACTGGATTCCGGATCCGATTAAAACAGACTGAGTAATGACGTAAAAAGTGGTGCTATACTGTAATAAAGCGTATCATCAGTGATTATTGTTCAACATGAATTCTCTGTGCGCTTTTACATGTTTCAGCCAAGATGCGATTATTTTTAGATAGATCTCGATGCCAGCAATCAGATGGTACTACTTGGATTCCGGATCCGATAGAAACAGACTGAGTAATGACGTAAAAAGTGGTGCTATACTGTAATAAAGCGTATCATCAGTGATTATTGTTCAACATGAATTCTCTGTGCGCTTTTATATATTTCAGCCAAGATGCGATTATTTTAGATAGATCTCGATGCCAGCAATCAGATGGTACTATTGGATTCCGGATCCGATAGAAACAGACTGAGTAATGATGTAAAAAGTGGTGCTATACTGTAATAAAGCGTATCATCAGTGATTATTGTTCAACATGAATTCTCTGTGCGCTTTTATATATTTCAGCCAAGATACGATTAATTTTAGATAGATCTCGATGCAAGCAATCAGATGGTACTACTGGATTCCGGATCCGATAGAAACAGACTGAGTAATGACGTAAAAAGTGGTGCTATACTGTAATAAAGCGTATCATCAGTGATTATTGTTCAACATGAATTCTCTGTGCGCTTTTATATATTTCAGCCAAGATACGAGTAATTTTAGATAGATCTCGATGCAAGCAATCAGATGGTACAATTGGATTCCGGATCCGATAGAAACAGACTGAGTAATGACGTAAAAAGTGGTGCTATACTGTAATAAAGCGTATCATCAGTGATTATTGTTCAACATGAATTCTCTGTGCGCTTTTATATATTTCAGCCAAGATACGATTATTTTTAGATAGATCTCGATGCAAGCAATCAGATGGTACAATTGGATTCCGGATCCGATTAAAACAGACTGAGTAATGACGTAAAAAGTGGTGCTGTACTGTAATAAAGCGTATCATCAGTGATTATTGTTCAACATGAATTCTCTGTGCGCTTTTACATGTTTCAGCCAAGATACGAGTAATTTTAGATAGATCTCGATGCAAGCAATCAGATGGTACTATTGGATTCCGGATCCGATAGAAACAGACTGAGTAATGATGTAAAAAGTGGTGCTATACTGTAATAAAGCGTATCATCAGTGATTATTGTTCAACATGAATTCTCTGTGCGCTTTTATATATTTCAGCCAAGATACGAGTAATTTTAGATAGATCTCGATGCCAGCAATCAGATGGTACTACTGGATTCCGGATCCGATAGAAACAGACTGAGTAATGACGTAAAAAGTGGTGCTATACTGTAATAAAGCGTATCATCAGTGATTATTGTTCAACATGAATTCTCTGTGCGCTTTTACATATTTCAGCCAAGATACGAGTAATTTTAGATAGATCTCGATGCCAGCAATCAGATGGTACTACTGGATTCCGGATCCGATAGAAACAGACTGAGTAATGACGTAAAAAGTGGTGCTATACTATGATAAAGCGTACCATTAGTGTATGATTCAACATGAATTCTCTGTGCGCTTTTATACGTTTCAGCCAAGATGCGATTATTTTAGATAGATCTCGATGCCAGCAATCAGATGGTACAATTGGATTCCGGATCCGATAGAAACAGACTGAGTAATGACGTAAAAAGTGGTGCTATACTGTAATAAAGCGTATCATCAGTGATTATTGTTCAACATGAATTCTCTGTGCGCTTTTACACGTTTCAGCCAAGATGCGATTATTTTTAGATAGATCTCGATGCCAGCAATCAGATGGTACTATTGGATTCCGGATCCGATAGAACAGACTGAGTAATGACGTAAAAAGTGGTGCTATACTGTAATAAAGCGTATCATCAGTGATTATTGTTCAACATGAATTCTCTGTGCGCTTTTACACGTTTTCAGCCAAGATGCGATTATTTTTAGATAGATCTCGATGCCAGCAATCAGATGGTACAATTGGATTCCGGATCCGATAGAACAGACTGAGTAATGACGTAAAAAGTGGTGCTATACTGTAATAAAGCGTATCATCAGTGATTATTGTTCAACATGAATTCTCTGTGCGCTTTTACACGTTTCAGCCAAGATGCGATTATTTTTAGATAGATCTCGATGCCAGCAATCAGATGGTACAATTGGATTCCGGATCCGATAGAAACAGACTGAGTAATGACGTAAAAAGTGGTGCTATACTGTAATAAAGCGTATCATCAGTGATTATTGTTCAACATGAATTCTCTGTGCGCTTTTACACGTTTCAGCCAAGATGCGATTATTTTTAGATAGATCTCGATGCCAGCAATCAGATGGTACTATTGGATTCCGGATCCGATAGAAACAGACTGAGTAATGACGTAAAAAGTGGTGCTATACTGTAATAAAGCGTATCATCAGTGATTATTGTTCAACATGAATTCTCTGTGCGCTTTTACACGTTTCAGCCAAGATGCGATTATTTTTAGATAGATCTCGATGCCAGCAATCAGATGGTACTAATTGGATTCCGGATCCGATAGAAACAGACTGAGTAATGACGTAAAAAGTGGTGCTATACTGTAATAAAGCGTATCATCAGTGATTATTGTTCAACATGAATTCTCTGTGCGCTTTTACACGTTTCAGCCAAGATGCGATTATTTTTAGATAGATCTCGATGCCAGCAATCAGATGGTACAATTGGATTCCGGATCCGATAGAAACAGACTGAGTAATGACGTAAAAAGTGGTGCTATACTATGATAAAGCGTACATTAGTGTATCATTCAACATGAATTCTCTGTGCGCTTTTACACGTTTCAGCCAAGATGCGATTATTTTTAGATAGATCTCGATGCCAGCAATCAGATGGTACTATTGGATTCCGGATCCGATAGAAACAGACTGAGTAATGACGTAAAAAGTGGTGCTATACTGTAATAAAGCGTACCATCAGTGTATCATTCAACATGAATTCTCTGTGCGCTTTTACACGTTTCAGCCAAGATGCGATTATTTTTAGATAGATCTCGATGCCAGCAATCAGATGGTACTATTGGATTCCGGATCCGATAGAAACAGACTGAGTAATGACGTAAAAAGTGGTGCTATACTGTAATAAAGCGTATCATCAGTGATTATTGTTCAACATGAATTCTCTGTGCGCTTTTACACGTTTCAGCCAAGATGCGATTATTTTTAGATAGATCTCGATGCCAGCAATCAGATGGTACAATTGGATTCCGGATCCGATTAGAACAGACTGAGTAATGACGTAAAAAGTGGTGCTATACTATGATAAAGCGTACCATTAGTGTATCATTCAACATGAATTCTCTGTGCGCTTTTACACGTTTCAGCCAAGATGCGATTATTTTTAGATAGATCTCGATGCCAGCAATCAGATGGTACAATTGGATTCCGGATCCGATAGAAACAGACTGAGTAATGACGTAAAAAGTGGTGCTATACTGTAATAAAGCGTATCATCAGTGATTATTGTTCAACATGAATTCTCTGTGCGCTTTTACACGTTTCAGCCAAGATGCGATTATTTTTAGATAGATCTCGATGCCAGCAATCAGATGGTACTATTGGATTCCGGATCCGATAGAAACAGACTGAGTAATGACGTAAAAAGTGGTGCTATACTGTAATAAAGCGTATCATCAGTGATTATTGTTCAACATGAATTCTCTGTGCGCTTTTACACGTTTCAGCCAAGATGCGATTATTTTTAGATAGATCTCGATGCCAGCAATCAGATGGTACTATTGGATTCCGGATCCGATAGAAACAGACTGAGTAATGACGTAAAAATGGTGCTATACTATGATAAAGCGTACCATTAGTGTATCATTCAACATGAATTCTCTGTGCGCTTTTACACGTTTCAGCCAAGATGCGATTATTTTTAGATAGATCTCGATGCCAGCAATCAGATGGTACTATTGGATTCCGGATCCGAAAGAAACAGACTGAGTAATGACGTAAAAAGTGGTGCTATACTATGATAAAGCGTACCATTAGTGTATCATTCAACATGAATTCTCTGTGCGCTTTTACACGTTTCAGCCAAGATGCGATTATTTTTAGATAGATCTCGATGCCAGCAATCAGATGGTACTATTGGATTCCGGATCCGATAGAAACAGACTGAGTAATGACGTAAAAAGTGGTGCTATACTATGATAAAGCGTATCATTAGTGTATCATTCAACATGAATTCTCTGTGCGCTTTTACACGTTTCAGCCAAGATGCGATTATTTTTAGATAGATCTCGATGCCAGCAATCAGATGGTACTATTGGATTCCGGATCCGAAAGAAACAGACTGAGTAATGACGTAAAAAGTGGTGCTATACTATGATAAAGCGTACCATTAGTGTATCATTCAACATGAATTCTCTGTGCGCTTTTACACGTTTCAGCCAAGATGCGATTATTTTTAGATAGATCTCGATGCCAGCAATCAGATGGTACTATTGGATTCCGGATCCGAAAGAAACAGACTGAGTAATGACGTAAAAAGTGGTGCTATACTATGATAAAGCGTACCATTAGTGTATCATTCAACATGAATTCTCTGTGCGCTTTTACACGTTTCAGCCAAGATGCGATTATTTTTAGATAGATCTCGATGCCAGCAATCAGATGGTACTATTGGATTCCGGATCCGATAGAAACAGACTGAGTAATGACGTAAAAAGTGGTGCTATACTATGATAAAGCGTACCATCAGTGTATCATTTCAACATGAATTCTCTGTGCGCTTTTACACGTTTCAGCCAAGATGCGATTATTTTTAGATAGATCTCGATGCCAGCAATCAGATGGTACTATTGGATTCCGGATCCGATAGAAACAGACTGAGTAATGACGTAAAAAATGGTGCTATACTGTAATAAAGCGTATCATCAGTGATTATTGTTCAACATGAATTCTCTGTGCGCTTTTACACGTTTCAGCCAAGATGCGATTATTTTTAGATAGATCTCGATGCCAGCAATCAGATGGTACTATTGGATTCCGGATCCGATAGAAACAGACTGAGTAATGACGTAAAAAGTGGTGCTATACTGTAATAAAGCGTATCATCAGTGATTATTGTTCAACATGAATTCTCTGTGCGCTTTTACACGTTTCAGCCAAGATGCGATTATTTTTAGATAGATCTCGATGCCAGCAATCAGATGGTACTATTGGATTCCGGATCCAAAGAAACAGACTGAGTAATGACGTAAAAAGTGGTGCTATACTATGATAAAGCGTACCATTAGTGTATCATTCAACATGAATTCTCTGTGCGCTTTTACACGTTTCAGCCAAGATGCGATTATTTTTAGATAGATCTCGATGCCAGCAATCAGATGGTACTATTGGATTCCGGATCCGAAAGAAACAGACTGAGTAATGACGTAAAAAGTGGTGCTATACTATGATAAAGCGTACCATTAGTGTATCATTTCAACATGAATTCTCTGTGCGCTTTTACACGTTTCAGCCAAGATGCGATTATTTTTAGATAGATCTCGATGCCAGCAATCAGATGGTACTATTGGATTCCGGATCCAAAGAAACAGACTGAGTAATGACGTAAAAAGTGGTGCTATACTGTAATAAAGCGTATCATTCAGTGTTATTGTTCAACATGAATTCTCTGTGCGCTTTTACACGTTTCAGCCAAGATGCGATTATTTTTAGATAGATCTCGATGCCAGCAATCAGATGGTACTATTGGATTCCGGATCCAAAGAAACAGACTGAGTAATGACGTAAAAAGTGGTGCTATACTTGTATAAAGCGTATCATCAGTGATTATGTTCAACATGAATTCTCTGTGCGCTTTTACACGTTTCAGCCAAGATGCGATTATTTTTAGATAGATCTCGATGCCAGCAATCAGATGGTACAATTGGATTCCGGATCCGATAGAAACAGACTGAGTAATGACGTAAAAAGTGGTGCTATACTGTAATAAAGCGTATCATCAGTGATTATTGTTCAACATGAATTCTCTGTGCGCTTTTACACGTTTCAGCCAAGATGCGATTATTTTTAGATAGATCTCGATGCCAGCAATCAGATGGTACAATTGGATTCCGGATCCGATAGAAACAGACTGAGTAATGACGTAAAAAGTGGTGCTATACTGTAATAAAGCGTATCATCAGTGATTATTGTTCAACATGAATTCTCTGTGCGCTTTTACACGTTTCAGCCAAGATGCGATTATTTTTAGATAGATCTCGATGCCAGCAATCAGATGGTACTATTGGATTCCGGATCCGATAGAAACAGACTGAGTAATGACGTAAAAAGTGGTGCTATACTGTAATAAAGCGTATCATCAGTGATTATTGTTCAACATGAATTCTCTGTGCGCTTTTACACGTTTCAGCCAAGATGCGATTATTTTTAGATAGATCTCGATGCCAGCAATCAGATGGTACTATTGGATTCCGGATCCGATAGAAACAGACTGAGTAATGACGTAAAAAGTGGTGCTATACTGTAATAAAGCGTATCATCAGTGATTATTGTTCAACATGAATTCTCTGTGCGCTTTTACACGTTTCAGCCAAGATGCGATTATTTTTAGATAGATCTCGATGCCAGCAATCAGATGGTACTATTGGATTCCGGATCCGATAGAAACAGACTGAGTAATGACGTAAAAAGTGGTGCTATACTGTAATAAAGCGTATCATCAGTGATTATTGTTCAACATGAATTCTCTGTGCGCTTTTACATGTTTCAGCCAAGATGCGATTATTTTTAGATAGATCTCGATGCCAGCAATCAGATGGTACTATTGGATTCCGGATCCGATAGAAACAGACTGAGTAATGACGTAAAAAGTGGTGCTATACTGTAATAAAGCGTATCATCAGTGATTATTGTTCAACATGAATTCTCTGTGCGCTTTTACATGTTTCAGCCAAGATACGAGTAATTTTAGATAGATCTCGATGCCAGCAATCAGATGGTACTATTGGATTCCGGATCCGATAGAAACAGACTGAGTAATGACGTAAAAAGTGGTGCTATACTGTAATAAAGCGTATCATCAGTGATTATTGTTCAACATGAATTCTCTGTGCGCTTTTATATATTTCAGCCAAGATACGAGTAATTTTAGATAGATCTCGATGCCAGCAATCAGATGGTACTATTGGATTCCGGATCCGAATAAAACAGACTGAGTAATGACGTAAAAAGTGGTGCTATACTGTAATAAAGCGTATCATCAGTGATTATTGTTCAACATGAATTCTCTGTGCGCTTTTACACGTTTCAGCCAAGATACGAGTATTTTTAGATAGATCTCGATGCCAGCAATCAGATGGTACTATTGGATTCCGGATCCGATAGAAACAGACTGAGTAATGACGTAAAAAGTGGTGCTATACTGTAATAAAGCGTATCATCAGTGATTATTGTTCAACATGAATTCTCTGTGCGCTTTTACACGTTTCAGCCAAGATACGATTATTTTTAGATAGATCTCGATGC
>JAHQIW010007304.1:0-104383 GCA_019055375.1 Parelaphostrongylus tenuis
TACTTTTCTGTTGTCTGAGCGCCATTTTGATCCCTTGTGAGAAAAAAGATAATTCTTGGTCTTTTTTGCTGCTCGAATAATCGTTCGATAGCACAATTCAGAAGAATTTGAATGGTGTGTTTCGTCTTCAAAAAGGCCTTTTTATTGCGCTGAAAGAGCAAGAAAAATTTTGTCCCTTATCAAAAGATTTATCGCTGGCTAAAGCTTTTCCTTCGGAGTTTTGGTAATCAATCGATCGATCAAATCTTGTGGATTCCAATGATCTGTTTGATTTTTATATTTGGTCCGGTATTACGCTGTAGCGACCAGAAGAAGATTGGGTTTCGCAAAAATGTATGTCTTCAATCAGCCTCTCTTCACTTTGATCCCTTGGTAAAAACCTATTTTTGTATCGTTTCTAATGTTTAAATAAACAATCGATAGCTCAATAAAAGAATCTAATGATGCATTTCACTTTTAAAAAGTTGTTATTTTTTATTGCGCTGAAAGAGCCAAATTTTCTCCTCATTTGAAGGTTTCTCGCTGACCAGCGCCTCTCCTTCATACTTTCAAAAACCAAGCGATAGGTCAAATATCAGGGATTCCGGCAATATCTCTGGTTTCTTGAACGGACTTCTTAGTGCTTCTTTAGAACCAAAAGAAAATTGGGCTCCGCACTTGATTTTTTTTTCAGTTTTGCGAAGCACAATCCTCTTTTGCTGTAACTGCGTGATACGAGGTCGATGTTCAAAATCATATAGATCATTGGAATCCTTAAGATCTACTTCGTCGATTAATTGCTAAAAACCCCAAAAAGAAAGCTTTGGTTAGCAAGAAATCCTTGGATGAGAAACAAAAATTTATTTTTGCTCTTCTAGCACTATAAAAAGGCCTTTTTGAAGGTCAAATAAGCCAGCAAAATTCATTTGATCTGAACTATCGAATGGTTACTTGAACGATGAAAGCGACGGGAAAAATAGGTTTTTTCCTAGGTATTGAAGTGAGGAGCGGATGATAGAAGTGATCCAGTTTTGCGAAATCCAATCTTCTTTTGTCTGTTACAGCGTAATGCGTGGTTCATTTTGAAAGCCAAATAGATTATTGGAATCCTTAGATATGATCTGTCTATCAAATGCTAAAATTCCGAAGGAAAGGCTCTGGTCGGCGTGAAATCTTCGAAGGAGAAACAAGATTTTATTTTTCGTCTTTTAGCGCAATAACAAATCCTTTTTGAAGATGGAATAAATCGTTCAATTTCCTTCGACATAAGCTATCGAATGATCAATTAATCGTTGAAAATAAGGGCATAATAAGCTTTTTCTGAAGGGTCGAAACTGCGCGCAGAGAAGAAAAGTACCCTTTTCCTGTAACATTATGCTATTTTTTGCAGTGAAGTCTTAATCCTGTAGTGGTGATATATGCTTAAGAGGAGAGAGGTATTATGGTCGAGTGGCTAGCGATGGTGGACGCGGTATTGATCTGGCAGCCTCTTAGCACTACTCGGCAATCAGTAGCGCGTACTTTCCCGTGTGGTAGCACAGATTTTCAAGTCTGTACCCTGTGTTGGACAAAAAGTTTTCACAAAGTGTTAGTGATCATTCGAAAGCTTAAATTTCATGCTAGCGCTGTACGTGGCCGGTTTTTCAATGACATACTTTTACAGCGCTCAATAAAAGATAACTTTTGTGTTTTTCACACGCGCCTATTTCTCGCTTTACCGAACTCTTTATTTATACTATTAGCAAACTTTCGATAGCGTAAAACTACCGATTTGTGCTTCTCGTTCTTCCAGTGGAGTAATAGTTGAATTACGCGGCTGATGTAAAACAAAATTTTATTTTGGATTTTTCGGCCATATAAAAGGGTCTTTTTATAAAGCCGACTACGTATTCTGCTAGCTTGATGTTTAAGCTTCCGAATGATACTAACAATCTTCCGTTTTTGCCTTCTAGTCTAGCGTAAGAGATAGGCTTGAGGATGTGCTCTGCCAAACGGAGAAGAACCCAATAGTGAAAGCCCCGTGGGGCGCCCCAGCCTGACTGTCCTCGAAGTTGTATGGTGACGTGCTCGAAGAGACCAATCAAACTCCAGAAGTACGGGGGCTCGCGCAGTAAAAAAAAGAACCGTGGCATGGTTCAAACGAAGTGATGAGTAGTGTATGGTTAATGAGAAAATAGTGTTTTTGAACGGAAAATCATAAGAGAAATATTTACAAAAAGTTGCAAAAACCCAGACTTATCATTGGAAAAGCCTTGTGAGCTTCAAGGCAGTCGAGTTGTGCTCCCATCACTTGTCAAAGTCTTTTTCAATTAATTTCTTCAAATAAGAAATATATAGAGCATGCTTAGGCTTAGGCTTTACAAATTGATGGGACCACAACTCTACTAGCACCGAGGTTTGTCACGTTGTTCGGTGGTTTGTTCACTTTCCAATAAGGTGACTTTCCGAGGTTTTAATTTATGAAAACTACGATGTCGAGGACTTCTTTAAATGGTCCTTTGTTGGGGTTTTCGCTAGCTTTTTCCTTCCCCCATCAGGAGCTTTATGGCAAAGTATCCGCTACTTAATTATCGTCCAGTCAGTTTTCGATTAATACTGCGCGTCCTTGTAAAGGGTGAGACATGGGTTCAATCTCCGTCGAGGTTTAAAATTTGCATGTCTCACAGCATTCTTGGATATCAAGTAATCGTTAAATATTTAGATTTCAGTTGTGGAAAAAACGATCGCTTCTCGTCAATCTCATTTATTCTCCATGGTATTTGGTGTTAAGTAGCTGTGTTCTACTGAGAAGGATTGTAAGGTAAAACAATGTCATCTCACAAAGTTTGCAACGTTCCTACGATCCCTCGACAATTTTTTGGTTTTTATTATTTCATGCCTACCTATAGGTTGTTTCAGATGTATAACATGAGGAATCCGCTTTTTACCTCTCGCTATCACTTATCCACTTGTGAACTGTGTCCACTACCTCAGCGAAATCTGGTGGACCTGCGTTTTATTTATGATTGAAGTTCGTTCCTCTTCATATTTTCATGCGCCGTTTTAAGACTTTTATAGAATATAACAGCCACTAGGAAATGATTTGGAATGAGAATAAGTACTACATTCGATAATGTCGAGTAGAAAAAAATGGATCTTAGCTCTTAATGATCTCCTATTACGTTTGGTCATTTTTAGTCCTTTCGGGGCCTTCAACCCACCCTCTTCATCTCTAACCCCTGGCGTGGGAACGATTGAATGTATCATTGCATTATTTCAGTTGTTCCAATTGTATTATTGTTATTTCCCTATCTCATGTTATATGTCAATATGTTATGTTGTTAGAATAGTAAAATAACACAATAATACACCTGAAATAATACGATAACACATTCAATACGATCTCACGCCAGAGGCTGGAGATGCAGTGGAGGTGGGGCAGATCGTCCAGTGTTACCACGCTAGGCGTTGGAGACGCAGAGGCGGTGGATTTATGGTCCCGAAAGAGTTAGGGAGAACTCAGTGCTGGACATATCTTCACAATTACTTACTCAGACACATTTGCCCTTACATTTTAGCTTATGTTATCACTCACGTTTTGCGGTTCTTCCCCACCGCTTAGATTCTGTTCACGGCGACCATCCATATGCGTAGTGGACGACTTCATAAGTGGTTCTTTCGAGCTATGAGGATCTGTCATCTCTTTTTTCTATTGACATGATCAGTTTTGACCAGGCGTAGTTTTCCGCAAAATTTCAAGATAGCCATGTTAAGATATTTGCAAAGTTCCCTCAGAGGTGTTCTTCTGGTTCTTGTAGATTGAAAGAAAGGTTTTTTCCCGTATCACTTGGAATTTTTGTTCCAGTGAGTTACAAATGCTTTCCTTGAACAATCACTTCAATGGAAAACAAATGCTATCCTTGTACAGTCAGTATCATCAACAATCACTGGATATAAAAAGAGTATGGTGAGTGAGATTTTCATTCAAGCAGTGCTCCCTCGAAGAAGATCCAGCTCGAACGACATTCAAGACCGCAACGAGGATGACGACCACGGAGCACCGGCTCGGATCAGTCAGCTTAGCAAAAGACGAAGCTCTCCGAAACATCATCCCCACGACTCTTTCGCTTCGACAAGTTTGTGAAACTGCCTCAAACAACAGTGTGAGTGTTTTTTGTTGTGGAAACTAAATTATGATATAGGGGCAAGCAGCTATGCTTAGATTGTTGTTAGCTATCCTCGGTCAGGATTTGTTTCTTTCTTCACTAATTCATAGTGAGGTTTCTCGCTGTAGTACACGATGGAAGCACAGACTAGATGGAAAGACTGCAAATTTGGTATTCCCAAATATGTGAAATTCATAGAGAGTTTCTCTAGTTGATTTCCTATTGTGCTGAGTATGTCAGTGACTGTACATGCCTACTATTGACCGACATTAGTGAAGACGCAGAGTTGAGATGACCAGCAGAAGGATTCAGATTCGGATCGGAAACAGAAATAGTCAAAAAAATCGATGCCCCTACTCATGATGGTTGAACTGACGTTACGTCCATTATGCAAGCGCCATCCTCGCTCATCCAGACGTAGTAAAAGATGCCTAATCAGGTGCCAAAAATAAGGATCGGGAAGTCGGTGTCAGCGATCAAGTCGCACATATTCGAGTAATAGTTTGAAATGTTTTAATATCAGTTGTTTTTGATTCTTTGAAATCCGAGTTGGCTAGTCATTGTAAAGATCTCTGCGGTAGTTGCATTTAGGAGATTTCCCATGTAGTAGATCTCAGCTTATGTGATTTTTGTAATTTCTTTTCTTCTTTGTGTAGGTAATTTTCTTATTTGCTAATGTATGTTTATCGCTAACTTATCTAGCTTATAGTTTTTTTTTTTCGTTATTTCTAGTTATGATTACATTGTCGTCTATTTGTAGTTGACGGGTGAACTTCGCGCCCCACTCATTTCACTCCAGCACTCCAGCTGTACATTCGCAAACTGTGATCTTGTCAGTATTGTGGTATAAAGTTTCTTTCTTTTTTGTGGCACTGGAGCAGCAGACAAAGTGGGAGTGACAATATACAGCTACTGCAAATATACTCGTACGCTACTATTATATTTGACATTGTACTATCTAGTCAAAAGTGATAGGGCGGATAGCGCAAAAAGTTGAAGGCCCTATGACGTTACTCGAACGCAGTTAACAATATACTTTTGTTGTTTCTGCGATATTTACATTTTCGCCTGCATCAAGGGATCGATTCTTTTTCCATAATACATATACGACTGCTTACAGAAAGTCTATTGACAGGAGGCATTTCAGGTGTTGGTGATGTGTATAAACGGATAGAGTAAAGTACCTTTCTTAGTATTTCTTACACAAAGTTCACACTATCAATCACACCCTTGGTTACCGTTTCATTGTTTTACAAAACAAGTGGCCTCCATGTCGATACAATGAGAGATGTGATATTTCCATCTCGTTTGTTTGTAAGAAGAGCAAACATTTATCCTTCTACATAATTCACTGATCTAGTGATTCCCCTTGTATCATATCCTTATTGAATAAAGACGTAACCATAGATAACGTAATCAAGCAGTAGCTCGTTTTGTCTGCAGCTTAGGTCGAAGACACGTAAGAGCAAATCCACATTCTGGTCTCTTCATCAGATATGAGACGAACGCGAAACTGTTTGATTTTTCACCTCAAAACAATTGTTATCGTCTAAATGCTGATATTTGGATAGCTTCAGAAATGGAGAATCGTACTGCGAATGTTTTTTTGAAAACACTTGAGGTGCGTTTAACTTACGAGTAAAACACAAACTTTATCATTGCGAAAAGAAAGAAAACAAGTGAAATGCCTTTCATGAACGTTTCTTGAGTGTGAAGATGTTCCGGATGCCTAAAGATTTCCTTCTTTGAAATATGAAGACTACAATAAACTTACAACTCATTTTTAACACGTCCTGCACATTTTGAAAAAAAAGTCATCTCAAGGGCACGTCTTTCAAAAGAAACTTTGTGAAAGCACTTTCACTATAGATCTGATGAAGGCGTTGATAGTGTTCCCTATCTTTGACACGGAACTACTAGCTGAAAGAAGATGGTCATTTCTGACCCGCGTCTTTATCCTCAAAGTAAGCGTTGAATAATCAAAAACTTATACACTCATCATTGGTCAAGTACAATACACCTTGTTTCAAACATTAACACCGGTCAGCAATTTACGCTTTACCTAATGCAGTTTCAACTACCATCCAATGTTTTGATTTGAAGTTTTTACAACAAAGCGTTCTAGCGTTCTCTTCTTCTAAACTACGTCACTCACAGAAATTGCTTATTTTGATTTATTCACTGGGGAAGTCTGACCTAATAGTATAGCAAAGCAGAAATTGTTTGCTTATGGAAAGGTCGTTGTCGAAAGAAGGCAAACTTTCGTTAAATTCACAAAAGTCGGAAATGCTTATGGCGCCAAGTTGATGACGATTTTTCACAGGCTCCTCAAGATGCTAACAGGAAAAAAAGTTAATGCCAGATTAAAAGCACCGCATTTACTGAGAATTAAGATTTCACTGACATGAAGAGCAAAATGTGGAGACGACTATCATATTTGCGAAAAAATTTCAGGATTTTTTCGTAGAAATTTGAGGATGAAAAGGATATGATGTAAGATGCCGATTCAGTTCTCATGTAACATATTATGTAATGTGACAGTAAATAGTATACGTCTTAGAGTTCGGGAAGGCGAATTCGGAGAACGTTGGTCATCTAATTTGAAGAAAAAAATTGACCTTCTGCACGTTTTCTCAGGGATAACTACTGTTATGTAATTGTTTCTATTCCTCACGACAAGATTCAATGAAACCATTCTTTTCAAACTGAATAGGAATTTTTTGAGTGTTTTCTTAAGAACACAAATCAAATTTCAATATGCGAAATAACTATTTTTTGAGTCACGCATGACATGTGATTTGTTATATTATATATATCACCACATGACATGCGCGGCTCAAAAAAGATTATTTGGCATATTGAAATTTGATCTGTGGTCTTAAGAAAACACTCAAAAAATTGCTATTGAATTTGAAAGAACGATCTTCATCGAATCTCGTCGTGAGGAGTGGAAACTATTACTTAGTAGTCGTTATCCCTGAGAAAACGTGCAAGAGGTCAATTTTTTTCCTTCGGATTAGATGGCCAACGTTCTCCGAATTCGCCTTCCCCTAGCCTAAGATGTAGATGAGGTGGTGAAATGTTTTCTAGAAAATTTCTTCGAATAGGCGAAAACATTTCGATATGAGCCGATCAAAAGCTGTAGAGTCCAAAGCCACAGATCATTCAATTATTTGGAAGAAACTGCTGTTAGTTACATTGACGACAACGAAGAAAAGAAAAAATTAGAAATTAAGAACATGTACCAAGTTAAAATTGAAGAAGCTCTGAAACAGCAGTGATCGCTGGCAAGAAAGTAGCTTCGCCTGAGATAATGCTCAACTCAAATTGATTC
Source organism: Parelaphostrongylus tenuis (assembly GCA_019055375.1). Taxonomy (NCBI): domain Eukaryota; kingdom Metazoa; phylum Nematoda; class Chromadorea; order Rhabditida; family Metastrongylidae; genus Parelaphostrongylus; species Parelaphostrongylus tenuis. Next base: position 7,459 of record JAHQIW010007304.1, read on the forward strand.
AGTTTCCTAAACATTTTAATAGATCCTTTCATTACTAATTAAGCCAACTTGTCATGTGGTCTGGGAAGGGCTCTTGTACAGCTCGATACACGTGTTTCGTCCTTACAAAATCGTCAGTCGGGAAGAACTCGTCGTCTTTCGATATTTTTATAGTCAGTTCTCTGAGAAGCTTTGCTCCCTTACAGAGAATCATTGAAGACGAACGTTTTGCACTCTATGTCAAGCGAAATTTCATCTAACATAGAGCGTTTGCGCACTCGATTGCTCCTTGGCTGGTTTTTTCGTCATATTACACCTTTATTTCGAGTGCTTTATTAAGATCACGCTCAAATCTCAATAGATCCTTTAATTATTATTTGAACCAACTTCTCATGTGGTCTGGATCTTTCTAAACATTGCTTGAAACTGGCCGAATAGACCGAAAACACGGGATTAATCAGTAAGTTTAAAGTTTAGTTGATTATATATTATTCACATGTTGTTCCAATGTGAGCAAGCATGTCAGGAGTGCTTCCTTCCACAATCGAGTTAAGCACACCATAGTTAATGTACTCTGCATAGGAAAAAAGTTGCAAAATAAAGCATCTGCTGACAAAAAGGCAATTTTTGCGGGTCTGAAGCTAAGATTTTCTAAGTCTACTCTTCACTGACAGCCGGGAGAGTAGACTGAATAGGGAAAGCGTATACTTAAGGACGATTCTTCGACGTCCAACAATTGTTTTTTCATGTTTGTCGCAAAGGTGTTTTTTTCATATTTTCGGTATCAATCTTGTGGACTACTAAATCACTGATGTAATAGAACTGGCCAAAAACTGACTTCTTAAGGACCAAAACACACCTGAAAATGTGTAAATTTCTTATTTATTAACAGTGACAATAGCAATGATAGGTAGTAAATGAGCTGCAATATTAGGTTGGAAAGTAAGTTCTGGAGCACTTGTAAAAAACTGAAAATTCGCGCATAAATTTCAAACAAAAGCAATACTAACTCTTCTTCAGAATTGAACACCATTGTTTTTTACGACTTAGCCATCGGTCCGCCAAGCTTGAGATTTATCAGTTCAAAATCGGTTGCCAGTTCGCGAAATCTTACGACTGTTCGTCTTCCAGAGCAGCAATTACATTTAGATGTTCAACTTTGTTAGACGTACTGACTGGGCCTGTCTCCAAAGTCAAGATCTCCGGCATTAAAGCGTTGAACCTAATGTCCATCTGCAGATTTGCTTGCTGTGCCATCTATGCAATTTCTTCGATTTCATCAACTGCAGCTTGCTGTGAAAGACTCTTTCTCCAATAATGACGCAATAAACCACTAACTTTGACTGGTTATTGGACAAAAAGGAGGCCTGCAACAAAGTGGAAAAAAGACGACCAATATTTGGGCCTTGAGTGGGAAAATACCACATAAGATGCTGTAATATTCCCATGATATGCAAGAGCGCATGTGGTGCAGTGGTTAGAGGTGTTCTGCGTATTACGCCACGTCAATGGTTGGATCTCGCGCTCATGGCTCACCATGCCATCAATCCCTCTTGGGTCGGTAATCTGGTAGCACAGTGGTCCCAGACTTGTCTGGGAGGATAAGCAGCCTCTGAATCGGTCCATTGGTAGGCCACCGCGAGTCATTGTAAAAGCCAGATATACACTCATGCACCTCAAACGAAATTAAAAATTGAAGACGAATGCGTGGCGCACTCCCTTGGGATTGATCAGCGCCGAGAGCTTTATCCTTTTTTATGCATGAGAGCCATCTCATGCTTATTGAAGTGACCCGCAACTTTCGTTTCAACAGTAGCAATTCTCCTCAGTGGCACCTCATTCATTCAGATTATTTTCGAAAACTGTATAAATATGAATTCTCTATGAAGTAAATGAAGATTGAAGAGCAAATGGTGGCCTTTTATCAAGAACAACAAACAAACTGCTTTTGGAGCAAATTCACCATATGTGAAAAGTTACTTGTTGAGAACTTACACTAAAGAACTAGGTCAAAATTCCGCGTATCCTCTAAGGATTGGTCAACGCCGAGTGCTTTGCCCTTCATCTTTAGATCTCTTTCAGCTGAGGTTTCTCACTTCGTTCTGCTCTTTGGCAAATTTTTCATTTGATATCCTATTCGCCAATTTCTATGGTTGAAATAGCTTGAAGTTAGGAGAGGGCTGACGACTCTGCCCTCAAATAATTCCCGTTCGGAATAGTGGACAATCTGAGAGCTATCAAGAAACGGTGAATACTTTATATTTTGACAGGTATGGATTAGGTTCAACTCCCTTGAGAGTACGAAATTAGATCAAGTAAGTTAGAGGACACTAGATTTAACGCGCCCACACTGGGCCAGTATTGAACGCTATAGTTAGCTTGAATCACCTGAGCAACAACAGCACGACTGACGATTCAGGTAACACTTCACCATAAGAAACTCAAGTAATGTTTAGTTTTTTTCGCTTTTTCAGAGCTGCTGTGTCGGGTCATTTATCCACAAGCATCCATCCTCGTTGGCTGTTCGCCCGTTGTCGATCGACTAGAATTCTCTTCGGAAGGCACCGTTCCAGTAGGAAACCTCAGTCGCCGACGGCCTAAAGTTCTGTTCTGGAAGGTCGGTTTAGAAATTAATATATAGCTCTGCTCCTGCCACTAATTAGACTAACATTAGGGGCTGGATTATGCGGTGAAAAACAAATGATATCAATGGAGAATCACTGTCACCAACAACCGCCCTTCATTCAGTCATCATCACCTGAGGTTCTCCATTTGAGCGATGCTCACCAAGATTTCGACTCAATCGACAATGAAGACGAAGACTACAACGAGAACAAACGACTGTGCGCAACTGAGTCAATGAAGGTCAAACTCGATTAGACATTAGCTGAGTGAATTTTTTCAACAACTTCGTGAGACAAGTTCGATCAACAAAGAATTTAACATTGATTAGTAATGCGAAACTTGAAGAAGAGCTGATTGTAAATTTATCAAAAAATTATAATATTCAGATGATCAGTCTCTAAAAGTCGTGCTCGCACTTAGTATTTTATTATTGTATCATTCTCGATTCGTTTCGGTTGCAGCCGTGGCTGTCACTGATGGTCGATTATATCCCTTTAAGGACAACGCGGGACGGTTCGTCCCACACTGCTCGACGTCAGATCTCCTCTGTAACTGTAATGGCGGCGGCTTGCCACATGAGATAGGAGGAACTTCTCTTGGGGAGACAGACACGGATGCATGATGAATGCGAGGAGAGGAAAACAAGTTCTGAGGGAGCTTTATCATCACTAAATGATGGAATTTCATAGAAACGTTTCCACAGAGATAATCCTAGTAAAAAGAACATCTAGATCTTCCATATTCCATCTACATTTCTAAGTTTTCAATGAGAAAACTACATATTTGAGTGATAACGATAATGATTGTGATAACGATAGTAATAATAACTGTGATAATGTTCATGATGACGATCATGACTATGGTAATGAATGTGATAACGATGCTGACTGACAATGATAATGGCAGTGACAATGATAAATATTCTAGTAGTGATAATTATTATGATTTCATCTTAGCTCACAGCCCCTGGAAGCTTCCCAGAAACTGGTTGTCCATGCCCAGGGCCTGCTATATTGTCACTTTCAATGTTCCCTCGGTCTCAATCGGCTGCTGTACCCGCGACGCCCCGTGTCATAAGAATGAGGGCGCTCGTGCCAACGGAGACGCAGCAAGCACTCATGCACAGAGAAGAAGATGCCCAGCACCCTGAGTGCCGCGCAACCAACGGCGCGGCGGCGCTTGCCTGTTAACCTGGTCCTCAAAGGGAAAATACTGAGTTTGACTGTAGCCTATGGTATTCATTCTACGCGTATTTTCCGCGTTCTAGAGTCCTTTTTTTAAGAATATGAAGTACTCGTGATTTCGTGGGTCGTGTTTTGTACGAAAAGCAATGAAAAGGAAAATCTCAGTAAGTTAACATTCTTTGATATATAGGGGAGCCGCAATATGATATACTAACAGGGATGGCTGACCGATCAATAAACAAAAGCAACCGGGCTGATGAAGTAGAGCAGCTCATGACACGTTTTCAGGATCCGGCGTTCTCCAACAATTCGGAATTGAGTCCGCAGAATAACCTTTTACCCGATTCTTAAAATGAGAGGGCACAAATGGACAGCTCAACTATCTCTTGTACGTTAAGGTAATCTATCCAGTCGAAAGTGTTACCTCGTGCAATAGAGAGGGGCATTTCAGTCAGTTCACGGATCTCATAAGGAAAATTTGGGAAAAAATGTGAATCTTCGATGCATAATCACAAATAAAGTTGTGAAAGAAAGTTCAGAAATATCGTTCTAATAAACTCACATTTCTAAATGGAATGAGAACTGCAGTCTGTTCTTTTCTCGCCATTGCAGTGTAATGAAGGCTGAAAAGACATCATATTTTCATTAGTACTTCCTACACTTTTACTCAATTCCATCGACTGATTCTAGTCCAGTCAAACGTCAATCACAGATACTTTTGTAAGAGAGTTTCAACGAGATAAGGTGACCAATGTAATAACGTTCACCTGGCGCACACTCCTCCTTAGACGCGCATCGTCAAAGTGAATCTCACAGGTGATTCATGCTGATGGGCGGATATGTGATAACAAGGGCGAGAGATAATAAACAAGACATCACACATTATTTCAGTTGGTGAATGGTGATAACAGCTTGAATTTCAGCGGTCTATGATGTTAGGCGAAGCTATGAGTTGGCCCTACAGATAGCAGATGTGAATAGATCTTTAGCTTTTCTGAATGTTCTTTCAATGCAGCGGAGGTGAGACGAACAAATAGTTGCCGACAGTTTCATCACCTAAAACAAATAGGATGTAGAAGTCGAAATGTTTCACGTTTACTGTTTCATTTTCCGCCAGGAGTAGAGCTGTGTAGATCATACACATCAGCTGCGGTATGAACAGGTTACGCGCGAGAGTTCAAATTCGCCATATTTGTGGTTGGCCTTTGCGCCTCATATCGCTATCACTGCCTACACCGCAACTATTAACTATTACAACTAGTTCCTATTATTACTTTGTATACTGCAATCATTTGCCGTTTTCTTCTTTGAAAAAAAAAACCTTTCTCGACATCAGTGTATTTATTGCTCCAATAACTACTCAACACTTTATGTGCTTTCTCTGTCGAGTTCATCTCACAGTGAAATCAAATCTAAAATGAAAGATTTGATTGGTAGATAAACTGGTATGTCAATCTACACCAATAAATAGCTAACTATTTCTAGCGAGGAAGATTCCAAACAAGATGACACGTTCGATGAAGGTAATGACCTCAGCAAACACGATTTATAGGACGGAAATTTGAGCGTGATCTTAGGAAAACACTTGAAATGAACGATGTATAAGACGATTCACTAGGCACTTTGGCAAGTACCAGCGCCGTAGTTGGTTGTAGGGTACTGTGATGCAGACACCAGATTTTGCTCTTCTATGGGCCTCTTGATGATGCTTGGACCACTACATTTGCCAGGTGTAGGTCCAGACAATCGTTGCAGCACTCTTATTAAATTGAAGCACACCGTTGAAATTGGTAAGATTTTCATTCAATGATTCTCAGTTGCTCATGAAAAATCTATACCCAGCGGGAAATCTCTTAATCTGAAAAGCAAGTGATAATTCAAAACAAATCTCGAAGCATCGCCGCAGTATGTTATATCTGAAGGATTTACCAGATCAGAGAAATATTTTGAATGCGAAATAAAAATCACGCAGCACATGGTAATCAGGCTGCGCGGTTGGTACGCAACAACTTCCACACCCTAGTCGATTGCCAATACGCCGTGCATGAATACCCAGCCTTATTTTCTTATTACAGTGCAGTAAATGAGTTGCAGCGTAAAAAAACTGCACTCCTGGAATCGCAGAGATTTACTCTACTGAATGAGGAATTCCCTATGGAAATATTTCTGAGATGTGCCAGTGAATACAGCAAAATCTATACCTTTTGGAACAAACATAAAATCTGAAATTTTCGCAGTTATCACGGAACTTTTTCCCCAGACTAGTACATTCGATTAAAATTTGGTGTTTATTGCTAAGTGCCAAAACTTGTAGAATGACATAATAGGAATTCACAGTCGATGTATGTAGGTTATTGATTTCTCATAGTGCCACTGATTCTGTATTCAAGCTTGATCAAACTGTCCATGTAAATAAGGCATTCACTTAGTGGGAAATCCGTCAGCATAACGTATGTCGCACTCTTCCACAGTTACACGGGCATCCCAATCGGTCAAAATGCGGCGGTGGTCAAATTTTCCTCTCGCTTATTCATGCACTGGCTTTCTTTCTTGTGCTTCAATCTGTTCGCCAGAGAGCGTTTGAAGCTGCGCTAAAGATATAGAAAAAACTATCCTTAAATGTGTCCGTTGCTAGTTACTTGACAGGTTATCATCAATAATTATTCATAAGTAAGTAGGTGAGAGGTTGATATGAAAAAACTCTTAATGCTTAGACCTTTGATGACTCCACACTTATCATTGCTGAACTGATCTGAGTTTTGTCAACACAAGCGTACTATGAATGGTGACAGCAAAATTAGCACTCAGCTCACAATGATAGGTTTGGACTCAAGAAATGAGCGCTTCACGATTGAACTGCATCTAAGTAAATGGCCAAGATCTTACAAGGAATTGTTCTTACAATGCAGGGCCTAATGAGCGGAGCGTGTCACTGACGAGAAGGGCGATGGCTCCGGGAGACCGGTGTATGGCCCTGGCGTATTAACCTCGTTTAGGCTTTGAACATTCTTTTTTGAAATTATTTTGAATGTTTATTGCGAGGTTTTAAAAACAGTCAAAAACAAGAAAAAATTTGAGCGTGGTCATAATAAAACACTTGAAACAAAGGTATAATCAAATAGGAATTTTTCTCTCCGCTTCGGAAGAAACTTCATTTAACACGTATGACTATGAATCTATAAAAGTTTTCTCTACACGTGCAATGATTTTTGTGCTTCTAGCCAAGTAGTAGTAATGGAAGCGGCTTGTGTATAAATCAATCTTATTTTGAATGCTGCACGTCATAAGAGGGTTTTTAACAAAAAGGTGGACGTAGCGAAGAAGCCAGGATTCAATTTTTCGAGTCACTAATAAGACTTTTACTGGAATTTCTTGTTCAATGAAAGAGAGAAGTTTCTTCAATCTAAACCGTCTAACGGAGAAAGCCGTTTTCGCTCTTTCAGTGGCATAAGGTATTTCTCCCCACTATAGAAAGGATAGCTGGTTTTTCATTGGTTTTAATGTAAAATTAGCAAGAAAGCATTGTTGTTCGAAATGGGAGACCTTCACGACATAGGCAATTATCGCCAAATCTGCTTGCTGTTCGTTGTCTAAAAACACTTTACTCGTGTCATCCTAAATACTATTCACAGAACACTGGTCGAAGAACGGCCATGCGAACAAGCGAGGTTCCGCAAAAGACTTAGTATCACAGGCCACATCCACACGATCACAAGACTCATTGAAATTTCACCATAGTACATACAACCACTCTGTCTCACTTTCATCGATCTGAAGAAGCCTTTGATTCAGTGGAAACAGAAGCGGTTATAGAGGCTCTGGATAACCAGGGCGTCTCTACTCGCTACATAGTGATCCTTCGTGAGCTTTATAAAGATTTCCGGACCAAAATATCTCTATTCTACAACTATATCACCATTGACGTAAGAATAGGGGTTCGACAAGGTGATGCAATTTTGCCAAAACTATTCACTGCCACCTTACAAAACGTCATGCGAACATTAGAATGGGACGATATAAGAATGAAAATTGGCGGTAAACAATCAAACCATCTTCGCTTTGCTGACGATATCGTTCTCATAACACCAAAATCAACCAAGCGGAACGAATGTAGACCGATTTCTTTAACGGCTGTGTAAAAATCGATCTTCAACTGAATCTATCGAAAACGATGTTCATGAAGGACGGATGGGTTCTGAATGCCCCATTTACGCTTAACCGAACGACAATCTCTAAATGCCCCAGTGACGTCTATCTAAGTCGTGAAATCATCATGATGAGCGACCCAGCTTCAGAGTTGAGTAGAAGGAAACGAGCGGCTTTGGGAACGTTTGAGAGCATAGTAGATGTAGTGAAGAGGACAAAAAACATCCGGCTCCGTGCCCACATTTTCAACTCTACGATTATCCGTGCTCTAACGTTTGCAGCAGAAACCTGGTCACTATGTAGGCAGGAGAACGATCACTTGACGTTATCGAACGCGCAGTCAAAAGGTCGATGCAAGGAGTATCCCGTATCTCGCAAATGAAAGAAAAGTTTCGAAGTTCCGACTTACGTCAACTATCGAAAATCGGAGACGATGTTCTGCACTACAGTATATCGAAAATAAGGTGGGCTGGACACTTGCTGAGCTTCAAAGACAAGCGATGGACGAGAGCCGTTACCTGAATTCCTCGCGACATCAAGCGCTCTACGAAATGACGGTCTGTTTCACTAATGACCTAGTCTTTCGTGTTGAGTTGAGAGAACTAGTAGTTTGCTGTAAAGAAAGACCAAGCAATTTCAGAACGTAAACGAAAAGAATTTTTGGATGAAACAACTCTTCACAAATCAGCAGTCAGCCGGTGACCAAATTGTAACATAGTATTGTTGTGTAGAAAAGGCTAAGAAAAGCAGGATTATTACACGTCGTCAAACACAACGACAACGCGTTTCTGTTAGTGATGTCATATGAGCCATCATTCAGTTAGACAACGGAAAAGTTAGCCACCATGTTAGCAAAAGACGAGAAAGGGTAACTGCCCGACTGACGAGATCGCAAGATCGAAACACGTGTATCGGGCTCTATAAGTCAGCCCTCATTGACAGACCACTGACATGCGTGGCTCAAATAATGATTATCAGGCATATTGAAATTTGAGCTGTGGTCTTAAGAAAACACTCGAAATGAAAGATATGTTATATTGAATATACTAGCCACGAGCATTCGAGTGTACAAAACTCTGTGTTTGGTGAGTTCTTCACTGAACATAGAGTGTAAAACGTACGTCGTAGCTAACTCTTATTGTGGGGACTGGAGCACCCACAGAGATTAGCAAAAGACGAGAAAGAGTAACTGCCCGACTGACGAGATCGCAAGATCGAAACACGTGTATCGGGCTCTATAAGTCGGCCCTCATTGACAGACCACTGACATGCGTGGCTCAAATAATGATTATCAGGCATATTTTGAGGAAAATGGAAAGTAGAGAGTACTTTACATTCAAAGTTTTCCTTCTCATCCGTATACTATGTTGAAACACTCAACTATGAACCGATAAAAGCACCTAAACCGAGGACAGCTAACGATATTGCAACTCATATTGCTCGTCGCATTGATGAAACCTGCTTCTCAGAAAGAAAGGTACTCACATGTTTGGTTGAGCAAGTTTCATGAGGCTATGGAAAAGCGATTTTGTTTGAATTTTGTTTTCCTGCGTTTCGTCCTCGCCGCCGATTGATCCAAGCCGGTACTCCACCACCGTTCGACCTCGAAGTGGTGCTCGCCTTCGTTCGCGTTCTAGTCGGAACTCCTTCGGAGTAGCACCAATCAAATTAAACTCTACTCGACAGAACCTCTTTTATACATGACGTTTCTTGTGATAATGATGGTTCAAAGGTAGATTTTGTTTTTCGTTGGACATTACATTTTGCGGTTTTCGGTGTATTTTTTTGTTATCAAGAAAGAAGAGTCCATCATCAGTTCAATATAAAGTCCATCCAAGCCGATAACAAATAATATTGCTGTCATCAACATCTGTTCTACAATAAAGAACTGGGTGCTTGGTGAGGATCTCATTTCAGCTGTGCTTCCCCGAAAAAGATCCAATTTGTACGACAACGAAGGCTACAACGAAGACGAACGGCCGTGTAGAACCGGCTGGAATTATTTGACGCTGAGGAACTGAAACACATGGAAATCTTAATCAAACAAATTTGCTCTCTCGGTAATTCACAAAGCTGGCTCATTCAACCATATGAGTATTATTATTTCTAGAAATTAGATATAGCAAAATGACGAGCAGCTTTAGTTGGATTATCATGAGCTAACCACGGTTTGATTATTTTATATTTTTCATCGCTTTACAGTTGGCTTTCTTGATGCAAAGTACTGTTGAAGATAAGGACCAGATGAAAAACCTCAATTTAATTCTCTTCAAAATATTCTGAGGTTAAGAGATTTTTGCATTTCACTCCTTTGTTGGTGGCAAATTTTTAAGGAGTTTTATTTGAATTTCTTGAGGAAATGGGAGTGATCGTATGTTTCTCGCTACTGATTGTGGTAATTCGAAGTGGGATTTGGTATTTTAGTGAAGTTTGTTTACTAAACATGACTTTTTGCAACCTTGGGGGGGGGGAGGGGGGGGTGGGTGGGGGGAGGAGGGGGGGGGGGGGGGGTGGAGCTGGGCTCCAAGCGCGTCGTGACTAACATCACAACCACTCGGCTACCGGCGTCGAGCCCCGATGCAATGAAAACTTTCAGTTGCCTTTATTTATTTGCACTTTTTCGACTGGATGTAGGAAATACTTTTTTCTAGCCTAAGAGGACGGGCTTGCTATTCTTCAACCTGCAGTAGTCAAGTCATACTGCATATGTTGGCAAGACAGAGAGCAGCCGCGCATTGTTAATACTATCGTGCTATTGTTTCTGTTGGCATTTTTTTTCTGCTCTATAAGATGCCCTCTTTCCGCTGTACTTTCATATGATGGCTTAAATAACGTGCAATGAAAGAAACATTTTGGGTGTATTGTCGTTGTGCTCAAAGGGTGAGATGAAAATACTTTTCTTTGCCTTTTTAACATTGTTTACGCACTTTTTTCACGGTGGGAATTACCGGCTGGTTGCCAGTTTATGGAGAAATGTTTCTGGTGGAATAATCCCTTCGTTCGTAGAATGAAAGTGTTTAATCTACTCACCTTGAAATTCAGGTAATCTTAACTAATTGCTGAACGGCAACGCACCAGTTGAACTAAAATTGATATATCATTGTATTAGAGTTTCTGATGGATTTAAACAATATAAATTATCGTCCTATCGTTGATACGCAAAAAAAAAAGACGAGAATGCTTCTGTTTTATTTCATTATCACAACGCGAACAGTTTTTTTCTCTTTCATATCCTAACAAACGTCTCATTCTTCGATTGTCGACTTTTTTCGAGACAAACTCGACTGATGTCTTTCCATATTAACGCGTGAGGGATGGCACAAGAATTTTTTTCGCGCATCACGAACCGCAGAATGGCACATTACTATACTATGTTTGGCATTCAGTAATGGTTAAATTAATACAAATGCTACTACAATTTTACTATCTTTGGCTTCTGAAAATCTTTGTATACCCAGTAATGTGAAGTGATATTCTAAACTATAGCGTCAGGCGGGACTGGAACCCGCACCTCACTCTTTCGTCATTGAACCCAGTCCCACTGACAGATAATGGACATCAAAGACCAAAGGGAATTATTTATATTTAAGCGCTTTAGCGGTGGTAAGACTTCATAGATATACAAAATAATGTAGAGTGATGTGCAAAACTTGCTTCCCGAGCCAAGCCGTTGACGGGTGGCTGCTGACAGATAGATGTGTTGTAGCGCAGAAAGATGTTATGCGAAATGGGAGTTAATAGTGTAACGGAAAGAGCACACGCTCCCGGAAAGCAGGTTCTAATCCAAACTGATGCGATGATTTTGCACATCACTCCAGGTTACTGGGTATATATATATATATATATATATATATATATATATATATATATATATGGAATCTTACCACCGCTAAAGCGGTCAAATAGAACATTTCCGTTTGAAAATCTTTAAATACAATACCCAATATCAATTACAGTGATTATAAATCAAGAAAGAATGTATAGAGAAATGGTGTCGCGTACTGTTAGCGATACACCAGCTCACCGACAACTCATGGAATTTGCAGAAATATCAGAGTTCTTTGAGTGCTTGTGAACTCACCATCTCTCGTAAACTTGACACAACAACCATTTCATGGCACTGCTCAAGTGTTGGCCTTGGGTAGTTATTGCGTAACCCAGTCTTCTTTGTATATAGTGATCATGAATAAATCGAAAACGATCTAAGCGCTGAAACAGGCTATTAAGGAGTTACGCGCACGACAAGCACAGACATCCTTTGGGCGAAGGTGACGGATTCGCTCTATCATGCACTAATGGAGAACTACAACTGACAGCAGATGATCTCAGTGACGTGTGGGAGGGTTGAAGGTGGACGAAGTACAGAAGCTCACAACAAGAACATTCAACTAACAGAAGAAACGTAGAAAACGAAAATTAGTTCGTTAGCCACCGAGCAAAGTAACCACTATAAATAATGTCTGTTCTTTCTAAAAAAAGGGAGAACAAACAAAAATCGATCTCATTCGCTGAAGAAAATTTTTTCATCGGAGATTAGCAGATATTCGGAAGATGAGAGTTTTGAGGCTATATCTTACGCCATTGGTTTCTCGAAAAATCCCTCCGCAACGCTCCAACATTCAAAATGAGATCATGTCTCAACAGCCCACCTGATTTTTTTTTTCTTGCTTAGCTTATATTTCGCTAAACAGAACTCCTTCCTTAGAGTGTTAGTATTCAAGATATAAAAAAGCTGCAGAGAACTCAACAAAGCGCTTGCTTTCCTAAAGGCTTTTTTAATCTTTTGATCTCCTCATATCTTCGATTTTTGCTTTAAATCTCGCCGGACAGGGTTCATTCTTTGGACTATTAGTAATCATCCAATAGCTCAATGTATTCTGATTTGAGCGATGTGCTTATTACCTTGCAATACGGTTTAAAAAGAAGAATATGACTGAGTTTTACATTTTTGGTAACTTTGTTTATAGGCTTTTTGATAAGACGACGGCAATAGCTGGAACGTGGCAGAGGCGGGGCGAGGCGGGATGATCGACATTTTCCTATTCATTTGGGATTTATTACTCCGCTTTAGAGGAAACTCCACATAAAACGATTGGCTAAAGTACTACAAGTATTCCTCTACACATTGACATGTTTGTCGGCTTACAGCGATCTATACGCGAGATAAAAATGAAGGCGAAAATTGAGAGTAAAGCGTAATTTTTTATCTGAATGCCACACGTTTCAAAGGGGTACTTTGGAAAACCGTTGACGCAGAACTGTGGCTTTAAGTCTCAGGTTTCGAGTGGCAACTATTACTCCTATGAACAGTTATTCTCCAGCAAATGGTATTGGTTTTTCATTTGTTTCTGTGGTGGAGGTTCAGTGGTTTTTGTTGTGTGGTCCCTCGATTTGTCTCAGGCAGTGAATCGATCGATATCTGAATATTGTTGGATGGTCCTGAGCGGCGCACTGACCTTTGTGCTGCACTCGTCGAACTTCCGGGTTGCGGCGGCTTTTGCCCTTTGAAGTGGCTCGTTGCACTTCCAAGTTGCTACGGGCTGAACTTTAGTCTGTGTGACCGTGTCTTCTGCCAACTTGTCTCTTGTAACCGGCAGAAGCACAAAGTTCAAATCCTTTATATGGGTTATACCAAACAATGTGGTAGCACGAAACAATGAAGTGTTACCACCAAACAACCTATAATATACATACATTACTGTAATAATATCATAAGAACAATATACATAAGGTTACGTCATATCGTTATGTGAACATATGTCTGTAAATGTGATGTTTCGCCTTGGGACGATATATGAATAAGTGAACGTAATTGAGAGATGTATCTTCGTGTGACGATACCATGGATGTTGTTATTTCTGGAACATGACTAAGCGGTCGGAGCCCGTTTGGGGTTACTATGTTCGCTCCCAAGTAGAAGCACCGGCGGCGGGATCCACTGGGTGAGTATATAGTGTTAGCAGTGGGGTCACTACTAATTATATATGGGCAGAATCCTTAACCGCTGTGGTGGGCATAGCATAGTCTAAGTGCGTTTGCTCCGCCACGTAGTGATATGTCCCTCTCACAATTCTATTGAGTCTCTCTGACAGTTGTATGAACGCAACCTTATGATAGCAGTTAGTTATAAGATACCGAGATTATGTGGAGAGAGCAATAATGAGTCGAATGCACTGTGGTGAGGTGGTCCGGGTGATGTCAGACGACCGTTCGGATGATGCCCGGCGATCGAACTGCCTGTTGAGGTTGGTGGCAGCTGGGTGCCGCCCTCGCCACTTGGACCATTTTCTGTCTAAGGTCCTCGAACCTCTGCCATACCATTTGCTCTCTAAGGTCATGGGCTATCTGCGTGCCTAAATTATCATGTAATTCCCGAAAAGATAGCGAAACTCCCTTGAGGAGGTTTGCTATAGTTCCATGTCACAGTTCCTCGTGTGCATTAGCAACTAGAAAATTAAGTGCAATTTTCGTATAAGTGGCATCACCGGCGAGATGTATAATCGTTAATAACCCATTATGCTATATTCTGATATAAGTTGCTTCATCATGTTTGCACTAGAAATGGCCTTCTGAGTCTCTCATGTAATATTACTTGATGTTCTACCATAATTCTCCCATGACAATAATACTCTGTATTCCATTACAAAACTTCAGCATTGTGAAGGTAATGCGCTCCATCCACAGATCGGCAGCGCCAACCATCACGCGATCGATCAAACGACGTCGCTTCCCATCAAAGGCTGGCACTCAAGTGTTAAGAGCTACTAGTCATTATTTACGATGGAACTTTCATAGGTGGGTCACATTCAGATTTTTCAATATTATTCGTATTCATGGATGAGACTAGTCAAAATCATTATTTGGTCGCAAGAAGATTTTTAGACTTTTTCATACTTGTTGATTATTTCTCATGCATTTGGTTTTTTGTCTTTGAATTACCTTCAAAACAGCTTTTTGCAGTTATTTCCTCATATAACACTTATAAATTTGATTCGAGATGGAATTGTCTCAAAAGCAAAAACGATTCTTTCATAATTATTTGAGCCAACATGTCATGTGGTCTGGTAAAGGCTCTTGTACAGCCCGAGACACGTGTTTCGTCCTTACAGACTCATCAGCCGGGCAGAACCCGTCGTCTGTCGATCTTTTCATAGTCAGTTCTCTCGAGAGCGTCACACTCTTTATATATAGTTATCGACGACCTACGCTTTACACTCTATGTCAGGTGTCTATGTCATTCACCAGCCAGCTAGCAATCGAGTGCGAAAACACTCTGTGTTAGGTGAATGTTTCGTCTGACATAGAGTGTAAAGCGTAGGTCGTCGATAACTATATATAAGGAGTGTGACGCTCCCGAGAGAACTGACTATGAAAAGATCGACATACGACGGGTTCTGCCCGGCTGATGAGTCTGTAAGGACGAAACACGTGTCTCGGGCTGTACAAGAGCCTTTACCAGACCACATGACATGTTGGCTCAAATAATTATGAAAGGATCTATTGAAATTTGAGCGTGGTCTTAATAAAGCATTCGAAGGAAAGGAAAAAACGATTGTCGATGCTGTGCGAGTCTCGCTTGGATTCAAGTGCTGCTTTGACGCGCAACGGTGCTAGTGCAGAATCAACAATTGTTTTCGGGTTCTTTTTGATTGGGAGGAGACAAATAAAAAACAATGTTATTTGCTGGAGAAGACCTTTTCGTGAGAGGGTTGATAACGATTCGAAAGCTTAGGTTTCTTGTTACATTCTCACGTCACTGGTTTTCTAAAACACACTTCTATAACGCTGTACTTTCCACTTAATCTAGCGCTAATTCTCACCGAACAAAGCTTTCTTTTGGACTAATAGCAATCATAAGATAGCGTAGTGTTTCCTGATACCAATGCTGTGTTCAAATCCTGAAAGATCGTTTCTTTGTAACGCAGCAGGTAAAATAAGTCGAATTCGATGTGTGAGAAAGGACGACCAAAGGACAGTTCATGTCGTGGGAAGTGTGGCGGACACGTGACTGCTGATGCGATACTTTTCTACGCGTTCATCGGAACGTTCGCTGGCTGCTACAGCCAGCGCCCACTT
The DNA here is from genome assembly GCA_019055375.1 of Parelaphostrongylus tenuis. Lineage (NCBI taxonomy): Eukaryota > Metazoa > Nematoda > Chromadorea > Rhabditida > Metastrongylidae > Parelaphostrongylus > Parelaphostrongylus tenuis. The sequence continues at coordinate 23,469 of JAHQIW010007304.1, forward strand.
GAGCTCGCGCAAGACCCCGCTGCTCCTATTTGAGAAATGGACTTATTACCAGCTGCGTTGGAGATTATTTTACCTGCTACGTTGCAGATGAACGGTGTTTTTGGGATTTAAGCACACTGTTTGAATCATACTCGATTATGCTTTCGCGTGATTACTAACGGTCCAAAGAAAGAGCTCCTTCCGGCGAAAAATTTGCATGCGAAGCCAAGAAGTCTTCTCCTGTAGGAATGTCAAAAAAAAGTCTCTTTAGAAAACCAACGACATGGATCTGTAGTCTGAAGCCTTAGCTTTCGATTGTTTGCTAACACTCCTGTGAAAAGTTTCTCGTCTCGAGCAAGTGAAATTGGTTTTTTATCTATTCCCTTCCATTCAAAAGAGCCCGTTCTTGCTCTTAGGGCAAATCGATCTGAAAAAATATATAGTGTTGTAAGTCAAAATAACTGCAAGAACCTGTTTTAAACGGCAGGAAGAAAAACTTGAGCGCATGAAAGTTTTCAGAGAAAACGATTTGAGTCCTCGAAATATCTTTCCAACCCAATAGATTTTATACCTCCGCCGCCTTGCAAAAGGTCATGAAGATTATTCGAAAGTTGCATCCACATCTCTTATCTATAGATCGATAGCTTTTTTTCCATCTACGACTCTGTTTGATCTGTTCAAAATCCCAGTTGGGGAAACTTAAAGAATGTTGTATAATTATCTATTATCCTCGTTATCATCTGTCCTCTTATGAGCATTAGATGGTGGTGCAGTTCATTCGAAAAACTTGAACACGAAATCACTGAAAAATTGATTACTTGCAGAATGGCCCTCATAAGGCAAAGAACTATGTACACTGAAAGAAATCTAATTTTTTCACAAACGAAGAAAAATTTACTGGAAGATAGAATTCTGCCCTTTCGCGGTCATAGTCAAAATACTGCGCAGCGCGATTCTATAGGCGCCACATTTTCGTTATTCATTAGAATTTTTTATTTTGTTTCAGCACAAAATTAAGCCTTGTTTCACGCGACTGTGCGTTTTTTTCTTACCTCCCTTATATTTCGCTGGACAAGGCTGGTTCCTTAGTGCTAGCACTTTTTCGATAGTCCAAGTTTCAGAGAACTCAGAAATGTGTTTTCTTTTGGAAAAGCTTTTTTATAGCTTTGTAAGAGAAGGAAAATAATTGCGGTGAACCTTCGTGGGACAGAGCTCTTTTTTTACACTATTAGTAATCATTCGCTAGCGTAAACTTTAGTGATTTCAACGCTATGCTTAATTTCTTGAAAGACGTTTTATTGCAGGGTAGCAGCGGAAATGACATTGTGTTCTACATAATAGCGCGCTTGTTCACCGGCCAATTTACGCTCTGAGACGGAGCGATCGATCATTGCCTTAACGTGTTAGATATGTGGGCTGCAACTTGTCTTTCAGGTAAGAATTTCTTCCCGCGTCAAAAAAAAAGCTCCATATATAACAATTTAATTAGATACTAAGAGATTTCCTTTGCACGTTCACGTGCCTTTCGTGCTTACAGCGAATACGCGTGGTGAAGTTGAAGGCACGGCCGATGTAAAACATAACACCGTCTTGGATTTTGCAGCGCTTTAAATGAGTTTTTTGAAATGCCAGCCACTACCTCGCTAGCCACAGGTTCAAACTCTTGAATGAACGCTAACACTCCTACGAAGTTCCTGTATAGCGAATGAAGTCGATCATTCAAATGTTTCTTTATGATTCAGTTGTTGCTTTATAATGGAAAAAAAAAACAAATCTTCACTTCAACTGTAATTTGGAAAACGTAAATTGATGATATCGTTGTGCATATCGGTATTTGCTTGTGACCACCGACCCGTTCATAATATGCGTCCCAGCATGTGCGGTTGCGTTTGGTCCGTCGCTCAGCGACTCGCCAGCGCGACCGACATGTCGGACACCGGGTTGAAGCGGCGGTGAAGTTGCGAGTCACAAAACCGCATTATGCATATCGACACACGCTAACTCAGTTATAGTCAATTATGTTAGGATTCACAGAACCAATTATCTGCTAGCCACAACAGTGAGTAGTGATTCAGTATTTCTCCTTGACAGGCAGATCCGAAGTCGAAAATAGTAGCATTTATTAACTACAGTAGTGATGCAGCGTACTAACGAATGGCTAACGCTTCGACAGTATCGCCTTTTTCGGAGCCTGGAGATGTCAAATTTTGACATGCAATCCACTCAGCCAAACACTTTCATAATCAGAGAAATATTACGCTTACGTTTTGTCTCCATGTGCTTTCATTACGAGGGTTTGATTGAGAGGATTGGATGTCAAAACATGGCTCTTTCAGGGCTGAAGAAGGCGCTGCTGAAAAATCAACCACTGTATTATTTTTCTGCTTCATAACTATTGTAAACAATCATGCTTTCATTTTTGAGTTTTGAGCGCAGAATTGACCATCGACCGCGTGTGTGTAGCGGGTCATATCTAACCACTGTGCGACACGGGTCATTCATAGTTGACTGGAATGATATTTTATAGAATTGGTCACCATCGCCTCGCTGATCGCCGAGTGAATCGAGCAGGCACCGGCAACTCTTCTATTTTTCCCTGTCGCGTGCAAGAGTAGTCCAGCAGGTGCTCCATGTTTTGGAAATTCGTTGAGTAATATAAATTTCTTCCAGGTTTTTCGTGAATTAATCAAATCATCGGGTCGGTGATATTCCTGCGTAGCGCTTGATATACCAATAAATCCAATCGTTAAGTTCTCTCGCCCATCGGTTGTCGTTGAAACGCATTGCGTGTACGGTCCACCTTATTTTTGATAGTCTGACGTGCAGAACGGAATCCTTACTTGCGATCGATGATGTAGTTTGAAACTTCGGATGCTCTCTCTCATTTACGACACATGGGATACTCTTAGCATCGAACTCTCAACTGTGCGTTCTATAACTCCCGAGTGAGCTTTCATCCTGCTTGCACAGCGACCAGGTTTCTGCTGCTTACGTCGGGACATGAATTTGATATTGAATAATAATTATGCTGTGTGAGAACACACTGGTGATCTCTTCCATACCGGTCGTTTAGCGACACTGAGAAATGCAGAATTGGCGAAACGGTAGCCAGTGCCTTCGAAGACGTGAACAGCCTCACCTATGGTCTATGTGAGAAAGAATATTTTGTGAGATTTTTTTGTCTTTGATGCCGAGATCTAGTGAGAGTCGGTCTTTTGACTTATTCCTATGGGACGTTTTTTAGGGACAAATATGGCAAATATCTCAGTCAAGCGGGCTACGTCCCAGTTAAAGGGGTTGGATGTGACAATCTGTTTTGATTACAGCCTGCCAGATGTGTTGTACCGATGTTCGCAGGATTGTATAAATTGATGGGTAAGAAACTTAGAAAGATTTCTTATCGGCGTGGTCCGTCTTTTTAGAATTGTTAACGCTATTCTATAGAAAACGTGTTACTTTATCAGCATCTGTGCTTTTTTAGCTTGGGAAGAGATGGAGCGGGATCTTGCTGTGCTGAGGCCATCAATTGATTACATACCAGAGAAGTATACGAAAATTAAGGTAAATTGTTGGATACAAATCAAAGTCCTGAGTGATACACAAAGCTTTTAAGCTCACGTGGGAGGTGAACCCGTGTATTATCTCTCCGGGGCACTCGGTATCACTGCTCACCACCGAGTCCATCGCTGCAGTTTTACCGCTAATTCTTCGATGTCAAGTATGGAAGCTGTCAGCAAATACCCAATGGAGCATTTGTTCTGATTAGCACGTATCGGCATCAGATCGATCTCAAGTCATTGACCTCTCTCTTAAAACGCGGGTTCAACTCCAGCTTGCAGCGAGAGTTTTGAATATCACTCAGCATCCTTGATTAATTAGTAGTACGGTACTGTCACTTTGATTGCCGTTTGTGTTTTAAGTTCTCCATTAGAAGACTAAACGACATCTTTTAGTGCGACAAGCGTATAATAATCTACACCACCAAAGATGTTCCCGCTGATAAGTCTATTTGATCTCTCATTCTCCTCGGTCACTGGGAGGTCATAAAAAATGAAAGCTTCTGGAGTTTCGTTAGTTCTTTCTGATGAATCCAAAGAGATGCGGGTTCTCAAGATTGTGGAATTTCAAGGAATTGAAATTCTTTAGGTTCACTGGATAAGAAGATTTTGCTTTAAAATCACGGAAGTTTATCCATTATGTGTTGTTAATTTTAGAAATCACAATTTTTTGCAGTTTGTTCAAAAAACATTTTCAAGAGTAAAAGTTTTCATTCTTAGAAAGAGTACCTTGGTGAAGAGGCGAGGAGGTTATATGAACTCAGGAAACTGAGGCTTTCATTTTGGATGGATAAAAAAGTTTTTTTTTCGTCCGAAAGGTCCTTTGCTTATAATCATTTTATCTCCATAAGTAAAGTATGCTGTGGAAGAAGATTGTGTGTTCAAAATTTGATAGACGATCTGTGGCAACATATCAGTACTATGATATTTGCCAAAATTCTCTCTACTTGACCGCTTTTGGTGGCGATATGATATCATAGTTATACCTAGTAGTGTGCAGTGATGTGCAGAACTTTTGCGTCAAACTCTACAGAGAAAGCGCATAAATCGATTAGTTATTGAAGCAGTGAACATACTGATGAGGAGAAAGGTACATTTTCAAAGGAGAAAACGGCAAATGATTGCAGTACACAAAGAACAATAGGAATTAGTTGTAATAGTTAGTAGTTGCGGTGTAGACAGTAATAGCGATATGAGGCCCAAGGGCCATCCACAAATATGGCGAATTTGAAATCTCGTGCATGACCTGTTCAAACTGCAGCTGATGTGTATGGTCTGCACAGCTCCACTCCTGGCGGAAAATGAAAAAGTAAACGTGAAACATATCGACTTCTGCATCCTATTTGTTTTAGCTGATGGGACTGTTAACTATTGCTCCGTCCCTCCTCCGCTGCATAGACAAAGGACATTCAGGAAAGCTAAAGGTCTATTCGTATCTGCTATCTGTAGAGCCAACTCATAGCTTCGCCAAGCATCATAGACCGCTGAAATTCAACCTGTTATCACCAATCCTTAACTGAAAGAACTTGTGATATCTTGTTCATTATCTTCCGTCCTCATTATCACATATCCGCCTGTCAGCATAAATCACTACACTTTTACGATGCGCGTTTAAAGAGGACGTTATTGCATTGATCAAATTATCTCTTTGGAACTCTCTTAGAAAAGTATTTGTAACTGAAGTTTAATTGGACTGTAGTCAGGTTGATGGGACTGAGTAAATGTGTTAGGAGTACTAATAGCTTTGAATTTTTTTCAGCCCTCACGACACTGCAATCGCTTTAGGAAAAGAAGAAACTACAGTTGTCAGCCTATTCACCACTGTGAGTTTACTAACACGATATTTCTGAACTATACTTCACATCGTTACTTGTGATTATGCATCAAAAATTCACATCCTTTTCCAAATTTTCCTTATGAGACTCGTGAACTGACTGAAATGCCCTCTCGATTGCACGAGATAACACCTTCGACTGAATAGGTTGCCTCAACGTACAACAGATAGTTCAGTTGTCCAACTGTGTCCTCTCCTTTTGGAAATCGGTGTAAAAAGTTATTCAGTGCACTCAATTCCAAATTGTTAGAGAACTCCGGATCCCTGATAAGGTGCCATGTGCTGCTTGACTCCATCAGACCGATTGCTTTTGTTTTATGGATCGGTCAGCCACCCCTGTTAGCATATCACATTTCGGCTCCTCTCTATATCGAAGAATGATAAACTTTTTAAAATTTTCATTTTCATTGAATTCATACAAAAGACGACCCACGATGTTACGAATACTTCATATTTCTACTTTTCCAGACTGGTCATCTAAATATTATAATTTTTGACAAGTTCTTAAGCAGCTCTCCTTCAAGTTTCGTTTTACTAATCAATCATGAATACTTTGTTGATCGAACCTATCGCACGAAGTTGTTGCAAAATTCACTCAGCTAATATCTAGTCGAGTTTGGTCTTCATTCAATCGGTTGCACACAGTCGCTCGATATCGTTGTGGTCTTCGTCTTCATCGTCAATTAAGTCGAAATATTGGAGACCATCGCTCAAATGGAGAACCCCAGGTGTTGATGTCCGAATATAGGACGATTATTGGTGACAGTGATACTCCATTGATATCATTTGTTTTTCACCGGATAATCAAACCGCTAATTGTCAGTCTAATTGATGGCAAAAGCAGAGCTATATATTAATTTCTAAACCGACTTTCCAGAACAGATCTCAAGGCTGTCGGCAACTGAGGTTTCCTACTGGAACAGTGCCTACCGAAGAGAATTATAGTTAATCGACAACGACCGAACAGCCCAACGAGGATGGATGTTTGTGGATAAATGACCCGACACAACAGACCTGAAAAAGGAGAAACGAATCTAAACATTACTTAAGTTTCTTCATGGCAAAGTATTACCTGAATCGCAGTTTGTTGATGCTAGGTGAATCGAGCTAACTATAACGTTCAAGAATGGCCCAGTGCGGGCGCCTATATCACTCTAGAGCTAACAGCTCAGAACATTATATTCTTATAAGATCATATCATTCTGATCTGGTCTATAAAAGAACTTTCTTTGAATCCAAGCATGACGAGATCTAGAGCGCGGTGTTGATTTGTTGCCTAGAAGGTAGCGGAAACGTGTTCAGGCTGATGATACATCCTTTGAACTGTGCTGCTTAACAATTTAAATATTTCTGTTAGCAAATTTGGTGTTTGTTGCTCTAGTTCCAACCCAAGCTTGTGAGAAGACCCAATAAATTATACTCCTTGAAGGCCGCCGAATGACTGTTAACTGCGAAGTAGAAAAGCGAAAGAACCAATTATTAATTGTATGACGTAGAAATCTACAGAGCAAAGATAAAGTGGCGACCGGTGCTCTTGCATGGGTAAAGATAAATTGTGTTTGACCGATATGCAGTCAGCTATCTGCGATGCTGAGCTGAGTACACGACACATTCTTGAGAAATAGATAGATAAACAGCGAATACTCTGTGCGCTTCTTCACAGAACCGAGTCGTTCTTTTCGAATACATAAAATGACAAGGATCTACTAATTGTCATTCTAATCAGTTATTGACGAAATAATAAGTGTTAGTAGAACAAGTGATACTCCTGCATGTGACAGGTTCGTAGCATAAGTTTTCTGTATCTCCAAGTAATGATTATGTTATCATCGGTTTTCATGATCTTACATTCATACGCAGAAAGAAGCACAACTCGAAGCGCTGCAAGCGGGTTCTTTCCACATGATACATAATAGCAGACTGATAATGAGTCGTGTAAAAGCAGTTTTCGGGTGAGGCTACTTTATCCTCGCGACTTTTTCCTCCCCCTTCGCCACTGTTTGCACCAACAAGATGGACACTCAGTTTGAATCATACCGCCTAAGGGAAGCCGGTGGTGATGATTTCTAAATGAAAGGGATTCTCATAATTACCTGATGTGAGTTTCATATTGGGATACTAGCATAAGGAGAAATAGAATAGGTGTTCAAGTTGAAGGACGAGGCTGTGCTCTTTTTAGACCAAAAATTTTTCCTGTTGTCGCTATTTGTTTATTACAGCAAAAGCGACCATTCATGCCTCGAAAGAGACCAAAAAGCTCTCAACATTGATCGATCCATGAGGGATGCGCTATACTATACTGAATATACAATATTGGATGGATACTGAACGTTGGATTCAACTTCAGAAAAAAATTCTTAAAGGTGACTTAAAGGTGACTAGATGCATATCTGGCTTCTAATGGCTTGTATTTTCCTAACGATTTATTTCTTTAGAGGTGCTATCATCTCAGACAAGCCTGGTACCAGCCTGCTGATGCGGAGGATTGGAAGGTCTAATGAGCCTTGGACAAATGATCGGGCTATCAATCCACTATGTTGCAGCGTACCTCTAACCACTGCTACACAGCCTGGCGACGAACAATGTCAACAGCAACGTAGTCTTTGTGTATTTGTGTATATGTGTATGTGTGAATATATGTGCGCATATGAGACAAGCTAAACTCCTTTTATTTTACTGTATCCCCTTCACCACCCTCAGAAGTTGTAAGCATCAAAGTACAAATGTGACATGATAGTGAAGATAAAGAATTGTACAGGACTGTATACATAAACTTGTTAAGCTCGTGTGTGCTCATCAAGAGAACAGTAATGGAGAGATAATCGCTGAATGGTCAAAGGAGGTGTCGTCTCTATCTCACGAAAATCTCCATTAATCAAATTACTACGTGATTACCAATACTGCAGTGAAAAACAAGAAGCACTAGTTGTTGATTGTACGAAGTACCAGTTCTACGCAAAAGGGTGAATTGTGAACCGTTGCTACGTATGAGTAAATTTGAATTGTTGTTCGCTAATGTTGACTTTATAAGTTCTGGATTGATGAATAAATATTTTGAGCATAAATTCTACAACATCTGGGAAGTGAATGAAAAAAGTGTTCAAGGAAAATGCGGCTTTCCCTAATACTACACAAATTGATGAACGCAAATTTTATCGAGGCTTATCACGTCTGAGTACCAGAACAGTCTCTTTATATGGTTTAAAAATCGCACATTCTAGAATATTTGTCCTTGACTTACACTTTACAACATTTTTGAAATATTGTAAGAAATTATACTTTTATCTCGAGTGCTTGGTTCTTGTGTACAAGAGCCCTTACCACACCACATGACATGTTGCTCAAATAATGATGAAAGGATATATTGTAAGAAAATTGTGAGAAATGTGTTGCTATAGAGCTGGTATGCCTCTGCTATTGTAAAACAAATTCCGTTCTCGAATATGTGGAAGTTTTCCAACCAATAATAGCTATGCGGAAACTTTTCCAATAATCATTAATCTTTCGTTTTGATACAGCTCGTTTTAGCTGAAAATTTTTGCTGTTAAATGACGAAAAATCCGCTGTGAAGGTGAAACAACGGACTCCGAAAGGCATGTGTAACATTCTATTTACTTGTAGAACTACCTATGCAGAGCATTCTGGAAATTAGACTTGGTACCAAAATATTTAGTTTTTTCAAGCTATCGAGTGAATACTGGCAGTCTGGTGGTGAACTCTGTTACGTAAAAAAGACAGGGAAGTACAAGCATATTGCACAGAAGTAAAACGCATTCTATAAAATCGTCATGTAAAGAAGAAAAAATAAGGCCATTACGCGTTTGTTTTTCAAGAATAGACCTTGTAGGAGAGCGTCATAATTCCATGATAATAAGTTTCTTCAAAGCCAAAACCTTACGATACAATATTGCAAGAAAACTCTATGAATTTTGAACAACGTACTTCCGAGGTAAGTAAGAGGAATGTTTCTCGTCAGTAGAACGAAAAGAAGATAGTCTTTCCTTAAACCAAGCTTAATATTAAATTCATAGCTTTTATGCAATCGAATGTCAATAAAAAACACAGATAAAATGAGCAAATTATGTTATATAGCAAGTAGAATTATGTTCCTCTAGAAAGCCTGTGGTTTTTTCGTTGAAACATAGGTATATCTTTGACATATGGGCCTCCTTTGAGCTTAAAACCAATCTAAAAGTTATCTCCGTAATATTACATTATTTAATTGTGGTAAATGTCACCTAAGACCTCAGTTTATCTGCTACATTTCCTTAGTTCCATTGCCGTGCTAATAAATTTGCTTCTCGTGCGCGGCGCACGGTACGACAAACCCGTGGTTCGTTTTTGTGCCAGTCGTAGCTAAGCGGCATACCGTATTATGAATCTAGGTTCTTTTCCGCTTGTACCACAGAATTCGGTATCAGTCTCATTCGTTGGACAAGAAATTTTTATAATCATTAGAAAGTTCAAATCTCTGGTTATCGCCGTACGTAGCCGTTTTTCGAGGAGACAATTTTACAACGCTGTAGAAAAAAGGTTCTACATCGGTTACGAAATTCAACTATTACTTCGCTGGAAACACGAAAAGCATATCGCACCTACAGATGCTGCCTGCCTATCTTGCCCTCGAACGCGACGCCGGCATCACAGTAGCCGAGAGAGGCGCGGCGTGCAACGTTTCGTACCACATGGTCCCTGAAGGACTAATTTTGCACTAACCGCAACTACTTCTTCATTCACCTGACAATATTCTCCTTGCTCCTACGGCGCACTATAAAGGGCGTTAGATAAAGTAAGCCTAGTGATGGAATCGTCATTTTTCACGTATCGAGCCGATTCAAAAAATTCAGCATAAGAGCTCTGTTCGCGGAGAAAAAGGCTCTATTGGAAGCGTGAAAATAGAAATCCTGCACTTTGTCGTTAAGGAACCACTCACCTTCACGCTGCTGCGGCGAGTGGTGGATTTCAAGTTCATAGGCCTTCATTCATTTCGGAGTTTGATAAGCGGCGTCAGGCCGCGCTTCCTCGTCTGTATCCTAGCTCCATTTGCTCTTCTAGGATTTTTTCGACCTCTTAGGATTTCCACAATCGATGTTTTCTGAATTTCTGCTTGCTCATCGAGGAAAAATTAAGTCCCCGATCCCCTTGAGAGTGTCTCTCTTAATGACACTGTGTTTTTGTGCGCTCCAGTCGCTCTAGTCGATCACCATGCTGTTTCGGCCAAACGCATAGAAGTTGGCGAGACCCTGCTTCTCTTTTTTCGTTTTCCTTTTTCCTCTTCTTTTTTCTTCTCCTATTCTTTCTCCTTTTTCTTTTCTTTCTCCTTTTCTTTTCCTTTCTTCTTTTAATTTTCTTTCTCGTTATTTTTTTTCTTTCCCTTTTTCTCCTTTATTTTTCTTTTCCTTTTCTTCTTCCTTTCCCTTTTTCTTTCCCCTCTCCCCTCCCCTTCCCTTTCCTTCGTTTCCTTTTCGTTTTCGCCTTTCTTTTCTTCTTCTTTTTCTTCTTCTTCTCATTTCCCTTTTTTTCCTTTGTTTTTATTTTTCTTCTCTTTTTTTTGTTTATTCTATTCACTTCTATGTAATATTTATTCGCTTATTTCACTCATTTTCTTTGTTGATTCTGTTTTTTACGATATTTTCTAAAATATATAGAGAAGTCGTTATAAAACTGCTCAGCTGGCTTTGACGATTATTCTCCTGTTCTAAGCACCTACTTATTCCGTCTAGTAAACGTTTATAATAACGTTTTATTTCGTTTTATTCGTTTCATTCTCAATTTTTTGAAGATCTTTATCCAAAAGCAGTTTCTGATGTGATTCAATAATGTTGAATGTGGTCGGATAAAAGTGACTTTTACTGTGCGCATTTATAATAGGTTGGGGAAAAAGTTCTGAGAAAATGCTTGTAAAACATTTATTTGTGCACCTATTACAACCTCGAACAAAGACAAAAGTAATAGTCAAAATGCTTCCCTTCAACTTCAAGCACTTCCTGCTACTTCTCCGGCAAAAGGTCGATTTTGAGAGCACAAAATTCCGATTTCTTGCTATTAAAGAAATGAGTGGCCGAGTTGTCAAAGAGGGATTTTCTTCAATCGCTCCAAACACAGCTTGACGATCAACTTCTTTTGAACGACCTGAACGCGGCTAATCTTCCAAATTTTCGTCACCTTCGTCAAGCATTCTGAACCACCTGTACACCGTACTTTTGCCATCTGTGTCTTGGCCCCAAGCTAGACTGATGCGTTCACTTGCCACCGTTGCATCTGAACCAAACAGCCATTCGTGTATCATCAACAATCTAATTTACTAGCTTGTTAAGTCCATCTTGAAAAAGTAGATAAACTATATACCAATCAACGCAGTAGGAGACGGGCTTTCAAATGAGCCAAAAAAACAAATAATGGCTGACACCCAAAAAAATTCACAAGCATTTTCCCAGAACTTTTTCCAAAACCTATTTTAGTAATATGCATGAAAGTAATCATGTATCGGGCCCATTTACTTCATACTTTCAGAAAGGTCTCATACATTGTCGACTTCAAAGCAACAGAGGGCGTAGTCTATGACGCGGTATCGAGCTTGCGACTCCGTAGATATCAGATATCCACCCATAGCCACATGATATACGCTACTAAAATAATATTTATCCAGTAGTATCATCATAATATGTACGTGTAGCACATTGGCTAGTAATACCCTGCATTTGACATATTGTCGTTCTTTCTATCCATCCCGGTGCTCACCAGGCCTTCCATCCGGGTTCTGCAAACTTGTACTAGATTTGTCTGAGAGAGTGGTGGAACATACATTGTTCATCTCTAGGCCAAGGTAACTCATTAGTACATGGCAGATATGAACTCAAAGCACTCACGATGCTTCCGCGAAGTTGAATGCACGAAGCTTCACTCAGGAATTAATCAACACCGAAAGTCTGAGCTTTTACCCTATCCTTATTATCATGAGCACGGTTTACCTGTATTGGAATCCCTATGTGGTCATGACAAATTGTCAGTAGAAGTAGAAGTCAGTGCATATCGGCTGAACGAAAGTATGCCGATAAAACGACCGAGACAGCCTTGAGAACGATGGAGAATCTCAACTTAGAGTTGTGCTCGCTTTAATAATGGAATATACAGTTTATTGTCAACATGGGTGATGCTGAACGGTTTAAGCCTTGGTTATATGTCGCAGTATCATACGCAAGAAAACTCTATCGAAGGAGAGACCAAAGTGCTAGAAGAGTAGGTTTTAGTTACAGACTTTGAGCTAAAAACATCTTGCAATACTACTCGCGCATAAAATCCATAATGATGGAGAACGTTTCTGAAGAAATAATTTATATCAAAGCCATTGGATAATCATTAAATTCATGCACAATATTTTATTTACTAGAGAGGACGACTAATGCGTGCGCTTTTACTTTAGCTTGTTGTACGCACGTAGTTTACTGTCGTTGAAAACCTAACTAATTATTGTCTGTCGTGCGAATCTAAAGTAATATGCCGTCTTCACTCAAAGGAGTTCTCATTAGCTCTTTGAGCAGCACAGAGCCACGCTGCCAGCCTCGCTTCGCCGAACGCGGAACGTAGCCCATGTGCCCCCAAGTAACTAGCGGGTGCCGCGCGCGGCGAGACAAAGCCGGCGGCGTGTCGCTTTCCTGCTTAAAGGGTTAATTGTAAGGAAGAATGATATGAAGAAGCTTTCTTGCATATCTAATTCATCGTAGTGTTCAATGAGAATTATCTGAAAATCAGCGTCGTCGTTATTCTGAGACCACTTTTTTTTAGGACAGAATCGTTCAGACTGATGAGATGTGCGCTGCGACATGTTTATGAAGGTTCTTTTGATGAAGTGAATAACGAAGAACGAAAGTTCTACGCATTAGCAGAAGAATACAATGGCGTGGTAGGATTTATAGTAAATACGATCAAGTTATATCATTTGAGGAAGTTGATTTAGAAAAACATTCAAAAATATCAGTGGTTTGATCTTGCTCCAAATTCTTTCTTTTTCACAAGTTGAATGACGGCAAATTGTTTGACAGAAACAGTTTCCTAAAGTTTCAATGAATATTTTGAGGTTGGTGGTGAAGAGAATGGAAGATATGGATACAGTTAACATTCGCTATTGCATATTTGAGAGCAAGTAGGCCTATACTATTTGCTTTCCAGCTTTATTCACTTTTCGACACAGATAAAAGTTTAAGGATCTCGCAGTTGAATTCGGTGTATTGGGTGAATCGCTTGAAACGTCAGTATCATGGGATTAGGTATAAAACCTGCTGATAAGTTCGGTCAGCTTACTATCGTTGATCTTTTTTCCAGCAGGTAAGAAATATTCAAAGGGAGAGATATAGAATTAGAGGACTGAAGGACACGTAAATCGAAATGATTTCACGATATTTATGTATATTTCATATTAAGGTGCCAAGTCTGTGTCGGAACGTCAAAACACTCATAAAACGATTAGCAAAAAAACTTAGGAGTACAGTATCCTGTGTTGGCAAGTTGTAGGTGAATTAAAAATCATTCAGGAAACTTCTGGGTATTTAACTCTTTAGGGACGGCAGTTGATGAATCTCACTGCGCAACTCGCAGGAAGCGCAATTTTTGCTATTCAATCAGGGTTTCTCCTCCATTTGGAAAGTAAAACCTTGGGTTTTTTGCACTACTCTAATACTCCATGATTTTCTCTACATGGCCATAAGTTCTGTATGCTTATACAACCTTTCTGTACGATAAAAACTTCAAGTGCAAAACGTAATCTTCTTTTCGCTTTTGGAGCGTTCTATGAGAACCTTCCAAAAAAACTAATTACGGCGTCGAAAACCTCGAGATTTGGGCTATCGAATGATTCAAAAAGTTTGGCGAAGAGACATTCACAAGCCCACAGCCTAGCAAGCAATGCAAACTGAGTGTGGAACAGAATTTTATTTTCGCTGCTACATCGTAATATAAAGGTTTTGAAAAAAAAAGAATATTTAAAGCCTAATTGAGGTTGGTAGAGCGCATGTGGCGCAGCGGTTAGAGGTGCTCTGCGTCGCATACGAGGTCAGTGGTTCGATCTCGCGCTCATGGCTCACCAAGCCATCCATCCCTCCGGGGTCGGTAAATTGGTACCTGAGGTCTGAGACCTGTCTGGGAGGATAAGCAGCACTGACTCGGTTCAGCGGTAGGCCACCGCGAGTCATTGTAAAGGCCAGATATGCATTCAATCACCTCAAACGAAGTTAAAATTGAAGTCGAATGCATGGTGCATCCTTCAGGGATTGATCAACGCCGAGAGGTTTATCCTTTATCCTTTAATTGAGGTTGGTACGCCAGTGATATGCACTGGTGTTTTGGAGGTCTTGCCCTCCTCGTCAGTGACCCACGCCCTACATTAGGTCCTGCAATGTAGCAATGAGGGAAGCGTATGTGGTGACGGCACAGAGTACAATGAAACTATGCCATCAAAACTTCTCATTCGATGGATCTCGGCTGCCAGAACAACATTAAACCATTGCATCGACTGTTCTTAAAACCTCGCAATAAACATTCAAAATAATTTTGAGAAAAAAAAGGTTCAAAGCCTAAGCGAGGTTTTACGCTTGCATGGCCCTGGCGTACTAACCTCGCTTAGGCTTTGAACATTTTTTTTGGAAATTATTTTGAATGTTTACTGCGAGGTTTTAAAAAACAGTCGATGTCATGAATCAACTTTATTCTAGCAGGATTTTACAAAAACCAAACATGTTGCTGAAATCGTAGTGAGTTAAGGTTTCGAATGGCTATCAAATGTCTGAGAGAAAATTTCCGCTCAGCGAGAAAAGCCTTCGAGCTAACGCGTACCTCAGCTGGTGCACGTCGTCCCTATAAAGTCAATGGGGCTTCATTAAGTTGATGTTTTTGAATCGTAGAGAACTCTTGGATCATCTGTATCAGTCAGCGTTTATAGTTTCAGCATAGTGGTAAAAAAGCGGTAGCGCTGGAGATATGGTGGTTGCACGCGTCTTTTGTATGACTTTGCATTTGGGTTCAGCTACCACCTAGGGTCCTGATTTTTGCATTCCAACTAAGTATTCTTGGATATCTTCATATCACTCAAAAAATTGCAGTATTCCTGGATTATCAAGTTTCCCGTTACTGTAAAAATGTTGTTTTGATGATTTTTAGTTGTTCTGTCCGTAAAACTGATGGGCGCGAACTGAGCCGCAATTACAGATCTCTCCGACAATCAGGACCAGACTCTGATTTCAGCCCTTAACCAATTTTACTATAGCAGATATCTCAAAATCTTCAGGGTTACTCAACTATGTGACGCTGGAGTTTGTGCTTATTTCTACTTTGGTTTCAATACTCGAGGTTTACATAATGGCTTAGAGGTCTACGATAAGATTGAGGTTAGTGTTGTTATTGAAAGTTCTTGCCGTTTTTTAAGTTACCTTTTAGATTATGGACCTGAAAAGAAATCACTAACTGATGGCTTTTCCTTTCGTATAGTTACATGATCACTTATCAATTATTGAAGTGTTCAGTAGTAAAAGGGTAAAATTATGGAGCTCGAAACATGTGGATAGAATTACCTGAATAATTCTCTCGTGTATACAGTATTTGACTATATATGTGTATAAGATAGCTATTGATTTTGGACAGCCGCTCGAGTTGAAATCATTGTGTGTGGTGGAAGTATTCCACATCATCATGGTATTGGAAAACTGAGAAGGCAGTGGATGCTTACAACACAAGGAATCGTTGGGATAGCGTTGTTAAAGCCATAAAGGTAATGCTAGTTCAAATTGATCTATGGTCTTTGGTATTTATCTCAACAAAACAACATTTCTTGGGCGTGTTATCCTAGGGAAATAACCGAAAAAACATTTTCAATGTAGAAATCGGTACTACGAACAAAAGATTGGATAAATAATTGGTGAGTCATTACTGTACATTTATTGAAGTTCTCTCAGATTTTCTAAAACTTGAACTCTCCAGTCAAGTAAAATTACTTGAGTCCATAGATAGTTTTTCTTAAGATGAATGTACAGATTCTTTTTTTTTTTTTTGACCGCTTCTAAAAATGGTATAATGTTCTCAATATACCCATAGACGTAGAGTGATATGTAGAACTTAGCGTTAGCTGGAATTCGAACCCATATATTGCAATGGTTCAAGCACGCTTCCACGGATAGGATGAAATGTGCATTCGAGTCCTAGCTGAGGCATAAGTTTTGTATATCACTCTACGTCAGTGGGTACATTTTTTCTTTTGTGAATGAGAATCAATAATGTGAAAATGTGGACACCTCTCTATTGCTATTACGTGGAGGTAGAACTCTTTGACACTATTCTTTGGTACATTTTTTGGACTTTCTTTCCGCATTCCATTTATTCAACTAACTTCAGATGGAACTCGATCCAGCAAACATCTTTGCCAACGCCAATCTGGTCGACATCATCGGATCCCGCACAGCAAATTGTAATAATTCGATAATTCACTTAAGGCAATAAAGTTTTCAACTTTCTGGTGGTACAAACGTGAAACCGTAGCTTGCACAGACTTAATCGTACCAAACTGTGGTTCAACAACTTATCTGTGAATTTTTTCGTGATGAATAGTGAGGAAAGTTAATAGATGGGTTGTTAATCGGAATGGAAGACTTATGTTCCCAAAACGTGAATTGAATACGTATTGATCGATCGCGATCGAATCGATAGAGACTAATTATAAGCATTGGCGACAGTGTTGCGAGCAAAGACGAGATAAACCCGGCTGATTAAAGTCTAATGAAGAAGTAGCAAAATCTTCTGCGCTGTTACATCACAAGCGCCTAAAGCGTTACTTGCGTAGAGATATAGTATTCTCTCGTATCAAAAGCTGAAGACATGAAGAAATGAATGAGGGAAAAAACATGTTTCTGAGGAGAAAAAAGCCTGCTAACAACTGAAAGACAGTAGATAATGGCAGGCAAGTGGATAGACTTCACACATTTTGACTGCTTAAAAAAGCATGAAATAATATCATTGCATGACTTGTCAGAGGTCATAAAATCTAAGAAGCAGATAAGGAAAGCCAAAAATGTTGCTGATAGTGTTTCCGACTTCATTTTACTCAGAAAAGTTCGTTTCAGTCAAGTTAGCATCGTCCACAAGAGCCTTTGCAGAAGATTTTCATAAATTTACTCTCGCTATTACATTCACCAATTTTTGCCCAATATCCGCAGAAGAGATTCTTGCCCGTATAATTTTCCTGTCCTCCAGCGACTTTTTCGCAGTCACCTCTACCATTACCGCCTCGACCTTTTCCTTTTTTCTTGGCATACGTCGTCACAGTAGTGGCTGAAAAAAGAGACTCTTACTAAACTTGTATATAAGTAAGAAATATAAGAAGGAACAAGTATATATAACCACAACTGTCTTTGAGCAATGTTAGGAGTTTTCAATTTTCCAACATCCACCTAATAGTGCTGAGTGATGTGCAAAACTCTGAACCACTGACTGGAGCTAAACTGAATGTAGAGTGAGACGCGAGCCTCGCATAACACTCAGTATTCTTGAACATAGAGATACAATGTTGTGAAATTTGCTAAAATACGGCTAAAATTGAAAGCACTTGCAGATTTCAACACCTATTTTCTACCTCAGTCTATGTTATCGGCAGGATATGATTTGAAACACTATTGAGGGTGCTAGGAGACGAACAAAATATGGAACTGAAAATGGCTGCGAGTCAGCAATTACCTTTTTCGAGGATCACTAAGTTTTTTACTATACTGTCGAGGTCCTCACACTTCCTCTCATTGAGTCATATATTATTTCACCTTTCATTCACTGGTGTTGTAGCCTTGTTAGCTCAGTCGGTAGAGCACCAGACTCTTAATCTGACTGTCGCTGGTTCGAGCCCCACTCCGGGCTGGCGTTTTAACACTCCTTGGCCAGAAATATTTTGTACAGCTAACAGCATCAACTGATGCAGCTATTCCGTTCTTCATTGATCGGAGATCACCTGGTCTGATCGCATGTCTCGCAGATCACCGTACTGATGAGCTCGAAGGTTGAGCTCCAAACTGCGGTTGAATAATCACATAAATTTCCTATCATCACCTGTATCACCTGTCGATCCATCGATCGTCGAGTGACACGAGCGGGTACCAGTAACTCTTTCATTTTTCCCTATCGCGTGCAAAAGTTGCTCAGTGGGTCTTCCTTGCTCTAGGGATTCGCTGATTATCATATCTTTCTTCTATCGCTTTCGTAAAGAAATCGGACGAAAGGTGTCGGTGGTCTTCCTTTAGAGCGCTTGACGTCCCGAGGAATCCAGTCGGTATCAGCTCTCGTCTATCGGTTGTCGTTGAAGCGCATCACGTGTCCGGCCCACCTTATTTTCGATATCCTGACATTCAGAACGGCGTCTCTGATTTTCGATCGTTGACGTAAGTCGGAACTTCGAATCTTTTCTCTCATTTGCAAGACACGGGATACTCCTAGCATCGACCTTTCGACTGCGCGTTCGATAACGCCAACTGATTATTCATCTTCCTTACGTAGCGACCAGGTTTCTGCTGCATACGTTAGAGCAAGGACAGTTGTCGAGTCGAAAAGGTGAACACGAAGTCGGATGTTCTTTGTCCTCTTCACTACATCTTCGATGCTCTTAAACGTTTTTCAAGCCGCTCGTTTCCTCCCGCTCAACTCTGGAGCTAGGTCGTCCATCATGTTGATTTCACGACCTAGATAGACGTAACCGGAGCATTCGGAGATTGTCGTTCCGTTGAGCGTGAATGTGGCATTAGAAACCCATCCGTTCCTTATGAACATCGTTTTCGTTAGACTTAGCTGAAGACCAGTCGGTGTTATCGAAATCGGTCAGCATTCGTTCCGCCTGGCTGATGTTTGGTGTTATGAGAACGATATCGTCAGAAAAGCGAAGATGGTTTGATTGTCGATCGCCAATTTTCACTCCCATATCGACCCATTCCAATGTTCGCATGACGTTTTCTAAGGTGGCAGAATAATTTTGGCGAGTTGTATCGCCTTGTCGAATCCCTCTTCCTGCGTCAGTGGTGATATTGTTGTAAATGGATATATTTTAATCGTGAAATCTTTATAAAGCTTACGAAGGATCATTATGTAAAGAGTAGGGACGCCCTGGTTATCCAGAGCCTCTACAACCGCTTTTGTTTTCACTGAATCCAAGGCTTTCTTCAGATCGATGAAAGTGAGACAGAGTGGTTGTTTGTACTCTCGTGAAACTTCAATGAGTCTTGCAATCGTGTGGATGTGGTCTGTGGTACTAAATCCTTTTCGGAACCCTGCCTGTTCGCATGGCTGCCCTTCGTCCAGTGTTCTGTCAATTCTGTTTAGGATGACTCGAGTAAAGAGTTTATAGACAACGGACAGTAAACAGATTGGGCTATAATTGCCTATTCGTGAAGGTCTTCCTTTTGAACAACAATACGGTCTTGCTGGTTTTCCATTGAATAGGGACCTTGCATTCTGACAGGTAGCGAGTGAAGAACCAAGCCAGGGAGTTGATGAGAACTGGCGGCAGGTTCTCCAGGTGTTCCGGTCTTATCCTGTCTGGACAGGGTGTTATTCTGTTCTTCACCGACAATATAGCATGTCGGATTTCGGAAGGCAGGACCGGTGGAATGACATATTCGTCTTCTTTCAATTTATGCGACGGTAAGAATACATGGCTAGCAAAGAGATTCGAGTAGTATTGGTGGATGATTTTCTCCATAGCCCTTCTCAAAGCTGTGAGTGTCCCGTCAGGGTATCGGAATGCAATCATCTTGGTCTTATAGTTGGCGAGGCCTCGCTGGGCTTTGCCAATGCTCTTCCCAGCTTCTGCAGCGCAGCTTCTGCCATAACTGCTGCTCTTCTCTCTTTGGGGTCTTCTTTTATCGCTTCTCTGCGGCGTTTCGCAAGTTCGGACGTAAGGTTTCGGTTGCGTGTAGCTCGTGCGATTCCACGTTGACCCATCAGTTCGAGTGTCTGCGGATAAACGCATCTCTATGACCTTTCCTTTCTCAACTTTATATTCTGCCTAAGTCATTTTCGGCAGTAGGATACAATGTGAGACATAAGCTCAAGAAATCTGACATGAGTGCATAACTACATAGCCTAGTAGCCTTCGTACACATTGTTACCCTTTTTAGAGCTTAGTAAATGCTTTTTTGCATTATCAATCCCTTCTTGGTGGTTGTGAAGGGGTTAGATTTTTTCGATGCAAAATATCATTTATCAATCGACTGCATTTTAACCAACTCTTTTTATTTTGACAGCTTTGAAAAAACTGATCAATAAATCAATTAGCAACTCGCAATTGGTTCGCTCATCACAAAATCTGCAAGATTTTCCACAATAATGTGACATGCATTTGTAGAATGTTTGCAGTGGCCAAGTTGTTCCCATTCGCAATGCGCATTCAGATCAACACACTCTGAAGAAGGAAGGCCGCACATTTTACTCCAATTTTTCAGCAAAAGGATGTTTAGTTTACTTTCACTTAATCGCCTAGACGTCGTAGAGGTATTAGTGGCAGTAATGGCAATAGTGTTCGAAGTGGTGCAGTGGTCGCAGTAGTCGTAGCGATGACGGTGGTCGACTTGGTTGTGCCCAATATTCTTGGTTTTTTGGTGGCAAATGTTCGCCGTGGAAAGCCCTGAAATCTCACAAAATATGGCATTCTAATAAAGTATGTATCAAAAATGAATTTGGATAAGGATATAACTTGTTTTGAGCAGAAAGGCCTAGTGCTATATAGGCGCCTATTTCGTCCTATTGGGACTCATCAGTAGCACCCTCCCTCGGTTCCGTCGATTCCTTGAGGCTAGATAATCCTCTGAAGAAATCGACGCCGAGTAAAAATAATAATCACCTGAGGTCGGATGATGGTCTTACCTGACTTTTTGGTGACCGGCAGTCGAGCATGTGGCTTTTAAAATGAACTATACTTCTGCTATCAGGTAAGACCATCACCCGACTTCAGGTGATTATTATTTCTACTCGGCGTCGACTTCTTTAGAGGATTATTTAGCCTCAAGGAATCGACGGAACCGAGGGAGGGTGGTACTGATGAGTCCCAATAGGACGAAATAGGCGCCTATATAGCACTAGACCTTTCGGCTCAAAACAAGTAATATCCTTATCAGATTAAATCATTTTGAGCGGGTCTGTAAAAAAGCAGTCGATAGCAGAAATAAATTTAGATATTTCAAAATATTCCTTCTTTTAATGTCTTGTCGATTGCCTTACTATCCGGAGTGGGAGTTTTCACCGGTGCATGTGCCAAAAAATATAATGATGAACTCAACACTTTAATTGGAAGTCCAATTTGGGGTTTATCCATTGCGTGACAGACCTTAGCAAATTGAAAAGGGCTATTCTTGTCAATATCACTGAATTTAAGAGTATCAAAGGAAAACTGTGATGCTCTTAGTCTTCGCATGCGAACGAAGCCATCCGACTGAGTAGCTTGACGTCGAACTCGAGAAGAAAGAGATTTCACTATTGCTCGCTCGAGTTAAGCAATAATTTGCATAGTATAGGCGACAAAGGCGAATAGCATTTGTGCACTTGAAAACGTGTAGGTTGATTCGCTTAGCAGTTTTCGACTACAGCGAACTCGTGAATAGCTTCTATATTGTCCAACTGCAGCAGGCATATGTTCTATATGTTGACCTGTTATGCGAATAGTAAACTAAAGCTGTATCAGAGACATTGGAGTCACTTAATGGCAAAGGTAACAGCTTACGAGAGCTGTAGCATAGGTATTGTAACTAGGAGGAGACAGAATAATATCCATTCTTGGGTCGACTTTCATGGAACCTCGCTTTGAGCAATTGATATTCTCCTTTTATTGCTGGTCTGACCCGAGGTCTTTATCATCCTTAGTATTGTGGTTGACGTTTAGACTGTTTCGCCATCATCAGTACTACTATGAACCGCCTCAAGTATCCAAAGTAGTTGTTCTTTTCCAGTGATACTCTAGAGGCTGTCGCATCGAGACGAACCGAGTAGTCTGGATCGCTGTGAATGGAGTACCGTATTCAGCACTGTCTATTACACTACACTCCAGTGAGCCTTGTACCATCCGGCTTTTCTCGAGAATAAAGGATGGACCGTGGGTGATTGTCGACCAATTTTTATTTCCTCCTTCAGTGACCATCCATCCTGCAGCAGTCGGTTTAGTATTGGCTGGCATATAAAAAGGATATCTTGAATTTCGACTAATCAAACCGCAGTAGGCTTTTGATATTCTTTCTGCTGAGCTAGCGCAATGTTTATATGAATCTTTGAAGAGAAACAAATCTCAAATCAAAGAAGAGCACTGCTGTGATCCTTCGACGCGAATTATCGTGGCTGGAATGGCGAAATTAACCACGAATGGCGAAACCGCCGAAACGTTATTCATAATAGCAAAGATTTACAGAAAACTGCGCGATAGCTCAACAACGTGCTATTTTTCGTAATTCATAGAGAGCGATTCAGATTTTTAAGTAATATTGATACAGAGCTCTTTGTTAGTCATTCTCCGCTTCTTATATTCAGCATTATAGCATTGAATAAAAACTCCCAAATTTTTCAAAACTTTTTAATGTTCCAGGCCAAACAAATCTACTCACTCGTCCACGTTCGGGTTTCGTTTTTGCCGTAAAGGTAAATGTGGTAAGTTGGGATCTAGCAACTGCAGATGTAGTTGCTGATGGTCTCGCAGTGGTCGTGCTCTTAAAGTAACCTTTGCACTCCTAGAGTTTATTAAGCTGAGTATGAAGCAATTACATTTTAACCTTCTCACTTTTTTTGAGAAATAAATGGCATAGTTACATCAGATGATCGGCCTTCCAACATAGTTTGTGGTATCACTCAAACATTCGCAAATTTATCATTACCAATGAGACGTTGCAAGGGTGTTTTCACAAAACGCTCTCATTTTTACACTTTCGGTTTCTTCATGGAAGCCCTTTCCACCTTACACTTATAGAGGAAGATTTCACACATTTTTTCATATGCTGACAGCATATTTTAAGCCTTTCATGAAGTCTGTCAGTGCACTTCTACAGTGCTAGACACGTGTCTCGGCCTTCCGCCCACATTAGTAGCACGGTTCTTCTTGGTTCAGTCACTTCCTCGGAGACATACCCCCTTTATAGAGGAACCAACACCGAACTATTTACACTCAACGTGCGGTTAGAGAATCAGCGTGGCGCTCTTTAATAGTGATTTATTGGTCGATTGACGGCATGACATTGATATTAAGCAATGTCTCAAAACAGTCAATTGTAAGGTTTTCATACGGTAGCTTTGTAACAGCCGTAAGCCATGCAATCGAGAATTAGTCACTTTAAAACAACGCCAACTTATTCTTTAAACGACGTTGATTATAAATAGTTCGACGTCGATTCCTCAATATAGTGGCTGTGTCCACAAGGAACAATTGAACCGAAAGGTACCGTGTTAGCAATGTGGCTAAAAGGCCGAAACACGCCTCTGGCACTAATAAGTGCCGTAGCAGGCTTCATAAAAGGCTTAAAATATGTTCTTAAGTTTTCATAATTTCCACAAATTCGTTAGACTATATGGTTTCTACGGCTGTATTAGTTATCTTTCTTTATCGAGAAAATACAAACGAACTACTCTCTATTTTACTAGTTAATTAGTGATAATAAAGATTATAACTCTCAGTTACACTCTTGAGACGATTTGTCTTACACTACTATTGGAATTTGTTTAACACTTCTAAGTCCATGCTTTCGAAGGCCTTTTTTTCAAATTTATTTTTTGATGCTATCCGATGTTCATCTACGTCTACAATGAAATTTATTGAATAAAAGTGAACTCTTAAGATTATCTACAACTTCACCTTCTTGGCATCAATAGCACTAAGTTTATAGCGTTGTCCAATCTCCACTGAACGGTTCTTCGACATGATTGTCGGCTTTCCACTGCGACTAAACGCAAGCTCATGGTAGTGCATTATCGATTCATAGTCATACGGCATTCCTAACGGACCGATGTTTTTTCGTGGATATTTTTCGAAGTTCCTGATCATTCCTGAAAAAAGGCTGTTCAGCGTTTCCATTTTGATGAATTAAAAATATGCCGTTAGTGACGTTACTTTGAAAAAATGCTGAAATTTTATACTTTAATTTCGAGTGCTTTATTAAGACCACGCTCAAATTTCAATAGATCCTTTGATTATTATTTGAGGCAACTTGTCATGTGGTCTGGTAAGGGCTCTTTTACAGCCCGATACACGTGTTTCGTCCTTAATAGTCTTCGTGCATGTGTATATGTGTATGAGACAAGCTAGAATTTTTTTCTTCTACTGTATCCCCTTCACCATCCTCAGAAGATGTGAACCATCAAAGTACAAATATCACATAATAGTGAAGATGAAGAACTGTACAGTATTGTGTTTATAAACTTTTTATAGAAGTGATAATCCCTGAATGGTCAAAGGAAGTGCCGTTTCTGTCTCAAAAAAATCTCCATTAATCAAATTACTAAGTGATTTTCAATACTGCAGTGAAAAACAAGAAGCACCATGTGTTGATTGTAAGAAGTATTAATTCTTCGCAAAAAAGGTGAATTGTGAACCGTTGTTATGTATAAGTAAATTTAAATTGCTGTCCGCCAATAGTGATTTTATAAGTTCTCCATTGATGAATAAATATTCTAGCCATGAATTTTATAACATCTGCGAAGAGAACGAAAAATATGTTCGAAGAAAATGCATCTTTCCCAAGCACCACACAAAGTGATGAACGCAAATTCTATTGAGGCGTATTACGTCTGCGTCCTAGAACAGTCTCCATGTATGGTTTAAAAATCGCACATTGCAGAAAATGTGTCTTTGAATTATACTTTACAACATTTTTAAAATAATGTAAGAAAATTGTCAGAAATGTGTTGCTATCGAGCTGGTGTGCCTTTGTCATTGCAGAACAAATTTCTTCTCGAACATGTGAAAGTTTTCCAACCACTGATAGCTATGCGGTAATCTTTCCAATAATCACCTATCTCTCGTTTTGATACAGCTCGTTTTAGCTAAAAATTTTTACTGTTAAATAACAAAAAAATCCGCTGTGAAGGTGAAACAACGGACTCCAAATGGCAAATGTAACATTCTTTCTGTTGGTAGAACTACCTATGAAAGGCTTTCCGGAAACTAAGCTTAGTATCGAAATTTTCTATTTCTCAAGCTATCAAATTAATACTGACAGTCTTTTGATGAGCTCTGTTACGTTGGCAAGACATGCAAACACAAACGCATTCCACTGCAGTAGAACGCATTCCATAAAATCCGTCATATTAAGTGGAGAAATCAGGACGATTGTTTCATCAGAAAAAAAACTTATAGAAGAGCGTCATCATTTCATTACACTATGTTTCTTCAAACTTGAAACCATACTATATAATATCAAAAGGCTTATGGAAATCATAGATAAAATGAGAAAATTGTGTTATATAACAAGTAAAATTGTGTTCTTCTAGAAAGTTTGTGGTTTTTTCGTTGAAACATAGGTATGTCCTTAACATATGAACCTCCTTTAAGCTAAAAACCAATCTAGAAGTCTTCTCCGTAATATTCCATTATTTACTTGTTATAAATGGCGCCTAAGACCTCAGTCTATCCGATGAATTTCCTTAGTTTCATTGCCCCGCGCGCTAATAGAAATTGCCTTCCGTGAGCGGCGCACGGTGTGACAAAGCCGTGGCTGGTTTTTGTGCCAGTCGTGGTCAAGCGGCATACCGTATTGTAAATCTAGGTCTTTTTCTGCTTGCAGCACAGAATCAGAAATCAGCTCTATTCGTTGGACAAGAAACTTTTACAAGAGTGTCAGTAATCATTAGAAAGTTCAAATCTCTGTTTATCGCAGTATGTAGCCGTTTTTCAAGAAGACAGTTTTACAACGCTGTAGAAAAAAGGTGCTACATCGGTTACGAAATTCAACTATTACTTCGCTGGAAGCACGAAAAGCATATCGCACCTACAGATGCTGCCTGCCTGCCTTGCCCTTAAACGCGACGAGGGCATCACAGTAGCTGAGTGAGGGCGACATCGCGCGGCGCGCAACGCTTCGTACTACATGGTCCCTGAAGGGTTAATTTTGCACAAACCGCAATTACTTCTTTACTTACCCAACAATATTCTCTCCTACGGCGCAGAAGGGCGTTCGAGAAAGTAAGACTAGTGATGGAATCGTCGCTTTTCACGCTATCGAGCCGATTCAAAAATTCAGCGTAGGAGCTCTGTTCGCAGAGAAAAAGCTCCTGTTGGAAGCGTTACAACAGAACTCTTACACTTCGTCGCCAACGAACCATTCACCTTCACGCTGCTGCGGCGTGTGGTAAATGTATAATTCATGAGCCTTCATTCCTCTCAGGGGTTGATAAGCGGCATTGGGCGGCGGTTCCTCTTCTCCACCCTAATTCCCGTTTGCTCTTCGTGGATTTTTTCGGCCTCATAGGATTCCCAGAATCAATCATCGATCACCCGTGGGTGATCACAAGGCACTGCTCGCTATCCATTCCCGGATTTCTGGCAATTTCCAGTAAATTCTACCGTTGATAGCCTGTATTCCGCTTGCTTATCGAGGAAGAACGCTGAATTCCTTGATCTTTTGGGACTGTCTCTCTTACTAGCACTGTGTTTTTATGCGCTCCAACCGCTATAGTCGATCACCACGCCGTTTTGGCCGGACGCATAGCAGTTGGCTAACCCTTGTCCGCTTTTTTCCTTTTCATTTTCTTTTCCTTATTTTTTCCTTTTCCTTTCTCTTCTTAATTTCTCTTTTCCTTTTCTTCTTTCTTTCCCTTTTTCTTCTTCCTTTCCCTTCCATTCATCCTTTCCCTTTTCGTTTCGTTCCCGTTTTTCTTTTTCTTCTTTTCTTCTGTTTTCCTTCTCCTTTTCCCTTTTCTTCTTTCTTTTTTTTCTTCCTTTTTCTTTTTTTTTGTTTTATTCTATTCACTTCTTTCTATTATTTATTCGTTTATTTCACTCATTTTCTTAATTGATTCTGTTTTTACGATTTTTTCTAAATTAAATAGAGAAAAAGTCATTGTAAAACTGCTCAGCTGGCTTTGTCGATTGTTCCGCTGTTCTAATCACCTGCTTATTCCGCCTAGTAAACATTTATAATAAAGTTTTATTCGTTTTGTTCGTTTTAATCTCAATTTTTTTGGAGATTTATATTCAAAAGCAGCTTCTAATTTGATTTATTAATTATGAATGTGGCCAAATAAAAGTGACTTCTCCTGGGCGCATTTATAATAGGTTGAGGAGAAAGTTCTGAGAAAATGCTTGCAAAAATTTTATATATATACCTATTACAACCCCGAACAAAGACAAAACTAATAGACAAAATGCCTTCCTCCAACTCCAACCACCTCTCGCCACTTCTCCGGCAAAAGATCGATTTCGAGAGCATAAAATTCCGATTTCTCGCTGTTGGAGAAATGAATGATCCGAGTTGTCAAAGGGAATTTTCTTCAAGTGCTTCAAGCACAGCTTGACGATCAACTTCTTTTCGGCGACCTGAACGCGGCTAATCTTCCAAATTTTCGTCACCTTCGTCAAGCTTTCTGAACCACCTGTGCACCGTACTTTTGACAACTGGGTTTTCGCCTCAAGCCAGATTGATGCGTTCACTTGCCACCGTTGCATTTGAACCCAACAGCCATTCATGCATCATCAACAACCTAATTTGCTCGCTTGTTAAGTCCATCTTGAAGAACGTAGATAAATTATATATCAATGAAGGCGGGAGAAGACGGGCTTTCAAATGAGCCCAAAAACGCAAAATATGGCCGACACTCAAAAAAGTACAAGATTTTTCTCAACTTTTTCTCCAACCTAATACTTTGGTATATGAGGAGCAATCGATGAATCGGGTACGCTATTGTTTCTTGTGGTGCTCTATGTAGAACACTGAGTGATTTTCCATTGAGGTCCGTTCTTCCCCCTTCAGATTTCATTCAACTCGAGCGCATTGAATGGTATTACTGCGATTGGGAGCAGCAGCTTTATTACGTTCCGTATCTATCCGATCCTTTGGTAGATCAAGTTCCTCTCAAATGATAACGTGCAACAGGTCATCAACTGCGCATGGATAGTCTTAATGAAAGTTTTATGCTTATTTTTATTTATGGCATTTCATTTATAAAGAAATCGTCCCACGTCGTCAGTGTTTAGCCATTTCGCTTCTTTCTGGTTAGGAGGGAACAAATGAAAAATCAATCTCAGTTGCTGGAAAGCAATTTTTCGTAGGAATATTGGTGACCATTTGAAAGCTGAGACTTGGAGCTACAGTCCTACGTTCTCGGTTTTTCAAAACACCCCTCTATAGCGTATAGCATCCAAACAGAGGATCATGTTTTACACTCGCTTTTCGCCTTCATTTTTTATGAAGCGTATGAATCGCTGGAAGCCGACAAGCATATCAATGTGTAGAGGAAATTTTGTACTATATTATCCAGTCGTTTTATTTGGAGTTCCTTTGACGTGGAGGAACATCTCGCAAGTGAATAGGAAAACGTAGATCAGCCCGCCTTGTCCCGCCTCTGCCACGCTCCTGCCACTGTCGTTGTCTTATCAAATAGCCTATAAAAAACATTACCAGAAATACAAGACTCAGTCACTTTCTTCCTGCTGATCCGTAATGCAAGAAAACAAGCACATTGCTAAAGTCACAAAACATTGCGCTATGAGATGGTTACTATCAGTCTGAGAGAAGGTACATTGTCCGGCGAGATCTAAGCACAGATCAAAGGGCAGAGAGGAGAACAAAAGATCGAAAATGCCTGTTGAAAAGCAAACGCGTTTTTGAGTTCTCTGAAGCTTGTTCCATGGCTTGAGTACTAATACTCAGAGGAAAGAGTACTGTTTAGCGAAATATAAGCAAGGCAAGATAAAAAAAAGGTGGGTCCATGAGAAATGATCTTATTTGAAATGTTGGAGCGTTATAGATAGTTTTTCGAAAAACCAATGGCGTAAGGTTATAGCCCCAAGTCTCATCTCTCGAATATCTGCTAATTTCCGATGAAAAGATTTTCTCTAGCGAATGAGATTGATTTTTCTTTGTTTCCTCCTTATCAGAAAAAACAAACATTATTTATAGTGGCTACTTTGCTCCTTGGCTAACGAACTAATTTTCGTTCTCTATGTTTCTTCTGTTAGTTGAATGCTCTTGTTGTGATCTTCTGTACTTCGTCCAAATCCAACCCTCCCATACCGTCACTGAGGCCATCTGCTGTAGGTTGCAGTTCTCCATTATTACATGATAGAACAAATCCACCACCTTCTTCAGAACAATTTCTGTGCTTATTGAGCGCAGGACTTCTTATTAACCTGTTTTAGCGCATAGTTCGTTTTAGTTATTCATAATCATTATATACAAAGAAGACTGGTTTACGCAAAAACTGCCCAGGCCAATACTTGGGCAGTGCCATGGAACGGTTGTTGTGTCAAGTTTACGAAAGATGGTGAGTTCTCAAGCGCCTCAAAGCACTCTGATATTTCTGCAAATTCCAGGAGTTATCGGTGAGCTGTTGTTCGCTTGCAGTACGCGTCACCATTTTTCAACCAACTATTCATTGTTTCTTGATTTATAACCGCTGCGATTGAATTTAGGTATTGTATGTAAAGATTTTCGAACGGAAATGTTCTTATTTGACTGTTTAGCGGTGGTAAGATTTCATATATATACCCAGTAATCTGGAGTGATGGGCAACACCGTCGCGTCAGGTTGGATTAAAACCAGCACTTCATTCTTTCCGGGAGCGTCTGCTCTATCCGTTACACTACTGACTCGCATTTTGCATAACACTCTTTCTGCGCTACAATATATCCACCTGTCAGCAGCCAGCCGTCAACGGCTTAGCTCGAGTAGCAGGTTTTGCACATCATTCTACATGATTGGATATATCTGCGAAATCTTACCACCGCTAAAGCGCTCAAATAAAGAGAATTTTGTTTGATTTTTGATACCCATTATCTGTCAGTGTGACTGGGCTCAATGTCGAAAGAATGAGGTGCGAGTTCTAGTCTCGCCTGACGCGCAAGTTTTGCACATCACTTCACATTAGTGGGTGTACAAAGGTTTCCAGAAAGCAAAGATAGTAAAATCGTAGTATCATTTGTACTACTTTTACCATTACTGAATGCCAAACATAGTATAATAATGTGCTAATCTGCGGTTCTGATGCGCGAAAGCTTTCTTGTGCATTCCCTCACGCGTTAATATGGAAAAACATCGGTTGAGTTTGTCTCGAAAATAGTCGACAACCGAAGAATGAGCCGTTCGGTAGGATATGAAAGAGAGAAAACTTTTCGCGTTTTGATAATGAAATAAGACAGAAGCATTCACGTCTTTTTTCCGTGTCAACAATAGGACGATGACTTATATTGTCTAAATCCATCAGTAACTTTGATGTACGAATATATCAACTTCAGTTCCACTGGTGCGTTACCGTTCAGCAATTAGTTAATATTACCGGAATTTGAAGGTGAGCAGATCAAACAATTTCATTCTACGAACACAAGGATTACTCCACCAAAATAATTTCTCCATGAGTTGGCAACCAGTCGGTAATTTCCAACGTGAAAAAAAATGCGTAAATAATGTTAAGAAGGAGAAGAAAAGTATTTTCAACTACACGTTTGAGCACAAGGACAATACACTCAAAATGTTTCTTTCATTACACATTATCTAAGCCATCATATGAGTATACAGCGGAAAAAGGGTGTCTTGTAGAGCGGAAAAGAAATGCGTACAGAAACATTAGTACGATAGCATTAACAATGCACGGCTGCTCTCTGTCCTGCCAACAGATGCAGTTTGACTTGACTACTGCAGGTCGAAGAGTAGCAAGCTCGTCCTCAGCCTAGAAAAAGGAATTTCCTACATCGAATCCAAAAAGAGCATCAAATAAAGACAATTGAAAGTTTTCACTGGAGCGGGACTCGGCGTCATGGCCGAGTGGTTGTGATGTTAGTCACGACGCGCGTGGAGCTCAGCTCCCCCCCCTCCTTTCCCCACTTCTCTCCGCTGTCAGCAACACGTCCTATGCCGCAGGGCAGCTACCCTCAGATTGCAAAAGACTGTTACTACAACTCACTAAATCTCATTCCACGTCGACTTCACATCATAGCGATAAACCCCGACACTCCGTCTCTAAGAAATTCAGATAAATCTCCCTAAAAAATTTACCATCAACAGGGAACTGCAGTTCAAAAGTCTTTGTTACCTTAGATACTTTTGCGAAAATTAAATTGAGTGTTTTCCATCTGATACTTATCTTCACCAGTAGCTTGTATCAAGAAATCCAACTGTAAAGCGATGAAAAATATAAAATAATTGAACAGTGCGTCAGCTAAGGATAATCTAACTAAAGCTGCTCATCATTTTGCTATCATCTAATTTCCAGAAATACGAGTAGTCATGTGGTAGAATGAGCCAGCTTTGTGAGATTACTCGAGAAAGTAAATTTGTTTGATTGACATTTCCATACTTTTCGGTTCTTCAGCGTCAAATGATTTCAGGCAGTGCTCCACGGCCGTTCGTCTTCGTTGCAGCCTTCGTTGTCGTATAAATCGAATCTTCTTCCGGGAAGCGCCGCTGAAATGAGGTCCTTACCAAGTACACAGTTCTTTATCATAGGACAGATGTTAATGACAGTGAGTGTTCAATAATACTATTTGTTATCGGCTTGGATGGACTTTATATTAAACTGATGATGGAGTGTTCTTTCTTTGATAATATTCAAAAAGTGGAATTAGGTCAAAAAAGAACAATACTCCGCACCTCAATAGAGTCCCCTTCAAATTACCATTTATATCAAACGAGATTAGTAGCGCGGTTAAAAGGTGCCTAAAAAGATGCGGTCTTGAAAATTCCGTGGTAATTATCGAAACCCCACCTCCCACCCTACGCCATCAGCTGATCCGCAATAGACTCTATGATCGATTGTGCAACACCAACAACTGTATGATCTGACCCAACGGAAAAGAGGGAGATTGTATGAGATCGGACACAATTTATTTGCTAACATGTAAAACATGCGGGGAAGAATATATAGGCGAAAAGGGAAGACCACTTTTCATCCGCATAAAAGAACATCTAGACAGTAAATCTAAAATGGATAAAACCAAACCTTTAGGTTTACATAGGGCACAAAAACACAACAACAAGGATTTTGATGTGACTGTCACAATCCTGGCGCAGGAATCAAAAAACGTCCACAGGCAAGACTCTTGAGGCATTTTGGATAAACGCCCAAAACCCCGAAATGAATCGGAAGGACGAGTGCGTCACCATCACGCGAGATCTCGCGCCCTTTCTTCGTTTGATCTTCTAACCTGACCTAGGCAGCATATAAATAAGACCATCCGAATCATTCAAATAGACTAATACTATACACGTCCAGGCTCTGAAGAAGGCGGGTCGCCGAAACGTCAGCCGAATTTCTACAACTGCTTTACCAACCTCGCGTCAGCTAATCAAGATAAGTTTTTCTCCATTTTCATATATATCAATTGATTATGCCGAGGTTTATAGAAAGTCGAACTTTTGAATTGATTTCAGGCAGTGCTCCACGTCCGTTCGTCTTCGTTGCAGCCATCGTTGTCGTATAAATCGAATCTTTTTCCGGGAAGCGCCGCTGAAATGAGGTCCTTACCAAGCACACAGTTCTTTATCATAGGACAGATGTTAATGACAGTGAGTGTTCAATAATACTATTTGTTATCAGCTTGGATGGACTTTATATTAAACTGATGATGGAGTGTTCTTTCTTTGATAACCGAAAAATAATGTAATGTCCAATGAAAAACAAAAATTACTATTGAACAGTCATTATCACAAGAAACGGTCTAAATAAAAGAGGTTCTGTTGAGTAGAGTTTCAATTTGAGCAATGCTACTCCGAAGGAGTTTCCGACGAAAAACGCGAACGAAGGCGAGCACGACTCCGAGATCGAACCGTGGTGGACCGGCTTGGATCAATCGGCGGCGCGGACAAAACGCAGGAAAACGATATTCGAACTAAATCGCTTTTTGATGACCTCATGAAACTGACTCAACTAAACATGTGAGTACCTTTTTTTCTTAGAAACAGGTTTTATCAATGCAACGAGCAACATGAGTTGCAATATCGTTAGCTGCCCTCGGTTTAGGTGATTTTTATTTTTTTTTCGGTAAGTAGTTGGGTGTTTCAACATAGTATACTGATAAAAAGAAAAAATATGTTGGAAAGTACTCTCTACTTTCCATTTTCGTCAAAATACTTTGGACCTGTTGAAATTTTCGGGTGCTTTTGCGTTGTTGGCAAATTGGATTAAAATTTCGGGAAAGCGATATCAGAATTTTTTGAATGTGCGGAATGATGGAGATTTCTCAGCCACTGATTGCAACTAGTCATGTATTCGGGCTCTTCCTAGCGCTTTAGAAGTATCAAAGCTCCCAAGCAGATATCTGAAATCGGTGGCATTGTTGGAAACTTTATATCGTTCCCATCTCTTTGCTCCTACTCGATTTGATTCAGAGAGTGTTTCTATCTAGGCTCAAAGGGAACTTTACTTACTCTCGTTTGGCATTGATCAAGTCAAACTCCATCATACTAGCAAGAAAGAGAGCAGGAAAACACCTATTGGGAAGGGTGTGCGTATGATTACGATTGCGACGATAAAAAGGATGAAAGTGAAATGTGAAAGAATTGTCAAGTCACGAATCACTATTAGCAGAAGTACTCTGAACAAAAACGGAGGTCTTCCCTCTGTATATGCGTCTAGATACGCTATATGTGCTAGTCTTTATACGGTTGAAAATATGTTTCGTGGTATGCAAATTGACTGAAAATTCTATAAGTTTCTGCGATAGTTATGAAAAATTTTCGTTTAAAACCATCACAAATAAAGAATTTTTTGTGCAGCTTTCAGAACTCAACATAATTTTCGCATTTTTTCCTCTCGGTAAAGTAATTAATTTGATTTTGTCTATATCACCATAAAGTAGATCCTCTCAAGTTTCCTCTAACTCTTATCACACTGCAGTCTAATCCTGATTGACAGTCCTGCATGACAGTAGACTTTTTCGTTTCACTCATTTAAGTCTATTTGTACATTTGTAATCTGGGGTAAAATTCATAATAAGGTGTGAAGGCCCCCTGCACCACTCTAACACGGTATCAGCAAAGTCGGCCTGACGATATACCGTTACGGTAAATGTACTCATGCTCTCGTGTGATTTTCACAGTGTAGCCATAACGGACAAACACCGAAAATGAAGTCATAATGAGGTCTAACAAGTTAATACTATCATTTTCTCATTTCCGTGATAAATCATTGTGAATCTGCTTGCCAGATTGCTCCTTTTTTCCGTTGTATAACTAAATGATGACTCATATGACATCACTGATAGAAAGCGTTAGTGCGTTGTCGTTGCGTTTGACGACATGTAATAATCCTGCTTTACACAGCTTTCTTACACAACAATACTGTGTTGCAATTCTGATCACCGGTTGATTGCTGATTTGTGGAGAGTTGTTTTGTCCAAAAATTCTTTTCATTTATGTTTCGAAATTGCTTGGTCTTTCTTTATAACGAACTACTATTTCTTTCAACTTAATACGAAAGATTAGGTACGTCAATGAAACACATCGTCATTTCGGCATATCAAAATCTGTGATGAAGATAGACGAAATTCGGGCATCCTTCTATCACATGTATCACCTGTCGTCCCATTGATCGTCGAGTGACTTGAGCGGGTACCAGCAACTCTTCCATTTACCCTATCGCGTGCAAGAGTAGCCCAGTGGGTCCTCCTCGCTCTAGGGATTCCCTGAGCATCATATTTTTCTTCCAAAGCTTTCGTTAAAAAATCGGACCAATTGGTTGGTGGTCTTCCTATAGAGGGCTTGATGTCCCGAGCAATCCAGTCGGTAACGGCTCTCGTCCATCGCTTGTCGTTGAGCACATCATTTGTCCGGCCCACCTTATTTTCGATATACCGGCGTGCAGAACGGCGTCTCTGAATTCGATCGTTGACGTAGCTCGGAACTTCGGATCCTTTCTCTCATTTGCAAGATACGAGATACTCCTAGCATCGACCTTTCGACTGCGAATTTGATAATGCTAAGTGGTCTTCCATCCTGCTTACGTGGTCCTCTTCACTACATCTTCAATGCTCTTAAACGTACCCCAAGCCGCTCGTTTCCTCCTGCTCAACTCTGGAGCTAGGTCGTTCAGCATGTTGATTTCACGACCTAGATAGAGGTAACTGGAGCATTCGGAGATGTTCATTCCGTTGAGCGTGAATGGGGCATTCAAAACCTCCTCATGAACATCGTTTTCGTAGGACTTAGTTGAGAACCAATTTCAACACAGCCGTCATAGAAATCGGTCAGCATTTGTTCCGCTTTTCTGTTTTTTGGTGTTATGTGAACGATATCGTCAGCTAAGCAAAGACGGTTTAATTGTCGACCGACAATTTTCAATCCCATATCGTCTCATTCTTATGTTCGCATGACATTTCGTAGAGTCATCAGATCGACTGTTTTTTTAAACACCACAAAAATACATTCAAAAATAATTTAAAAAAAAGAATGCTCTGAGCCTAAACGAGGTTGGTACGCCAGGGTCATACACCGGTGTTTTGGAGGTTTCGGCATCCTCGTCAGTGGCCCCCGCCCCACATTGAGCCCTGCACTGAAGCAAGGAGGGAGGCGTATGTGGTGATGGCACAGTGTACAAAAACACTGGTCCATCACAACCTCTCAGTCGATGGATTTTGACTGTTAGGTCAAAATTGGTTCATCAGATCGACTGTTTTTCAAAACCTCGCAAAGAAAAAAATAATTAAAAAAAAAAGAATGCTTTGAGCCTAAACCTTTACCAACCTCGTTTAGGCTTAAAATTTTTTTTGAATTATTTTTGAATGTATTTTCGCGAGGTTTCAAAAAACAGTCGATCTGATGAATCAATTTTGATCTAACAGCCAAAATTCATCTACTGAGAGGTGATGATGGACCAGTGTCTTTGTACACTGTGCCATCACCACATACGCCTCCCTCCTTGCTTCTGTGCAGGGCTTAATGTGGGGCGGAGGTCACTGACGAGGAGGTCGAAACCTCCGAAACGCCGGTGCATGACCCTGGCGTACCACCTCGTTTAGGCTCAGAGCATTCTTTTTTTCTAAATTGTTTCGTAGAGTGGCAATGAATAGCTTTCGTGAAATTGTATTGCCTTTCAATCCCCTCTTCTTACGTCAATGGTGATATTATTGTAAATAGGAGACATTTTGGTCGTGATATCTTTATAAAGCTCACAAAGGATCATTATGTACCGAGTAGAGGTGCCCTGGTGATCCAGAACCTCCATAACGCTTCTGTTTCCACTTAATCAAAGGCTTCTTCAGATCGATGAAAGTGAGACAGAATGGTTGTTTGTACTCTCGAGAAACTTCAATGAGTATTGTGATCGTGTGGATGTGGTACATGGAACTAAATCCTTTTTGAAACCCTGTTTGTTCGCATGGCTGTCCTTCGTCCAGTGTCAATGCTGTTTAGGGTGAATCGAGTAAAGAGCTCAGACAACGGACAACAACCAGATTGGGCGACAATTGCCTATGTCGTGAAGGTTTCCCATTTCGAAGAACAAACGGTCTTGCTGGTTTTCCATCGAAACCAATGGAAAATCAGCAATCCTTTCTATAGTGGGGAGCTCTTTCACTGAACAAGAAATTTCAGTAAAAGTGTTGGTAGTGATTCCAAAGCTTGAATCCGTTGCTGCTGCGCTACGTCTACCTTTTTAGAAAAAACCCTCTTATGACGTGTAGCATTCAAAATAAGATTGATCTATACATAGGCCGCTTCCATTACTACTACTTCTCTAAAAGCAAAAAAATCATTCCACGTGTAGAGAAAATTTTTGTAGATTCATAGTCATAAGTGTAATATGGAGTTCCTTCCGAAGCGGAGAAAAAAAATTCCTATTTGGTTATACCTTTGTTTCAAGTGTTTTATCAAGGCCACGCCCAAATTTCAGTAGATCTCTTCGCAATTGTTTGAGCCAACATGGCATGTGTTCTATAAATTGGCTCTTGTAAAGCCCAAAACACTTTTTTCTACCTTACAGTCTTGTCAGTTGGGCGAAACCCGTCGCCCTTTTATCTTTCAATATATAGTCGAGTTTCGTCTTTATTGAATCATTTGCCTACAGTCGCTTGTTCTCGTTGTGGTCTTCGTCTTCATCATCGATTGACGAAATATTGGAGTACATCGTTCAGATAGAGAACCTCAGGTATTGATGTCTGAATATAGGACGATTATTGGTGAAAGTGATTCTCCATAGATATCATTGGCTTTTCACTGGATAATCAAACCGCTGAGCGTCAGTCTAATTATTGGCAGGCGCAGAGCTATATATTAATTTCTAAACCGACTTTCCAGAATAGAACTTAAGGCCGTCGGCAACTGAGGTTTCCTAATGGAACGGTGCCTACCGAAGAGAATTCCAGTCGATCGACAACGGGCGAACAACACAACGAGGGTGGATTTTTGTGGATAAATCACCTGACATAACAGATCTTAAAAAGGCGGAACGAATCTAAACATTACTTGAGTTTTTTCATGGTATTACTTCAAAGTATTACTTGAATCACCAGTCGTGCTGTTGATGCTAGGTGAATCGAGCTAACTATAGCGTTCAAGACTGGCCCAGTGCGGGCGCCTATATAACGCTAGAGGTAACAGCTCAAAACATATTCTTGTCAGATCATATCATTCTGGTCTGGTCATAAAAGAACTTATTTTGAACCCAAGCATGACGAGATCTACGAGCGCGGGGTTGATTTGTTCCCTAGAAGGTAGCGAGAATGTGTTCAGGCTGATGACACATTCTTTGAACTGTGCTGCTTAACAATTTAAATATTTCTGTTAGCAAATTTGGTGTTTGCTGCTCTAGTTTCAAGCTCATGAGAAGACCTAATAAATTATACTCCTTTAAGGCCGCCGAATAACTGTTAACTGCGAAGTAGAATAGCAGAAACAACCAATTATTAATTGTGTGACGTAGAAATCTACAGAGCAAAGATAAAGTGGCGACCAGTGCTGTTGCATGGATAAAGAAAAATTGTTTTTGACCGATATGCAGTCAGCTATCTGCGATGTTGAGCAGAGTACAAGACGCATTCTTGAGAGATAGTTAGATAAACACCGAATGCTCTGTCCGCTTCTTCATAGAACTGAGTCGTTCTTTTCGAACACATAAAGTGATAAGGAAATATTGATTATCATTCTAATCAGTCCTTGCCTTGACGAAATAATAAGCGTTAGTGGAACAAGTGATACCCGTGTATGTAACAGGTTCGTAACATTAATTCTCTGTATCTCCAAGTAATGATTGTGTTATCATCGGTTTTCATGATCTTACATGAATACGCAGAAAGAAACACAACTCGAAGCGTTGCAAGCGGGTTCTTTCCACGTGATACACAATACATGATACAAAATACAAGATCCGCATGATACAAGTGATCGGGCTATCAATCCCCTATGTTGCAGCGTACCTCTAACCACTGCTACACAGCAAATGTCGAAACATTAGAAGTCGGACGAAATCATCTCAAATATACAGAGAAGAAAATTGTGGAAATTCTGCGCTTGGTCACCATCAATTTCGACTATAGTCGGCGAATTAGCTGAAGGATGTCAGCGAATGACAAATACTCTGCCAGTGAAGCTGGCGACGAAGAATGTCAACAGAGACGTAGTCTTTGTGTATTTGTGTACATGTGTATATGTGTATATATGTGTGCATATAAGACAAGCTAAATTTCTTTTGTTTTATTGTTTCCCCTTCACCATCCTTAGAAGATGTAAACATCAAGTACAAATGAGACATGATAGTGAAGATAAAGAATTGTACAAGACTGTATTCATAAACTTTTCAACCTCGTGTCTGCTCATCAAGAGAACAGTAATGGATAATAATTTCTGAGTGGTTAAAGAAGGTGTCGTCTCTATCTC
Source organism: Parelaphostrongylus tenuis (assembly GCA_019055375.1). NCBI lineage: Eukaryota > Metazoa > Nematoda > Chromadorea > Rhabditida > Metastrongylidae > Parelaphostrongylus > Parelaphostrongylus tenuis. The sequence goes on from JAHQIW010007304.1 coordinate 62,843, forward strand.
AAAAAAATCTCCGTTAATCAAATTACTAAGTGATTACCAATACTGCAGTGAAAAACAACAAGCACTAATTGTTGATTGTACGAAGTACCAATTCTACGCAAAAAGAGTGAATTGTGAACCAATGCTTTGTATGAGTAAATTCAATTTATTGTTCGCTAATATTGATTTTATATGTTCTGGATTGATTATCAAGTATATTGAGCCTAAATCTATAACATGTGCGGAGTGAATAAAAAATTTGTGCGAAGAGAATGCATCTTTCCCAGGTACTACACAAATTGAACGCAAATTCTATCGAGCCTTATTACGTGTGCGTCCTAGAACATTCTCCATATATGGTTTAGAAATCGTACACTGTAGGAAATGTGTCTTTGAATTACACATTACAACATTTTTGAAGTAATGTAAGGAAACTGTCAGAAATGTGCTGCTATCGAGCAGGTGTCCCATTGCTATTGCAGAACAAGTTCTGTCCTCGAATTTGTGAAAGTTTTCCAACCAATGACAGCTATGCGGAAATCTCTCCCAATAATCATATATCTTTCGTTTTGATACAGCTCGTTTTAGCTGAAAGTTTTTGCTTTTAAAAGACAAAAAATCAGCTATGAAGGTGAAACAACGGACTTCGAAAAGCAAATGTAAAATTTTTTTTACTGGTATAAGTATGAATTGCTTCCGTAAACTAGGCTTAGCATCGGAACTTTTCAACTCTCAAGCTATCAAATGAATACTGACAGTCTGGTGATGAACTCTGTTACATAAAAAAAGACAAGGAAGTATATGTATAATCCACAAAAGTAAAACGCGTTCTATAAAGTTCGTCATATGAAGAAGAAGAAAATGGGGCGATTGCGCTTTTTTTTAAAGGAAAAACTTGAGGGAGAGCGTCATAATTCCAAGATATTAAGTTTTTTTAAGACGAAACCCTACTATACAATGTTGTAAGAAACCACTACGAATTTAAAACAACGTACTTCCGAGGTAAAACGAATGTTTCTTTCGTCAGTAGAACGAAAAGAAGACGGCTTTTCCTGAAAACCAAGCCTAGTACTGAACCTACAGCTTTTATGTTATCGAATGCCAATAAAAAACACAGATAAAATGAGAAATTTAGGTTATGTAGCAAGCAGAAATATGTTCCTTCAAAAAGTTTGTGGCTTTTTGTTGAAACATATGTATATCTTCAACCCCTTTGAGCTAAAAACCAATCTAGAAGTCTTCTGCGTAATATTTCATTATTTAACTGTGATAAATGGCACCTAAGACCTCAGTTTATCCGATAAATTTCCTTAGTTCCATTGCCGGGCGCGCTAATAGAAACTGCCTTCCGTGCGCGGCGTACGGTGTGACAAACCCGTGGTTTGTTTTTGTGCCAGTCGTAGCCAAGCGGCGTACCGTATTATAAATCTAGGTTCTTGTCCGCTTGTAGCACAGAATTAGAAATCAGTCCTCTTCGTTGGACAAGAACTTTTTGTAGGAGTATAGTAATCATTAGAAAGTTCAAATCTTTTATTAACGCGGTACGTGGCCTTTTTTCGAAAAGACAATTTTACAACGCTGTAAAAAAAACGTCCAACAACGTTTGCCTGCCTTGCCATCAGACGCGACGCCGACATCATAGTAGCTGAGTGAGGCGCGACGTCGCGCGGCGTGTAACATCTCGTACCACTAGGTTCGTGAAGGATTTATTTTGCACTAACCACAACTACTTCTTCACTTACCTGACAATATTCTCGTTGTTCTTACAGCGCACTATTAAGGACGTTCGAGAAAGTAAGTTTAGTGGCAGAACGTCGTTTTTCACACTATCAAGCCGATTCAAGAAGTTCGGCATAAAAGCTCTCTCTGCGGAGAAACAGGCCCTATTGGAAGCGTGAGAACAGAACTCTCACACTTCGTCGCCAACGACCTTCAGCTACTGCAGCGAATGGTGGATGTCGCGTTCATGGGCCTTCATTCCTCTCAGGGGTTGATAAGCGGCGTTGGGCGGCGGTTTCTCTTCTCCATCCTGGTTTCCTTTGCTCTTCCTGGATTTTTTCGGCCTCTTAGAATTCCCAGAATCGATTATTGACTACCGGTGGGTGATCACGATGCACTGCTTGCGATCCATTTCTAGGTTTCTGGTGATTATCCAACAAATTCGACTGTTAATAGCCTGTATTCTGCTTGCTTATCGAGGAAGAACGCTGAATTCCTTAACCTCTTTGGACTGTCTCTCTTACTGGCACTGTGTTTTTATGAGCTCCAATCGCTATAGTCTATCACCACGCCGTTTTGGCTGGACGCATAGAAGTTGGCGAGCCCCTGCTCCTCTTTTTTCCTTTTCCTTTTCTTTTTCTTTTCTTCTTCTTCTCCTTTTCCCTCTCCTTCTTTCTTTTTATTCTTCCTTTTTCTTTTTTTGTTTTATTCTATTCACTTCTGTCTATTATTTATTCGTTTATTTCACTCATTTTCTTAATTGATTCTGTTTTTTACGATATTTTTCTAAATTAAATAGAGAAAAAGTCATTGTAAAACTGCTCAGCTGGCTTTGACGATTGTTCCGTGTTCTAATCACCTGCTTATTCCGTCTAGTGAACGTTTAGAATGAAGTTTTATTTCATTTTATTTATTTTATTCTTAGTTTTGTGAAGATTCAAATCCAAAAACAGTTTCTGATTTGATTGAGTGATTATAAATGTGGCCAAATAAAAGTACTTCCCCTGAGCGCATTTATAATGGGTTGAGAAACTATTTCTAAGAAAATGCTTGTAAAACGTTTATTTATGCATCTATTACACCCCGAACAAAGACAAAACTAATAGTGAAAATGTTCCCTTCAACTTCAAGCACTTCCTGCCACTTCTCCGGCAAAAGGTCGATTCCGAGAGCATAAAATTCCGATTTCTTGCTGTTGAAGAAATGAATGACCCGAGATGTCAAAGAGAGATTTTCTTCAATCGCTTCAAGCACAGCTTGGCGATCAACTTCTTTTGGACGATCTGAACGCGGCTAATCTTCCAAATTTTCGTCACCTTCGTCAAGCCTTCTCAACCACCTGTACACCGTACTTTTGCCAACTGTGTCTTCGCCTCAAGCCAGATTGATGCGTTCACTTGCCACCGTTGCATTTGAACCCAACAGCCATTCGTGCATCATCAACAATCTAAGTTAAAATTTGCAAGCATTTTCTCAGAACATTTTACTAAACCTATTTTAGTTATATGCATGAACGTAATCATGTATCGAGCCCATTTACTTCATACTTTCAGAAAGGTCTCATACATTGTCGACTTCAAAGTAACAGCGGGCGTAGCCTATGACGCGGTGTCGAGCCTGTGACTCTTTAGATATTAGATATCCACCTATAGCCACGCGATATACGCTACTAAAATAATATTTATCCAGTGGTATCATCATAGGCATGTGTAGCACATTGGCTAGTAAGACCCCGCATTTGACATATTGTCGTTGGTTCTAGCCAGCACCCGGTGATCACCAGGCCTTCCATCCGGGTTCAGCAAACTTGTACCAGATTTGTCGAGAAAGTGGTGGAACATACCTTATTCATCTCTAGGCCATGGTAACCCATTAGTACATGGCAGATATGAACTCAAAGCACTCACGATGCTTCCGCGAAGTTGAATGCACGAAGCTTCACTCAGGAATTAATCAACACCGAAAGTCTGAGCTTCAACCCTATTTTTATTATCATGAGCACTGTTTTCCTGTCTTGCAACCCCTATGTGGTCGTGACAAATTGTTAGTAGAAGTAGAAGTCAGTGCATGTCGGCTGAACGAAAGTATGTCGCTAAAACGACCGAGGCAGCCTTGAGATCGATGGAGAATCTCAACTTAGAGTTGTGCTCGCTTTAATAATGGAATATACAGTTTATTGCCAACATGGATGATGCTGAACGGTCCAAACCTTGGTTATATGTCGCAGTTTCATACGCAGGAAAACTCCATCCAAGGAGAGACCAAAATGCTAGAAGAGTACTTTTTTAGTTTCAGACTTTGTGCTAAAAACATCATGCAGTACTACTCACGCATAAAATTCATAATGATAGAGAATGTTTCTGGAGAAATGATTTATATCAAAGCCATTGAATAATCATTAATTTAATGCACAATATTTTATTCATTAGAGAGGACAACTAATAAGTGCACTTTTACTTTAACTTTTTGTACGCACTTAGTGTACTGTCGTCGAAAACCCAACTAATTATTGTCTGTCGTGCAAATCTGAAGTAGTGTGCTGTCTTTACTTCAAGGAGTTGTCATTAGCTCTTTGAGCACCACAGAGCCATGCTGCCAGCCTCGCTTCGCCGAACGCGGCGAGTGGCCCATGTGCTCTGAGTAACTAGCGGTGCCGCGCGTCATGAGACAAAGCCGGCGGCGTGTCGCTTTCCTGCTCAAAGGGTTAGATGTCAGGACGAATAATATGAAGAAGCTAGTTTGCATATCTAACTCATCGTCGTGTTTAATGAATATTTCTGAAAATCAGCGTCGTCGTTATTCTGAGACCACTTTTTTTAGGACAGAATCGTTCAGATTGATGAGATGTTCGCTGCGACATGTGTTTTTGAAGGTTCTCTTGATGAAGTGAATAACGAAGAACGAAGGTTGCACGCTTTAGAAGAAGAAGACAATGGCGTGGAAGGATTTACAGTAAATACAATCAAGATTATCATTTGAGGAAGTTGATTTAGAAAAACAATCAAAAATATCAGTGGTTTGATCTTGCTCAGAATTCCTTCTTTTTTACAAGTTAAATGACTGCAACTTGTCTGACAGAAACAGTTTCCTAAAGTTTCAAACAATATTTTGAGGTTGGTGGTGAAGAGAATAGAAGATATGGATATCAGTTAACATTCGCTATTGCATATTTAAGAGTAAGTAGGCCTATACTATTTGCTTTATAGTTTTATTCACTTTTTCGACACAGATAGAAGTTTAAGGATCTCGCAATGGATTTCGGTGTATTGTGTGAATCGTTTGAAACGTCAGTACCATGGGATAAGGTAAAAAAACCTGTTGATTAGTTTGGTCAGTTTGATATCGTTGATCCTTTTTCCCAGCAGGTAAGAATTCAAAGGGAGAGATATAGAATCAAAGGATTGAAGAACACGTAAATCGAAATGATTTTACGATTGTATTTCATAATTAAGGTGCTTAGCCTGTGTCGGAACGTCAAAACAATCATGAAACGATTAGCGAAAAATTTAGGAGTACAGTATCCTGTGTTGGCAAGTTGTAGGGGAGTTAAATATCATTCAGGATACTTCTGGGTATTTAACACTTTAGGGACGGCAGTTGATGAATCTCAAAGCGCAACTCGCAGGAGGCGCGCAATTTTCGCTATTCAATCAGGGTTCCTTCTCTATTTGAAAAGTAAGACCTTGGGTTTTTTGCACTACTCTAATACTCCATGATTTTCTCTACATGGCCATAAGTTCTACATGCATATACAACCTTTCTGTACGATAAAACTTTGATTGCAAAACGTTATCTTTTTTTTGCTCTTGGAGCGTTCTATGATAACCTTTCAAAAAAATCAATTACAGCGTCGAAAACCTCGAGATTTGAGCTATCGAATGATTAGAAAAGTTTGGCAAAGAGACATTCACATGCCTACAGCCTAGCAAGCAATGCAATCTGAGTGTGAAGCAAAATTTTATTTTCGCTGCTACGCCGTAATGTAAAGGTTCAAAAAAAGAATGTTTAAAGCCTAATTGAGGTTGGTACGCCAGTGCCATACACCGGTGCTTCGGAGGTTTCGGCCTCCTCGTCAGTGACCCCCGCCCCACATTAGGCCCTACACTGTAGCAACGAGGGAGGCGTATGTGCTGACGGCACGAAGTACAATGACACTGTGCCATCACCACCTCTCAGTCGATTGATCTCGGCTGGTAGAACAACATTAAACCATGGTATCGACTGTTCTCAAACCTCGCAATAAACATTCAAAATAATTTCGAAAAAAAAGGTTCAAAGCCTAAGCGAGGTTTTATGCGTGCATGGCCCTGACGTACTAACCTCGCTTAGGCTTTCAACATCTTTTTTTTTTTTGGAAATTATTTTGAATGTTTACTGCGAGGTTCTAAAAAACAGTCGATGTCATGAATCAACTTTATCTAGCAGGTTTTTACAAAAAGCAAACATACTGTTGAAATCGTAGTGAGTTAAGATATCGAATGACTATCAAATGTCTAAGAGAAAATTTCTGCTCAGCGAGAAAAATCTTCGAGCTAACGTGTACCTCAGCTGATGCACGTCGTCCCTATAAAGTCAATGAGGATCCATTAAGTTGATGCTTTCGAATCAGAGAGAACTCTTGGATCATCTGTATCAGTCAGCGTTTATAGTTTCAGCATAGTGGTAAAAAAGCGGTAGCGCTGGCGGTCTGGTGGTAGCTCGTGTCTTTTGTATGAGTTTGTACTGGGTTCAACTACCACCTAGGGTCGTAGTTTTTGCATTCCAACTAAGTATTCTTGGATATCTTCACATCGCTCAAAAAATTGCAATATTCCTCGATTATCAAGTTTCCTGTTGTTGTAAAAATGTTGTTTTGCTGATTTTTAGTTGTTCTGTTCGTAAAACTGATGGGCGCGAACTGAGCCGCAATTACAGATCTCTCTGACAATCAGGACCAGACTCTGATTTCAGCCCTTAACCAAATATACTATAGCAGATATCTCAAAATCTTCAGGGTCACTCAAGTTAATGACGTTGGAGTTTGTGTTTATTTCTACTTTGATTTCAATACTCGAGGTTTACATAATGGCTTAGAGGTCTACGATAAAATTGAGTTTAGTGTTGTTATTGAAAGTTTTTGCTGTTTTTGATTTACCTTTTAAATTATGGCCCTGACAAGAAATCACTAACTGATGGCTTTTCCTTTCATATAGTTACATGTTCACTTATCAACTATTAAAGTGTGCAGTGGTAAAAAGGGTGAAATTATGGAGGTCGGAACATGTGGATAGAATTACCTGAAATAATTCACCCGTGTGCACAGTATTTGACTATTGCGTGTATAAGATAGCTACTGATTTTAGACAGCCGCTCGAGATGAAATCATTGCGTGTGGTGGAAGTATTTCACATTATCATGATATTGATAAACTGAGAAAACAGTGGATGCTTATAACACAAGGAGTCGTAGGAATAACGTTGTTGAAAGCCATAAAGGTATTTCAAATTATATTGATCTATGGTCTTTGGTATTTATGTCAACAAAACAACATTTCTTGGTTACGTTATCCCGGAAAAACAATTGAAAAACAATTTTCAAAGTAGAAGTCGGTACAGCGAGCAAAAGATTGGATAATAATTGATGAATAATTAATGTACAGTTGTTTGAAGTTCTCTTAAATCTCTAAAGCTTGAACTCTCCAATCAAGTAAGATTATTTTAGTTCATAGATAGCTTGTCTTAAGGTGATTGTACAGAATTTTTCTTTATTTAACCGCTACCAGAGGTGGCATAATGTTGTAAATATACCCATTGACGTAGAGTTATATGTAGAACTTTGCGTTAGCTGGAACTCGAACCCATATTTTGCAATGGTTCAAGCACGCTTCCACGGATAGGGTGAAATGTGCATTCGAGTCCCAACTGACGCAAAAGTTTTGTATATCACTCTACGTCAATGGGTACATTTTTTCTTTTGTGAATGCGAATCAATAATGTGAGATTGTGAGCACCTCTCTATTGCTACTACATGGAGGTAGAACTCTTTGATACTGTTCCCTGGTATGTTTTTTGGACTTTCTCCCCGCATTCCATTTATTCAACTAACTTCAGGTGGAACTCGATCCAGCAAACATCTTCGCCAACGCCAATCTGGTCGACATCATCGGATCACCGCACAGCAAATTGTAATAATTCGATATTTCACTTCAAGCAATAAAGTTTTCAACTTTCTGGTGGTACAAACGTGAAACCGTAGCTTGCACAGACTTAATCGACATACATAAAATTTATGGCTATATCTGTTACAATGCCTCTACCAAAAACGTTCGTAAATAACCAAACTGTGGTTCAATCACTTTCTGTAAATTTTCCGTGATAAATAGTGAGAAAACCTAATAGATGTGTTGTTGATCGGAATGAAAGACTTATGCTCTCAAAACGTGAATTGAATACGTATTGATCGATTGCGATTGAATCGATAGAGACTGATCATAAGCACCGACGACAGTGTTGCTAACAAAGACGAGATAAACCCGGCTGATTATAGTCTAATGAAGAGGTAGCAAGATCTCCTGCGCTGTAACCTCACAAGCGCCTAACGCGTTACTTGCGTAGAGATACAGAATTCTCTCAAATCAAAAGCTGAAGACAAGAAAAAAATGAATCAGGGAAAAAACATGTTTTTGAGGAGAAAAGAGCCTGCTAACAACTGAAAGACAATGGATAGTGGCAGGCAAGTAGGTAGACTTCACACATTTTGACTGCTTAAAAAAGCATGAAATAATATCATTGTAGGGCTTGTCAGAGGTCATAAAATCTAAGAAGCAGATAAGAAAAGCCAAAAATGTCGCTGATAGTGTTTTCGACTTAATTTTGCTCAGAAAAGTTCGTTTCAGTCAAGTTAGTATCGTCCACAAGAGCGTTTGCAGAAGTTTTTCGTAAATTTACTCTCGCTATTACATTCACCAATTTTTGCCCAATATCCGCAGAAGAGATTCTTGTCCTTACATTTTCCTGTCCTCCAGCGAATTTTTCGCTTCCATCTCCACCATTACCGCTTCGACTTTTTCCTTTTTTGCTGCCATACGTCGTCACAGTAGTGGCTGAAAAAAGAGAGTCTTACTAAACATGTATATAAGTAAGAATTTTAAGAAGAAACAAGTATGTATACCACAACTGTCTTTTGAACAATGTTAGGAGATTTCAATTTTCCAACTTCCGACTAATAGTGCTGAGTGATGTGCAAAAATGTAAAGTGAGACGCGAGTTCAGCTCTCACCTAAGCTGCAGAGCCTCGCATAACACTCAACATTATTGAACATGAAGTTATAATGTTCCGAAATTGCTAAAATACGGCTAAAATTAAAAGCACTTTCAAATTTCAACACCTGTTTTCTACCTAAATCGTTGTTATCGGCAGGATCTGATATGAAACACTATTGAGGGTGCTAGGAGACTGACAAAACATGGAACTGGAAGTGGCTGCGAGTCATCAATTACCTGTTTCGGGGTTCACTAAGTTTTTTCGCTATACTGTCGAGGTCTTCACACTTCTTCTCATTGAGTCATGTATTATTTCACCTATTTCACGGGCGTTGTAGCCTAGTTAGTTCACTCAGTAGAGCACCAGAATCTTAATCTGGCTGTCGTGGGTTCGAAACCTGCACTGGGCTGACGTTTCGACACTTTTGACCAAAAATATTTTTTACAGCTAACAGCATCAAGTGATGCAACTTTCCTGTTCTTCACTGATCGGAGATCGCCTGGTTTGGTCGCCTGTCTGGCAGATCACCGTACTGTTGAGTTCCAAACTGCGGTTGAGTAATCATATGAATCTCCTATCAATCAGCTGTATCACCAGTCTTCCCGATGATCGTCGAGTGACTCGAGCGGAGACCAGTAACTCTTTCATTTTTCCCTATCGCGTGCAAAAGTTGCTCAGTGGGTCCTCCTTGACCTAGGGATTCGCTGATTATCATATCTTTCTTCTATCGCTTTCGTAAAGAAATCGGACGAAAGGGGTCGGTGGTCTTCCTTTAGAACGCTTGACATCCCGAGGAATCCAGTCGGTATCAGCTCTCGTCCATCGGTTGTCGTTAAAGCGCATCACGTGTCCGGCCCACCTTATTTTCGATATCCTAACGTTTAGAACCTCGTCTCTGATTTTCAATCGTTGACGTAGATCACGGGATACTCCTAGCATCGACCTTTCGACTGCGCGTTCGTGAACGCCAACTGATTTTTCATCTTGCTTACGTAGAGACCAGGTTTCTGCTGCATACGTTAGGGCAGGGATAATGTCGAGTCGAAAAGGTGGGCACGAAGTCGGAAGTTTTTGTCCTCTTCACTACATCTTCGATGCTCTTAAACGTTTCCCCAAGCCGCTCGTTTCGTCCTGCTCAACTCTGGAGCTAGGTCGTTCATCATGTTGATTTCACGACCTAGATAGACGTAACTGGAGCATTCGGAGATTGTCGTTCCGTTGAGCGTGAATGGGGCATTCGAAACCCATCCGCTCCTCATGAACATCTTTTCGTTAGACTTAGTTAAAGACCATTCTTTCCACAGGCATTTTCGAAATCGGTCAACATTCGTTCTGCTTGGCTGATGTTTGATATTATGAGAACGATATCATCAGCAAAGCGAGATGGTTTGATTATCGACCGTCAATTTTCACTCCCATTTCGTCCCATTCTAATGTTCGCATGACGTTTTGTAGGGTGGCAATGAATAGTTTTGGCGAAATTGTATCGCCGTGTCGAACCCCTCTTCTTACGTCGATGGTGATATTGTTGTAGAATGGAGATATTTTGGTCGTGAAATCTTTATAAAGCTCACGAAGGATCACTACGTACCGAGTAGGGACGCCCAGGTTATCCAGAGCCTCTATAACCGCTTCTGTTTCCACTGCATCAAAGGCTTTTTCAGATCGATGAAAGCGAAACAGAGTGGTCGTTTGTATCTCGTGAAGCTTCAATGAGTCTTGTAAACGTTTGAATGTGGTCTATGGTAATAAATGCTTTTCGGTTTCCCTGCTTGTTCGCATAGCTGTCCTTTGCCCACTGTTCTGTCAATCCTATTTAGGATGATTCGAGTAGAAAGTTTATAGACTACGAACAGCAAGCAGATTGGGCGATAATTGCCTGTGTCATGAAGGTCTCCCTTTTTGAACAACAATACGGTCTTGCCAGTTTTCCATTGAATAGGGACCTTGCATTCTGACAGGTAGCGAGAGAAGAGCCGAGCCTGGATGTTGATGAGAACTGGCGGCAGGTTCTCCAGGTGTTCTAGTCTAATCTTGTCCTTAGCGGGTGTTGTTCTGTTCTTCATCGAAGATATATTATGTCGGATTTCGGAAGGAAAGACCGGTAGAACGACATATTCGTTCTCTTTCTATTTATATGACGGTAAGAAGACTTGGCTAGCGAAGAGTTCCAAGTAGTATTGGTGGATAATTTTTTCCATAGCCCTTTTCGAAGTTGTAAGTGCCCCGTCAGGAAATCGGAGTGCAGTAATCTTGGTCTTGTAGTTGGCGAAGCCTCGCTGGGCTTTGCGAATGCTCTTCCCAGCTTCTGCAGCTTCTGCCATAACTGCTGCTCTTCTCTCTTTAAGGTCTTCTTTTATCGCTTTTCTACAGCGTTTCGGAAGTTCGGACGTAAGGTTTCGGTTTCCTGCCTCGCGCGATTCCACGTTGACCTATCATCTCGAGCGTCTGCGGAGACAAGCGTCTCTTCGTGACCTTAGGACTCTCCGCTTTTATAGCGCTAACGTGAAGATATTCAACGAGTCGATCGTGTTCTTCGTCGATGTTGTCGAGAACGGTATCTTCCCAAGAGCCGACTAATGATTTGAATACATCCCAATTTATGGTAGTTCTGGGACGTCCTTGTTTGAATTTAGCGGCTTTCTCTCCTCTCCTCGGAAAACGGAACGTTGCGCAACGGAGGCGATGGTCATCCCGTGTAGAACTTAGGAACAACAGCGATATCGGTCAGGCAAAACCTTCGATTTACTATGATGTGATCTAATTCGTTATGGTACTCTCCATTGGGAGATTCTCACGTCCATCGCTGAGAGAGAGGCTTTTGGAATTGCGAGTTACCACGGATGGTTTGGGTCGTCATGATAAACTCAGATAGCCTCTCACCCTGTTCATTCCATTCTAGTCCGTGGGTCCCTATGTGACGTTGTTCAGACGTTCTTCTAGGTCTAATTTTTGCAGTTAAAATCTCCGACAATGACCTTGAAGAATGTATGATCTTCTCTGAAGAATTTTTCGAGGTTCATATAGAACGCTTCGACTTCGTCTTCGTCATAGCTTGATGTTAGTGCGTAAGCAACGAAGATGGTCAAAGCCGGCATAGAACCACATCGTTTCAACCGTAATCGTCCGATGCGGGTTGTTAGTTGTTCGAACGAATCAATGTTCACGGTCAAATTGGACTTGACGAGGAGCGCCAGCGCCACCGACACCTCTGCGATCGCATGTTCCAAGGAACAGTTCCTCTCCGGTGTCATAGACAGCGTGAAAAGGATGGCGCTTTCTCGTCTCAGCCAGGCCAATGACGTCGTACCTTATTCTTCTTGCTTGAATCAACAGATCTTCTACAGCGGATTGTTGAGCAAGGGTTCTTGCATTGTAGGTACAGATCGTCATTTTAGTCCGTTTCGATCTTGGCAGCCTAGTTCGGCCCTGAGATTTTAGCAGCCTCTCCGTACTCGTCCTACCTGGCGCTGCCGTACCAGGGGCTCTTTCGGGGTCAGGGGAATGAGGCCCATATTTGTTACTGTTTTTGGCATTTTTGATACCCATCGTGTAGCTTGCCAGGCTCTAAACGTGGGGGCTGACTACTCACGAGTAGCTTGCCAGTCTCTCTCGGAGGAGCGGGAGGAGCTTATTTGTTGGAGGCGACTCCTAACCACCTCCCATGTACTTCCCAGCCGCTTGATTGCAGGCTTTTGGCCGACTTGACTCGTAGAAATAGAGTTTTGTCAAGTCGGCACTGCAGAAGCAGGGAGCTCGTCCTCTGAATCCACCTGCGTCTCTGGGAAGCACACGGTCGCTTTTGGTTCGCGTTTTATTTCCCTATCCACCACCTGGGGACGCGCCACGTGCCCTCGCGACTAACCGCGCGGGATCCCTCAAAGAGGGAGGTCCGTGGACTTTTTGGTCAGGGGGCGTTAAAATGCCAGCCCGGTGCGGGGTTCGAACCCGCGACAGCTAGATTAAGAGTCTGGTGCTCTCCCGACTGAGCTAACCGGGGTCAAGCAGTGGCCGAATGACAGAATAGTTGCACGCGTTACTTGTAACTAATTTTCCAAGAGATTAATAGGAATTGTTCAAATTCGTTCGAAGCGTTCTATATGGACCTCCAAAAATTCCTTAGAGAAGATCATACATTCTTCAAGGTCAATGTCGGAGATTTCAACGCAAAAACTGGACCTAGAAGAACGTCTGAAGAACGTTACATCTGGACTCACGGACTAGAATGGAATGAACAGGGTGAGAGGCTATCTGAGTTTATCATGACGACTCAAACCATCCATGGTAACTCGCAATTCCAAAAGCCTCTTTCTCAGCGATGGACGTGGGAGTCTCCCAATGGAGAGTACCATAACGAATTAGATCACATCATAGTAAATCGAAGGTTTTGCCTGACCGATATCGCTGTTGTTCCTAAGTTCTACACGGGATGACCATCGCCTCCGTTGCGCAACGTTCCGTTTTCCGAGGAGAGGAGAGAAAGCCGCTAAATTCAAACAAGGACGTCCCAGAACTACCATAAATTGGGATGTATTCAAATCAATAGTCGGCTCATGGGAAGATAGCGTTGAAGGGAAGACGAGGAATACGATTGACTCGTTGACTAGTCTTAAGGTCACGAAGAGACGCTTCTCTCCGCAGAGACTCTAGCTGATACGTCAACACGGAATCGCACGAGCTACAGGCAACCGAAACCGTACGTCCGAACTTCCGAAACGCTGCAGAGAAGCGATAAAAGAAGATCTCTAAGAGAGAAGAGCAGCAGTTATGGCAGAAGCAGGTGGGAAGAGCATTCGCAAAGCCTAGCGAGGCTTTGCCAACTATAAGACCAAGATAACTGCACTCCGATATTCTGAAGGGACACTTACAGCTTTAAGAAGGGCTATGGCGAAAATCGTCCACCAATACTACTCGGAACTCGGAGGCTTAGCTTTTGGTGTCATTTCGCTAGAATATTCTGAAAATTAGTAGGCAGCGATAAACGCAACTCTTTGGCCTTTCCTTTTTCAAGTTTATCTTCTGCCTAAGTCATTTTTGGTGGTAGGATAACATGTGAGATATAACCTCAAGAAATTTGACATGAGTGCATAACTATATAGCCTGAGTAACCTTCGTACACATTGTTACCCTTTCTGGAGCTCACTGAGTGCTCCATTGCATTATCAAGCTCTTCTTTGTGGTGTGTCAAGGGGTTAGATATATTCGATGCAAAATATCATTTATCAATCAGCTGCATTTCAATGAACGCATTTTTCTTGACAGCTTTGAGAAAACTGACCAATAAATCAATTAGCAACTCACAATTGGTTCGCTCATCGCAAAATCTGCAAGATTTTCTACAATAATGTGACATGTATTTTGTAGAATGTTTGCATTGGCCGAGTTGTTCCCACATTCCGCAATGCGCATTCAGATCAAAACACTCTGAAGAAAGAATGCTGCACATACCTCGATTTTTTAGCAAAAATATGTTTTGCTTACTTTCACTCAATCGCTAAGACGTCGTAGAGGTATTAGTGGCAGTAGTGGTAGTAGTGAGTCGCAGTGGGCGCAGTGGTCGTAGCGATGACGGTGGTCGACTTGATTGTTCCTAATATTCTTGGTTTTTGTTGGCAAATGTTCGCCGTGAAAAACCTGAAATCGCACAAAATATGGCATTCTAATAATGTATATATAAAAATAAGTTTAACTATTTCAGAATATTCCTTCTTCTAGTCCTATCAATTGTCTTCTTATCGAGAGTCGGCGTTTTCCACCGGTCCATATACCAAAAAATTTGATGATGAGTTCAACACTTTCATCGAAAGTCTAGTTTAGGGTAATCCATTGCGTGACGGATCTTAGCATATTGAAAATGGCTATTCTTGTCAATATCATTGAACTTTAAAAGTTTCAAAGCAAAACTGTGATGCTCTTAGTCTTCTCATGCGAACGAAGCCATCCGACTGAGTAGCTTGACGTCGAACTCGAGAAGAAAGAGATTTCACTATTTCTCGCTCGAGATAAGCAATAATTTGCGTAGTATAGGCGACAAAGGCGAATAGCATTAGCGCAGTTGAAAACGTGTAAGTTGATTTAGAATAGTTTTTCGCTTCCGCTCAGCAGTTCTCGACTACAGTGAAGTCGTGATTAGCTCTATACTGTCCAGTCGCAGCAGGCATATGTTCTATATGTTGACCTGTTATGCGAACATTAAACTAGTGCGGTATCAGCGACACTGGAGCCACTTTATGGCAAAGGTAACGGCTTAGGAGAGCCTGTAGCATAGGTTTTGTAACTAGAAGGAAATAGAATAATATCCATCATTGATTCGACTTTCACGCAACCTCGTTTGAGCAACTAATATTCTCCTTTTATTGCTGGCCCGACCCGAGGTTTTTATCACTCTTATTATTATGGTTACGTTTAGGCTGTTTCGCCATCATCAGTACCACCATGAATCGCCTCAAGTATCCACAGCAGTTGTTCTTTTTCGTTGATGCTGTAGAGGCTGTCACATCAAGACGAATCGAGTAGTCTAGGTTGATGTGAATGAAGTGCCTACTCAGCACTGTCTATTACACGAGACTCCAGTGAGCCCTGTGCCATCTGGCTTTTCTCGAGGATAAAGGATGGGCCTTGGGTGATTGTCGACCGATTTTTATTTCCTCCTTCAGTGACCATCCATCCTGCAGCAGTCGGATTGCTATTGGCTGACATATAAAAAGGATATCTTGATTTTCGACTCATCAAACCGCAGTAGGCTTTTGATATTCTTTCTGCTGAGCTAGCGCAATTTTTATATGAATCTTTGAAGAGAAACAAATCTCAAATCAAAGAAGAGCACTGCTGTGATCCTTCGACGCGAATTATCGTGGCCGAATGGCGATTCATCACGAATGGCGAAACCGCCGAAACGTTATTCCCCATAGCAAAGATTTATAGAAAATCGCGCAATAGTTCAGCAACGTGCTATTTTTCGTAATTCGCAGAGAGCGATTCAGATTTTGAAGTATTTCGATGTAGAGCTCTTCATTAGTCATTCTACCTTTCCTATATTCAGCATTATAACCTTGAATAATACTTCCAAAATTTTTGAAAAATTCTGGTGTTCCAGGACAAATAAATCTGACTCACTCGTCCATGTCCGGGTTTCGTTTTACCGTAGAGGTAAATGTGGTAGGCTGAGATCTAGCAACTGCAGATGTAGTTGTCCATGGTCTGGCAGTGGTCGTGGTCTTAGAGTAACCTTTGCACTCATAGAGTTTATTAACCTAAATATGAAGCAATTTCATTTCAGCGTTCTCACTTTTTTTTGAAAAGTAAGTGGCAATGTCACATCAGTTGATCGGCTTTCCAACATAATTGTGATATCACTCAAGCACTCGCAAATTTATCATTACCATAAGACGTTGCAAAGGTGTTTTCACAAAATGCTCTCATTTCTACATTTTCGGCTTCTTCATCGGAGCCATTTCCATCCCACACTTCTAGAAGAAGATTTCACGCACTTTTTCATATCCTGACAGCATATTTTAAGCCCTTCATGAAGTCTATTACTGCACTTCTACAGTACTAGACACGTGTCTCGGCCTTTCAGCTTCATTAGTAGCACTATTCTTTTTGGTTCAGTCACCTCCTCGAGACATATCCCCTACATAGAGGAACCAACACCAAGCTATTCACACTCAACATGCGATTAGAATCAGCGTGGCGCTTCTTCCACAGTGATTGATTGTCGACTGACGGCATGAGATTGTATTAAGCGTTGTCTCAAAACAGTTAATTGTGTTTTCATACGTTAGCTTTGTAACAGCCGTAAGCCAGGCAATCGAGAATTAGTCACTCTAAAACAACGCCACGCTTATTCTTTAAATGACGTTGATTATAAATAGTTCGACGTCGATTCCTCAATATAGTGGCTGTGTCCCCGAGGAACAACTGAACCGAAAGGTGCCGTGCGAGCAATGCGGCTGAATGGCCAAAGCACGTCTCTGGCACTTATAAGTGCCGTAGCAGTCTTCATGAAAGGCTTAAAATATGCTGTTAGGTTTTCATAATTTCCACAAATCCGTTAGACTATATGCTAGAATTCTTTTATTTACCTGTATTCCCTTCACCATCCTTAGAAGATGTGAACCATCAAAGTGCAAATATCACATATTAGTGAGGATGAAGAATTGTACAATATTGTATTTATAAACTTTTTATAACCTCGTGTCTGCTCATCGAGAGAACAGTAATGGAGAGATAATACCAGAGTGGTCAAAGGAGGTGTCGTCTCTGTCTCACAAAAGTTTCCATTAATCAAATTACTAAGTGATTTTCAATACTGCACTGAAAAACAAGATGCACTAATTGTTGATTGTAAGAAGTTCCAATTCTACGTAAAAAGGGTGAATTGTGAACCGTTGCTATGTATGAAGAAATGTAAACAGTTCTTCCCTAATGTTGATTTTATAGGTTTTGGACTGATGAATCAATAACTTGAGCAGAAACTCTATAACATCTGCGAAGTGAATGAAAAATGTGTTCCAAGAAAATGCATCTTTCCCAAGTCTTTACAAATTGATTAACGCAAACTCTATTGACGTTTATTACGTCTGCCTCCTAGTACAGACTCCATATATGGTCTAGAAACCGTTAAAAAAAACTCTCGGTGTTGATCAATACCTGGAGGATGCGCCATGCATTCGACTTCAATTTTTAACTTCGTTTGAGGTGATTGAATGCACATCTGGCCTTTACATTGACTCGTGGTGGCCTCCCGCTGAACCGAGTCAGTCTTGCTTATCCTCCCAGACAAGTCTGAGACCTGCCTGGTACCAATTTACCGACCCCGGAGGGATGGATGGCTTGGTGAGCCATGAGCGCGAGATCGAACCATTGACCTCGTGTGCGGCGCAGAGCACCTCTAACCACTGCGCCACATGCGCTCCTTTCAGAAACCGTATATTGTATTAAATGTGTTTTTGAGTTACACTTCACAACATTTTTGAAATAATGTAAGAAATTTGTCAGAAATATGTTGCTATCGAGCTCGTGTGCTTTTGCTAGAGCAGAACAAGTGCTGTTCTCGAATATGTGGAAGTTTTCCAACCACTAGTAGCTATGGGGTATCTCTCCAATAATCAGCTATCTTTCGTTTGGATACAGTTCGTTTTTGCAGAAAAATTTTTGCTGTTAAAGGACGAAAAAATCCGCTGTGAAGGTGAAACAACAGACTCCGATTAGCAAGTGTAACATTCTTTTTATTGGTAGAAACTACCTATGAAGGGCTTTCCGGAGACTAAGCTTAGTATCGAAATTTTTTATTTCTCAAGCTATCAAGTGAATGCTGACACTCTTTTGATGAACTCTGTTACGTTAGCAAGACAAGGAAACACAACGCAGCCACAGCAGTAGAACGCATTCCATAAAATCCGTCATATTAAGTGTAGAAATCAGGACGATTGTTTTATTAGAAGAAAAAACTTATAGAAGAGCGACATCATTTCATCACACTAGGTTTCTTCAAACTTGAAACCTTACTATATAATATCAAAAGCTTATGGAAAACACTGGTAAAATAGAGAAAATTATGTTATATAGCAAGTAGAAATATGTTCCTCTAGAAGGTCTGTGGTTTTTCGTTAAAACATAGGTATATCTTAAACATATGGACCTCCTTTAAGCTAAAAACCAATCTAGAAGTTTTCTCCGTAATATTCCATTAATTAATTGTGATAAATGTCACCTAAGACCTTAGCTTTTCTGGTGAATTTCTTTAGTTCCATTGCCGCGCGCGCTAACAGAAATTGCTTCTCGTGCGCGGCGCATGATGCGTCAAACCCGAGGTTTGTTTTTGTGTCAGTTAGCCAAGCGGCCTACCGTGTTATAAATCTAGGTTCTTTTCCACTTGTAGCACAGAATTAGAAATCAGTCCCATACAGTGGACAAGAAATTTTCATAGGAGTATTAGTAATCATTAGAAAGTTCAAATCTCCGGTTAGCGCGGTACGTGGCCGTTTTTCGAAAAGACAATTTTACAGCTCTGTGAAAAAAAGATTTTACATCGGTTGCGCAATTCAACTATTACTTCGCTGGAAGCACGATAAGCGTATCGCGTCTGCAGATGCTGCCTACCTTGCCCTCAGACGCGGCGCCGCCATCACAGTAGCTGAGTGAGGCGCGGCGTCGCGCGGTGTGCAACGTTTCGTAACACCTGGTCCCTAAAGGATTAATTTTGCACAGACAGCAATTACTTCTCCACTCAGCTGACAATTTTCTCTGTTCCAACAGCGCACTATGAAGGGCGTTTGAGAAAGTAGGTCTAGTGATAGATTCGTCGCTTTCACGCTATCGAGTATATTCAAAAAGTTCAGCGTGAAAGCTGTGTTCGCAGAGAAACAGGCCATATTGGAAGCGTGAGAACAGAACTCTTACACTTCGTCCACAACGAACCACGCACCTTCACGCTGCGGCGGCGAATGGTGGATGTCAAGTTCATGAGCCTTCATTCCTCTCAGGGGTTGATAAGCGGCATTGGGCGGCGGTTCCTCTTCTCCATCCTAGTTCCCTTTGCTCTTCTTGGATTATTTCGGCCTCTTAGGATTCCCAGAATCGATTGTCGATTACCCGTGGGTGATCACGAGGCAATGCTTGCGATCCATTTCTGGATTTCTGGCAATTATTTAGTAAATTCTACAATTAATAGCCTGTATTCTGCTTACTTATCGAGAGAAAACGCTGAATTCCTTGATCTCTTTGGACTGTCTCTCTTACTGGCACTATGTTTTTATGCGCTCCAATCGCTATAGTCGATCACCCAGCCGTTGGCCCGATGCATAGCATTTGGCGAGCCCTTGCTCCTCTTTTTTCCTTTTCCTTTTCTTTCCCATTATGTTTTCCTTTACCTTTTTCCTCTTTCTTTTTCTTTACTTTTTCTTCTTTTTTCCCTTTTTCTTTCCCTTTCCCTTCCCTTCATCCTTTTCCTTCTCCTTCTTACTTCTCCTTTTCGTTTTCCTTTTCGTTTTCGTTTTCGTTTTTCTTTTTCTTCTCCTTTTCATTTTTCTTCTTTCTTTTTATTCTTCCTTTTTTCTTTTTTTTTGTTTCATTCTATTCACTTCTATCTCTTATTTATCCGTTTATTTCACAGATTTACTTAATTGATTCTGTTTTTACGATATTTTCTAAAACATATAGAAAAAAGTTGTTGTAAAACTGCTCAGCTGGCTTTGACGATTGTCCAGCTGTTTTAACCACCTGCTTAATCCGTCTAGTAAACGTTTATAATGAAATTTTATTTCGTTTTATTCGTTTTATTCTCAGTTTTTTGAAGATTTATATCCAAAAGCAGTTTCTGATTTGATTCAATGATTTTGAATGTGGCCAAATAAAAGTGACCTCTCCTGTGCGCATTTATAATAGGTTGGAGAGAAAGTTCTGGGAAAGTGCTTGTAAAACATTTATATATATACCTATTACACCCCACGCACAAAGACAAAACTAATAGTCAGAATGCTTTCTTTCAACTCCAAACACTTCCTGCCACTTCTCCGGCAAAAGATCGATTCCGAGAGCATAAAATTCCGATTTCTTGCTGTTGAAGAAATGAGTGGCCGTGTAAGGGGTTATTTTCTTCAATCGCTTTAAGCACAGCTTGACTATCAACTTTTTTTGGACGACCTGAACGCGACTGATCTTCCAAATTTCCGTCACCTTCGTCAGGCTTTCTGAACCACCTGTACACCATACTTTAGCCAACTGTGTCTTCGCCTCAAGCCAAATTGATGCGTTCATTGCCACCGTTGCATCTGAACCCATCAGACATTCGTGCATCATCAACAAGCTAATTTACTCGCTTATTAAATCCACTTCGAAAAAACTAGGTAAATTATATACCAATCAAAACCGGAGAAGACGGGCCTTCAAATGAGCCCAAAAACGCAAAATATGGCCGACACTGAAGAAAGTACAAGCATTTTCTCAACTTTTCTCCAACCTAATACTTTGGTATATGAGGAGCAATCGATAAATCGGGTACGGTATTGTTTCTTGCGGTGCTCTATGTAGAACACTGAGTGATTTTCCATTGAGGTCCGTTTTTCCCCCTTCAGATTTCATTCAAGTCGAGCGCATTGTATGGTATTACTGCGATTGGGAGCAGCAGCTCTATTACGTTCCGTATCTATCCGATCCTTTGGTAGATCAAGTTCCTCTCAATCGATAACGTGCAACAGGTCATCAACTGCGCATGGATAGTCTTAATGAAAGTTCTATACTTATTTTTATTTATGGCATTTCATTTATAAAGAAATCATCCCACGTCGTCAGTGTTTAGCCATTTCGCTTCTTTCTGGTTAGGAGGGAACAAATGAAAAATCAATCTCAGTTGCTCGAGAGCAATTTTTCGTAGGATATTGGTGACCATTTGAAAGCTGAGACTTGGAGCTACAGTCCTACGTTCCCGGTTTTTCAAAACACCCCTCTATAGCGTATAGCATCCAAACAGAGGAATCATGTTTTACACTCGCTTTTCGCCTTCATTTTTTATGAAGCGTATGAATCGCTGGAAGCCGACAAGCACATCAATGTGTAGAGGAATTTTTGCAGTATATTATCCAATCGTTTTTTTGGAGTTTCCTTTGACGCGGAGGAAAATTCCGCAAGTGAATAGGAAAACGTAGATCATCCCGCCTTGTCCCGCCTCTGCCACGCTCCTGCCACTGCCCGTCGCCTTATCAAACAGCCTATAAAAACATTACCAGAAATATAAAACTCAGTCATTTTCTTCCTGCTGATCCGTAATGCAAGAAAACAAGCACATTGCTAAAATCACAAAACATTGCGCTATGAGATGGTTAGTATCAGTTTAAAGAAGGTACATTGTCCGGCGAGGTCTAAGCACAGATCAAAGGGCAGAGAGGAGAACAAAAGATCGAAAATGCCTTTTGAAAAGCAAACGCGTTTTTGAGTTTCTCTGAAGCTTATTCCATGGCTTGAGTACTAATACTTAGAGGAACCTTCGCGTCAGGGTCGATTAAAACCTGCACTTCATTCTTTCCGGAGCGTGCACTCTATCCGTTACACTACTCACTCCTATTTTGCATAACACTCTTTCTGCGCTACAACACATCTATCTGTCAGCAGCCAGCCGTCAACGGCTTGGCCCGAGTAGCAAGTTTTGCACATTTTTCTACATGATTGGGTATATCTGTGAAACCTTACCACCGCTAAAGCGCTCAAATAAAAACAATTCCGTTTGATTTTTGATACCCATTATCTGTCAGTGTGACTGGGCTCAATGTCGAAGAGTGAGGTGCGAGTTCTAGTCTCGCCTGACGCGCAAGTTTTGCACATCACTTCACATTACTGGGTGTACAAAGGTTTCCAGAAAGCAAAGATAGTAAAATCGTAGTATCATTTGTACTACTTTTACCATTACTGAATGCCAAACATAGTATAATAATGTGCTAATCTGCGGTTCTGATGCGCGAAAGCTTTCTTGTGCATTCCCTCACGCGTTAATATGGAAAAACATCGGTTGAGTTTGTCTCGAAAATAGTCGACAACCGAAGAATGAGCCGTTCGGTAGGATATGAAAGAGAGAAAACTTTTCGCGTTTTGATAATGAAATAAGACAGAAGCATTCACGTCTTTTTTCCGTGTCAACAATAGGACGATGACTTATATTGTCTAAATCCATCAGTAACTTTGATGTACGAATATATCAACTTCAGTTCCACTGGTGCGTTACCGTTCAGCAATTAGTTAATATTACCGGAATTTGAAGGTGAGCAGATCGAACGATTTCATCTTACGAACAAAAAAATTATTCCACCAGAAGCATTTCTCCATAAATTGGCAACCGGCCGGTAAATTCCAACGTGAAAACATGGGTAAATAATGTGTAAAAAGGCGAAGAAAATCATTTTCATCCTACCCGTTTGAGCAAAACGACAACACACTCAACATGCTTCTTTCATTACACATTATTTAAGCGATCATATGAATATACAGCGAAAAAAGGGTATCTAATAATGCAGAAAAAAATGCCAGCAGAAACAATAGCACGATAGTATTAACAATGCATGGCTGCTCTGTGTCTTGGCGACATATGCAGTTTGACTTGACTACTGCAGGTCAAGAGTAGCAAGCTCGTCCTCTTAGGCTAAAAAAAAAGAAATTTCTACGTCGAATCGAAAAAGTGCTTATAAATGAAGACAACTGAAAGTTTTCACTGGAGCGGGGCTCGGCGCCGTGGCCGAGTGGTTGTGATGTTAGTCACGACGCGCGTGGAGTCCAGCTCCCCCCCTTTCCCTACTTCCTCGGCTGTCAGCAACAACGGCCTATGGACCGCCAGGGCAAGGCTGTCCTCAAGCTCGCAAAAAGACTTGTTTACTGAGCAAACTTCACTAAAACCCCAAATTCCACGTCGACTTACCACAATCAGTAGCGAGAATCCTACGATAACTCCGTTCACGATCACTCCGTTCATTCATCATTCCAAGAAATTCAAATAAATCTCCCTAAAAATTTGCCATCAACAGGGAAGTGAAGTTCAAAAGTTTTGTTAACCTTAGATTACTTTGAGGAGAATTAAATTGAGTGTTTTCCATCTAATCCTTATTTTCACCGTTAGCTTGTATCAAGAAATCCAACTGTAAAGCGATGAAAAATATAAAATAATTGAACAGTCGTCAGCTAACGATAATCTAACTAAAGCTGCTCATCATTTTGCTATTATCTAGTTTCCAGAAATAAAAATAGTCATATAGTTGAATGAGCTAGCTTTGTGAATTACTGAGAGAGCAAATTTGTTTCATTAAGATTTCCATGCTTTTCGCATCTTTAACGTCAAATGATTCCAGGCGATGCTCCACGGCCGTTCATCTTCGTTGTAGCCTTCGTTGTCGTACGAATCTTCGGATCTTCTTCGAGGAAGCACCGCTGAAATGAGGTCCTTACCAAGTACACCGTTCTTTATCATAGGACAGATGTTGATGGCAGTGAGTGTTCAATAATACTATTTGTTATTGGCTTGAATGAAATTTATATTAAACTGATGATGGACTCTTCTTTCTTTGACGACCGAAAAATACACCGACTTCCGCAAAATGTAATATCCAATGAAACACAGAAATTACCACTGAGAAATCATTATCACAAGAAACGTCCTGTATAAAAGAGGTTTTGTAGAGTATTAATTTGAGCGGTGCTACTCCGAAGGAGTTCCGACTAGGACGCGAACGAAGGCGAGCACCACTCCGAGGTCTAAGGGTGGTGGAGTACCGACTCGGATCAATCGGCGGCTCGAACGAAACGCAACAAAACGATATTCAAACAAAATCGCATTTCGATGGCCCCAGAAACTGACTCAACCAAACATGTGAGTACCTTTCTTTTTGAGAAACAAGTTTTATCAGTGCGACGAGCAACATGAGTTGCAATATCGTTAGCTGTCTTCGGTTTAGGTGCTTCTTATTTTTCTTCGGTTCCTAGTTGGGTTTTTCATCACAGTATACGAAGAAAACACTTGATTGGAAAGTACTGTCCACTTTCCGTTTTCCTCAAAATACTCTGAGCCTGCTGAAATTTACGGGTGCTTTTGCGTTGTTGGCAAATCTGGACTAAAAATTTCGGGAAAGCGATATCAGAATTTTTTAAGTATGCGGAGTGATGAAGATTTCTCAGTCACTGATTGCGACTAGTCATGTATTCGCGGCTCTTCCTAGCGCCCTAGAAGTATCACGAGCTACTAAGCAGATCTCTGAAATCGGTGATATTGATGGAAACTTTATATCGTTCCCTTTTCTTTGCTCCTTGTCGATCCGATTTAGAGAGTTTTTCTATCTAGGCTGAAAGGGAGCGTGACTTACTCTCGTTTGGCATTCATCAAGTGAAACTCCAGCTATATTGGCAAAAAAAGAGAGCCGGAAAACTTCTATTTTGAGAAGGGTGTGTGTATGATTTTGACTGCGACGATAAAAACGATGAAAGTGAAACGTAAAAGAATTGTCAAGCCACGAATCACTATTAGCAGAAGTGCTCTGAAGAAACAGAGAGCTCCATCCTCTATCTATATGTCTAGGTGCGCTATATGTGCTATTCTTTATACGGTTGAAAATATGTTTTGTGGTATACAAATTGACTGAAAATTCTATAAATTTCTGCGATAGTTATAAAAACTATTCGTGTAGACAACACAAATGGAAAATTTTGGGTGCAGCCCTCAAAACTCAACACATGTATTTCTCGTGTTTTTTTTTCTCACGGTACAGTACTTCATTTGATTTATTCTAAATCACCATAAAGTAGTTCCTCTCAAGTTACCTCTAACTCTTATCACACTGTAATCTATTCCTGAGTGACAGTCCTGCATGAAACTTTTTCGTTTCACTCATTTGACTCTATTTGTACATTTGTAATCTGGGGTATTATTCATAATAAGGTGTGAAGGTCCCCTGCACTTCTCTGACACGGTAGCAGCCAAGTCGGCCTGACGATATACCGTTACGGTAAATGTACTCAAACACTCGCGTGATATTTTCACAGTGTAGCCATAACGGGCAAACACCGAAAAACTATGAAGTCCTAATGAGGTCGAACAAGCGCTGTTAATACTCTCATTTTCTCGTTTCCGTGATAATTCTTTTGAATCCGCTTGCAGATTGCTCCTTTTTTCCGTTGCATAACTAAATGATGGCTCATATGACATCACTGACAGAAAGCGTTAGTGCGTTGTCGTCGTGTTTGACGACATGTATTGATCCTGTTTTTCTTAGCTTTTCTTATACAACAATACTGTGTTACAATTCTGATCGTCGGTTGATTACAGATTTGTAGAGAGTTGTTTCATCCAAAAATTCTTTTCGTCTATTTTTTGAAATTGCTTGGTCTTTCTTTATAACAAACTCCTAGTTCTTCCAGCTTAATACAAAAGACTAGGAACATTAGTGAAACAGTTCGTCATTTCGGCATATCGAAATCTGTGATAGAGACAAACGAAATTCGAGCATCCTTTCTATCACCTGTGTCACCTGTCGTCCCATTAATCGTCGAGTGAATAGAGCGGGTACCAGCAACTCTTCCACTCTTCCTTATCGCGTGCCAAAGTAGCTCCGTTGGTCCTCCTCGCTCTAGAAACTCGCTGAGTATCATATCTTTCTTCCAATGCTTTCTTAAAAAAATCGGACCAACGAGTTGGTGGTCTTTCTTTAGAGCGCTTGATGTCCCGAGGAATCCAGTCGCTAAAGGCTCCCGTCCATCGCTTGTCGTTGAAGCCACATCAGATGTCCGGCCCACTTTATTTTCGATATCCTCTCGTGCAAAACGGCGTCTCTGTTTTGCGATCGTTGACGCAGATCGGAAATACGGATCCTTTCTCTCATTTGCGAGATTCGATATACTCCTAGTATCGGCGTTTCTACTGCGCGTTCGATAACGCCAAGTGATCGTTCATCCTGCCTACGTATGACCAGGTTTCTGCTGCAAACGTTAGGGCACGGATAATCGTAGAGCCGAAAAGGGGACACGGAGTCGGATGTTCTTTTATCTAAAACCCATTCGTCCCCCATTAACATCGTTTTCGTAAGATTCAGTTGAAGACCAATCTTTACACAGCCGTTATAGAAATTGGTCAACCTTTGTTCCGCTTGCCTGATATTTGGTGGTAGAGAACGATATCGTTAGCCAAGCGAAGATGGTTTAATTGTCGACCGTCAATTTTCACTCCCATATCCTCCCTTTCTAATGTTCACATAACGTTTCGTAGGGTGGCAGTGAATAGTTCTGGCGAAATTGTGTCGCCTTTTCGAACTCCTCTTCTTACGTTTATGGTGATATTACTGTAAATAGGAGATATTTCAATCGTGAATTCTTTATCACGAAGGATCATTATGTACCCAGCAGAGACGCCATGGTTACCAGATTCTCCATAACGCTTCTGTTTTCACTTAATCAAAGGCTTTCTTTAGATCGATGAAAGTGAGGCATAGTGGTTGTTTGTACTCTCGAGAAATTTCAATGAGTCCTGTGGTCGTGTGGATGTGGTCTATGGTACTAAATCCTTTTCGGAAATTGCTTATTCGCATGGCTGTCCTTTGTCCAGTGTTCTGTGAATCCTATTTGGGATGACTCGAGTAAATAGTTTATAGACAACGGACAGCAAGCAGATTGGGCCATAAATGCCTATGTCGTGAAGGTGTCCCATTTTGAACAATAATACGGTTTTGCTGGTTTTCCATTGAAACCAATGGAAAACCAGCAATGCTTTATATAGTGGGAGAAATACATTTGATGTTTCCGTCTTATGTCACTAGAAGAGCAGAAAACGGCTTTTCTCCGTTACACGGCTTGGGTTGAAAAACTTCTCTCCTTCACTGAACAAGAAATTTCAATAAAAGTGCTGGCAGTGATTTCGAAAACTTGAATCCGTGGCTGCTGCTTTAGATTCACCTTTTTAGAAAAAAAACCCTTTTTTGCGTGTAGCATTCAGAACATGGTTGATTTATACACAGGCCGCTTCCACTACTCCTATATGGGTAGAAGCACAAAAATCATTGCACGTGTAGAGAAAATTTTTGTAGATTCATAGTCATAAGTGTTTCATGGAATTTCTTCCGAAACGGAGAAAAATATTTCTATTTGATCATACTTTTGTTTTAAGTGTTCTATTAAGACCCACGCTCAAATTTCAGTAGATCTCTTCGTAATTTTTCGAGCCAACAACTTGTTTCGAGTCGTGTCGTCGGGCGGAACCCGTCGCCTTTTAATCTTTTTAACCAACCCTCTCGTGAGCTTCTTATTTTCGTACCATTTACCAGACCACATGACATATTGGCTCAAATAAGAATAAAAATATCTATCCCTATTTGAATAAGAAAAATCGCACTGTGAGGCCCCAGCGCATTTCGATCCATCGTAACGCAGTATCAAATTTACGACGATTCATACTCATACAGCACATTGGCCGATAAACAGTCCCACCGATCATGAGAAACTCGTTCTTAATTTGAGTGTAACATGCAGTGGAACGGTCTTTCTAGGGAATATGCGCAGCGTTGGAATGGTTGATGCTTACGCAATTGAATGGTTACTATTATTTGAATGAGGAATGCTATCCTTCGAGAATTATGCGCATGTTAATCACAAATGTATCACTTTTGCTAAACGCTTCAATGAGATTATTCCAAAAAAAACGGTTGCATAGCGCATTGACCAAAGATTTCAGCATGCAAACGATTACTAAAAGTGCAATGTAAAGCCCTTACTTGCGAGAGCCGTAGTTTCTTCAATCCGTGCCATCTAATGGAAAAAAGCCCAACAAATTTTTTTCTTCTCCCTTTTTTTTTTTCACAGAAAGAGTGGTTGCCTGATTGTCAACTCCTTTTAGAACAAGTGCATGCGCAGTGTATTCAGTTCCACAAAGTGCCCACCTGAAGTTGATGTGATGGGACAGTTGTTCGTAATCGTCTACAGTGTAGATCGAAAGCATGAAAGAACGATTCCTCCATCGCATCGGCTGTTTCTAAGGCCTCGCAATAAACATCAAAATAATCCCAGAAAAAAAATGTTTAAAGGCTAAACGAGGTTAGTACGCCAGGGCCACACCAGGGTTTCGCAGGTATCGCCCTCCTCGTCAGTGACCCGCGCCTCTCGTAAAATTCTGCATTGCAAGAACGATTCCTTCTAGGATCTCGAGCATTTACTTAGATGTAGTCCAATCGTGAAACGCTCAATTCCTCACTTCAAAATTATCATTGTGAGCTGAGTGCTAATTTTGCTGCCCCCATTCTTATAACGCTTGCGTTGACAAAACTCAGATCAGCTCAGCTATGATAAGTGTGGAGGCATCAAAGGGCTAAGCATTAAGTGTTTTTTCATATCAACCTCTCGCCAACTTATTTATGATAATTATTGAGAATAACCAGTCAACGGACTCGTTTAAGGATAGATTTTTCAACATATTGAGCGCAGCTTAAAACGTTTTCTGGGCGAAGAGATTGAAGCTCAAGAAAGAAAGCCATTGCACGAAATAAGCGAGCGGAAAAATGACCACCGGCGCATGTTGACCGATTGGGATGCTCTCGTAACTGCGGAAGTGTGGGGCATACGTTACATTGACGGATTTCCGACTGAATGAGTGCCTAACTCACATGAACAAATTGATCAAGCTTGCATACAGAATCAGTGGCACCATGAGAGGTCAATAACCTACATACATCAATTGTGGGTTCTTATTATGTCATTCCACAAGTTCTGGCACTTAGCGAAACACCAGTTTTAATCGGAAGTACTAGGTTGATCAAAAAGTTTCTTGATATCTGCAAAGATTTCGAAGTGTGTGTTTGTTCCACAACATATCGAGTATTGTAAATTACTGGAATATCTCGGAAATATTTCCTAGTTATTTTGAATGTTCTTGATTGCCTAGGCATTCAAAAATTCGTAGAATCAAAGGAAATAGCGTAATTTTGTCTAATTGATCGGCAGTTTTGGGTGGTTTCTTCAATTTCAACAAAGCCTATCCATTTCTTCATGTCAAATCTCCATAGTGAATACTTCAGCGGGATTTCAGAACGAAATTGTAAATTTTTAGAAAACTTAGCACTTGTAGTTTTTCTTTTTGCCAGATCGCTGACTTTGAATGGGCTGTGATGTCTGCCGATTCCCGTCGTAAGACCTTTTGTGGCACTCTAGACTATATGTCTCCAGAAATGATCAGTAGGACGACTTATGACCACACCGTGGGTTTTTTCTCACGTTTTGACTTTTCTTCCTTCGATGATAATTGACGTAATACAGCATTGTGGATTGGCTTTTGTTTTCAAAGCAATGTGATTTTTTTATAATGAAGTTGTCATTGGGCAAATGTTGTGATATCATTTCTAATGGAAAGACGATTGTGATAGTAGGAAAGGAGATTACCGAAGGACCTTATTATAGGATAGAGTGACACCTTTTTGCTACAAACATCGACTCAGAAAGACATTCTTAATTCTTAACGATTTAGCAGTTTCATTAATATATAATTTGGATACTTCAATATCATGACCTCGTGGATTACCGGGATCCCATCACATCTAACATCCATTTCTTGTTAAGGACCTGATGTGAAGTGGATGTCTGCTGCATATACGACGACGTCCACGATTATCATCCTTTATTCACGATTTGTTTCCACGCGGTTGACTTGCGCCTTAATCACGTTCACTCATTTCATAGGCTGTTACCCCCAACAGTGTCTGTGCACGCTTCACAGTGTTTCCCATTCGTATGTCAGTGATGATGTAGTGGGTTGCATGGCCGGGAGGTAGTGATGCTCGTCGCGGCTCGCGTACGGTCGAACCTCCCGCAGCGCTCTCAGGCAGTGAACAACGAGCGCCTACGAAACACCAGAGCTAGGCTTTCGTCGAGACTGCAAGAGGACGCATCAACCAGTATTCTAACACTTTCAAAAATAAGACGAAAAACGATCTGAATGCTTGAGACACTGGGATCTGCACAGTGAAGAAAAAAGCTGTGGAGATGGATAATAAAGTGTTCATCTCGTCAACGATATTTATTACATGGCTCGCTCGTATATGTTTCTGCGTTGAAATGTAATGTTGACCTTAATAGTTGCAATGTAGACAGTAATAGCGATATGAGGCCCAATGGCCATCCACAAATATGGCGAATTTGAAATCTCGCGCATAACCTGTTCAAACTGCAGCTGATGTGTATGATCTGCACAGCTCCACTCCTGGTGGAAAATGAAAAAGTAAACGTGAGAACATTTCGACTCCTGCATCCTATTTGTTTTAGCTGATGAAACTGTTGGTAACTATTGGTTCGTCTCACCTCCGCTGCATTGAGAAAACATTCAGAAAAGCTAAAGATCTATTCACATCTGCTATCTGTAGGGCCAACTCATAGCTTCGCCTAACATCATAAACCGCTGAAATTCAACCTGTTATCACCAATCCTCAACTGAAACAACGTGTGATATCTTGTTTATGATCTCTCGTCCTCGTTATCCCATATCCGCCTATTAGCATAAATCACAGGTGAGATTCACTCTTACGATGCGCGTCTAAGGAGATGAGATCGCCAGAATTATTACAATAATCAAATTATCTCTTTGAAACTCTCTTGCAAAAGTTTTTGCAATTGAAGTTTAACTGGACTAGAATCAGGTCGATGGGATTGAGTAACAGTGTTGGGATTACTAATAAAAATCTGAAGTCTTTTCAGCCTTCACCACACTGCCATCGCTTCAAGAAAAGAACAGACTACAGTTCTCATCTCATTCACCAATGTGAGTTTATTAGAACGATATTTCTGAACTTTACTTAAAACTTTGTTTGTGATTATGCATCAAAGATTCACATCTTTTTCCAAATTTCCCTTATGAGATTCGTGAACTGACTGAAATCCCTCTCGATTGCACGAGATAACACCTCAAACTAAATAGATTGCCTCAACGTACATCAGGTAGTTCAGCTGTCCAATTGTGCCCTCTCCTTTTGAGAATTGATGTGAAAAAGTTATTCAGTGGACTCAATTCCAAATTGTTAGAGAACGCCCGACCCTGATAAGGTGTCATGAGCTGCTCTACTTCATCAGACCAATTGCTTTTGTTTTGTGGATCCGTCAGCCATCTCTGTTAGAAATATCATACTTCGGCTCCTTTCTATATCAGAGAATTATAACTTTTTTGAAATTTTCATTTTCATTGTTTTTATAAAAACACGACCCACGATGTCACGAGTACTTCATAATTCTAAGGCAAATGATTCTAGAACACGGAAATGACGCGTAGAATGAATATCGTAGGCTACAATCAAACTCAGGTAATTTGCCTTTGAGGACCAGCGTTGATAGGCAGGCGGCGGGAAAATTGAGGGTGAGGATATAGCAGTCCCCGGGTATGAACAACCAGTTCCTGGGAATCGTCCAGGGGCTGTAAGCTAAGACGAAATCATAATCATTATCACTACTAGATATTATCGCTGTCACTGCCATTATCATTTTCACTATCAGCATCTCTATCACTAATTGCCATCGTCATTATCGTTATCATAAACATCATCGCAATCATTATCCTATCGTTATCGATATCATTATCGTTATCACTTAGCGACCTAGTTTTCTCGTTGGAACATTAGAAATGTAAATGATTATGGGAGATCTAGATGTTCTTTTTACTAAGATCATCTCTGCGGAAACTTTTCTATGAAATTCCATCATTTAGTGATTATAATGTTCTCTCAGAACCTGGGTTCGTCTTCTCAAATCCGTCATGCATCCGCGTCTGTCTTCCCAAGAGAAGTGCGTCTTTCTCAAGTGGCAAGTCGCCGCCATCACACTTACAGAGGCTATTTGACGTCGCGCAGTGTGGGACGAACCGTCCCGCGTTCTCTTTAAAGGGATATAATTGACCATCAGTGACCACCACGGCTGCAAACGAAACGAATCAAAATGATGCAAAAATATAATACTACGTGCGAGCACGACTTTTGCAAACTGGTCATCTAAATGTTATAATTTTTGACAAATTTTTAACCAGCTCTCCTTCAAGTTTCGCATGCTAATCAACGATGAATTCTTTGTTGATCGAACCTAACCCACGAAGTTGTTGAAAAATACACCCAGCTAATGTCTAATCGAGTTTGGTCTTCATTGAATCATTTGCGTACAGTCGTTTGTTCTTGTTTTAGTCTTCGTCTTCATCGTCGATTGAGTCGAAATTTTGGTGAGCATCGCTCGAATGGAAAACCTCAGGTGATGATGTCTGAATATAGGACGGTTGTTGGTGACAGTGATTCTCCATTGATATCATTTGTTCTTCACCGGATAATCCAGCTTCTAAATGTCAGTCTAATTATTGACAGGAGGAAAGCTATATATTAATTTCTAAACCGACTTCCCACAACAGAACTAAGATCGTCAGCAACTGAGGTTTCCTACTGGAACGGTGCATACCGAAGATACCGAAGAGAATTCTAGTCGATCGACAACGGGCGAAGAGCACAACGTGGGCGGATGTCTGTGGATAAATTAACCGACATAGCAGCTCTGAAAAAGGCGAAACGAATCTAAACATTACTTGAGTTTCTTTATGACAAAGTATTATCTGAATCGCCAGTCGTGCTGTGGATGCTCAGGTGACTCGAGCTAACTATAGTGTTCAAGACTGGCCTAGTGCGGGCGCCTTTATAAGACTAGACCTAACAGCTCAAAACATCATATTCCTATCAGATTATATCATTCTGATCTGGTCTATAAAAGAACTTTCTTTGAATCCAAGCATGACGAGATCTACGTGCGCGGTGTTGATTTGCTGCCTAGAAGGTGGCAGAAATGTGTTCAGGCAGTTGATACATATTTTGAGCTGTGCTGCTTAAAAACTGTAATTAATTTTTGTTATCAAATTTGGTGTTTGTTGCTCTAGTTCCAAACTTATGGGAAGACCGAAAAAATATACTCCTCTATAGGACTGTTGACTGCGAAGTAGAAAAGAAGAAACAACCAATTATTAATTGTGTGACGTAGAAATCTACAGAGCAAAGATAAAGTGGCGACCGGTGCTGTTGCATGAATAAGGATAAATTGTGTTTGACCGATATGCACTCAGCTATCTGCGAAGCTGAGCTGAGTACACGACACATTCTTAAGAAATAGATAGATAAACACCAAATGCTCTGTCCGCTTCTTCATAGAACTGAGTCATTCTCTTCGAACACATAATATGATAGCGATATACTGATTGTCATTCTAGTCAGTTACCGCCGAAATAATAAGTGTTAGTGGAACAAGTGATACTCGTGTATGTAGCAGGTTCGTGGTACAAGTTCTCTGTATCTCCAAGTAATGATTGTGTTATCATCGGCTTCATGATCTTACATAAATACGCAGAAAGAAACACAACTCGAAGCGCTGCAAGCGGGCAACATGTACCTGTAATGAGTCGTATAAAATGCAGTTTTCGGGTGAGGCTACTTAATCCTCGCGATTTCTTCCTCCCCCCACTCGCCACTGTTTGCACTAACAAAATCGACACTCATTTTGAATTATCACCGCCTAAAGGAAGCCGGTGGTGATGATTTTTAGATGAAACGAGCTTTATAACGACCTCATGTGAGTTCCATATTGGGATACTAGTATAAGGAGGAATAGGAGTCCATATTGGGATACTAGTATAAGGAGGATAGGTGTTTAAGTTTAAGGGCGAGGCTAAATGTGGTCTTTTCAAAAGAAAAACTTTTCCTATTGTCGCTATTTGTCCATTCCAGTAGAACCGACCATTCATGCTAAGAAAAGACCAAAAAGCTCTCGACGTTGATCGCTCCCTGAGGGATACGCTTTAGACTCAGAAAAAATTCCTAAAGGTGACTAAATGCATATCTGTCTTTTAATGCTTAGCCGTTTCCTAACGATGTATTTCTTTAGAGGTGCTATCATCTCAGACAAGCCTGGTACCAGCCTGCTGAATGCGGAGGATTGGAAGGTCTGATGAACCTTCGACAAGTGATCGGACTACCAGTTCCCTAAGATGCAGCGTACCTCTAACGGCTGCTACACGCGCAAATGCCGAAACTCTCAACAGTCGGACGAACACATCTCTAAAAATACGCCGAAGAAAATTATAAAAATTCTGCGCCTGGTCTCCATCACTTTCGTTTAAAGTTGGCGAATTAGAGAAGGATGTCAGCGGATACCAGATACTCTGCAGTGAAGCTGGCGACGAAAAACGTCAACAGCGATGTAGTATTTGTGTATATGTGTATATGTGTATAAATATGTGTATACGAGACAGGCTAGAATTTTTTTATTCGACTGTATCCCATTCACCATCCTCAGAAGATGTGAACCATCAAAGCACAAATAACACATGATAGTGAAGATGAAGAATTGTAGAGTATTATATTCTTAAGCTTTTTTAAACCTCGTGTCTGCTCATCAAGAGAATAGTAATGGAGAGATAATCCCTGAGTGGTCAAAGGGGGTGTTGTCTCATCTCACAAAAGTTTCCATTAATCAAATTACTAAGTGATTATGAATGCCGCAGTGAAAAACAAGAAGCACCAATTGTTGAATGTAAGAAGCACCAATTCTACGCAAAAAAAAGGTGAATTGTGACCCGTTGTTATGTATAAGTAAATTCAATTTGTTGTTCGCTAATGTTGATCTTGTAAGTTCTGGATTGATGAATAAATATTTTGAGCATAAATTCTATGACATCTGCGAAGTAGGTGAAAAATATGTTCGAAGAAAATGCATCTTTCCCAAGTACTACACGAATTGATGAACGCAAATTATATCGAGCCATATTACGTCTGCGTCCTAGAACAGTCACCATATATGGTTTGGAAATCGTAAATTGTAGAAAATATGTCTTTGAGTTACACTTTACAACATTTTTGAAATAATATAAGAAAATTGTCAGAAAAGTGTTGCTAACGAGATAGTGTGTCTTTGCTATTGCAGAACAAGTTCTGTTTTCGAATTTGTGAATGTTTTCCAACCACTAATAGCTAAGCGGTAATCTCTCCAATAATCACCTATCTTTCGTATCAATACAATTCCTTTTAGCAGGAAATTTTCGCTGTTAAAGGACAAAAAAATCCGCTATGAAGGTAAAACAACGGATTCCGATTGGCAAATGTAACATTCTTTTTATTGGTAGAACTGCCGATGAAGGGCTTTTTGGAAACTAAGCTTATTATCGAAATTTCTTATTTCTTAAGCTATCAAATGAATACTGGCAATCTGGTGATGAATTCAGTTACGTTAACAAGACAAGGAAACACAAGCACATTCCACAGCAATAGAACGAATTCCATGAAATCCGTCATATTAAGTGGAGAAATCAGCGACTGTTTTTTTAGAAGAAAAAATTCATAGGAGAACGTCACCATTCCATCACAATAAGTTACTTCAAAGTCGATACCTTACTATATAATATCAAAAGAGATCCCTATGAATTTGAAAGAGCTCTCTCTTCATCAGCGGAACGAAAACAAGACAACCTTTACAAAAAATCAGACCTACTACTGAAACTACAGTTTTTATGCTATCGAATGTTTATGAAAAACACAGATAAAGTGAGAAAATTATGTTATGTAGCAAGTAAAAACATGTTCCCCAAAAATGTTTGTGGTTTTTTGTTGAAACATAGGTCAATCTTTGAGACATGGATCTCGTTTGAGCTAAAAACCAATATGGAAGTCTTCTCCGTAATATTCCATTACTCAAATGTAATAAATGTTACCTCAGACCTCAGTTCATCTCCTAAATCTCCTTAGTTCCATTGCCGCGCGCGCTAGCAGAAATTGCTTCTCGTGAGCGGCGCACGGTGCGACAAACTCGTGGTTCGTTCTTGTGCCAGTTGTAGTCAAGCGGCATGCCGAATTATAAATTTTGGTTCTTTTCCGCTTGTAGCACAGAATTAGAAATCAGTCCCATTCGTTGAACAAGGAATTTTTATGAGAGTGTTAGTAACCATTAAAAAGTTCAAATCTCTGGTTAGTGCTCTACGTGGCCGTTTTTTGAAAAGACAGCTTTACAACGGTCTAGAAAAAAGGTTTTACAT
Organism: Parelaphostrongylus tenuis; assembly: GCA_019055375.1. Classification (NCBI taxonomy): domain Eukaryota; kingdom Metazoa; phylum Nematoda; class Chromadorea; order Rhabditida; family Metastrongylidae; genus Parelaphostrongylus; species Parelaphostrongylus tenuis. The sequence goes on from JAHQIW010007304.1 coordinate 99,321, forward strand.
CGGTTGTGCAATCAAACTAATACTTCGCTGGAAGCACGAAAAGCATGTCGCGCCTACAGATGCTTCCTGCCTGAATTGTCCTCAGACGCGACGCCGTTATTACAGTAGCTGAGTGAGGCGCGAAGTCGCGCGGCGTGCAACGTTTCTTACCACAGGGTCCCTGAAGGATTAATCTTGCACCGATCGCAATTATCCCTCCACTCACCTGACAATATTCTCTTTGTTCCTACAGCGCACTATGAAGGGCGTTCGAGAAAGTAGGTCTAGTGATAGAATCGTCGCTTTCACGCTATCGAGTCGATTCAAAAAGTTCAGCGTAAAAGCTCTGTTCGCTGAGAAACAAGCCCTATTGGAAGCGTGAGAACATAACTCCTACACTTCGTCGCCAACGAACCACGCACCTTCACGCTGCTGCGGCGAATGGTGGATGTCAAGTTCTGAGCCTTCATTCCTCTCAGGGGTTGATAAGCGGCATTGGGCGGCGGTTTCTCTTCTCCATCCTAGTTCCCTTTGTCCTTCCTGGATTATTTCGGCCTCTTAGGACTCCCAGCATCGATTATCGATTACCCGTGGGTGATCACGAAGCACTGCTTGCGATCCATTTCTGGATTTCTGGCAATTATCTAGTAAATTCTACCGTTAGTAGCCTATATTCTGCTTGCTCGTCGGGGAAAAACGCTGCTTGATCTCTTGGGACTGTCTCTCTTACTGGCACTGTGTTTTTATGCGCTCCAATCGCTATAGTCGATCGCCCCGCCGTTGGCCCGACGCATAGCAGTTGGCGAGCCCCTGCTCCTCTTTTTTCCTTCTCCTTTTCATTTTTCTTTTTTCCTTTCCTTTTTTATTTTTTATTTTCTTTTCCTTTTCTTCTTCCTTTCCCTTTTTCTTTTCCCTTTCCCTTCCCTTCGTCCTTTTCCTTCTCCTTTTCCTTCTAGTTTTTCTTTTCCTTTTCGTTTTCGTTTTTCTTCTTCTTTTTCTTTTCTTTTTCTTCTTCCTTTTTATTCTTCCTTTTTTCTTTCTTTCTTTTTTTTGTTTTATTTTATTCACTTCCATCTATTATTTATTCGTTTATTTCACTCATGGAAACTGGCGGACACCCAAGAAAGTTACAAGCATTTTATCAGAACTTCAGATTTCATTCGAGTCGAGTGCATTGAATGGTATTACTGCGATTGGGAGCAGCGGCTTTATTACGTTCCGTATCCATCCAATCCTTTGGTAGATCAAGTTCCTTTCGATCGATAACGTGCAACAGGTCATCAACTACGTATGCATAGTCTCAATAAGAATTTTGTTCTTATTTTTATTTATGTCTTTTCTTTTATAAAAATATCGTCCCACGTCGTCAGTGTTTCGCCATTTCGCTTCTTTCTGGTTAGGACGGAATAGATGTAAAACCGATCTCATTCGCTGGGGAAGAAGTTTGTCATAAGAGTGTTAGTGACCATTCGAAAGCTGAGATTTCATACTACAGCCTTACCTGACGGGTTTTTCAGAACACCTTTTTATGACGCTGTAAAATCTACACAAAATCCTGTTTCAGACGCGCATATTTTTCGCCGGGCAGACCTCTTTCTTTAGAATATTAGTAATCATTTGATGGCGTAATCGTTTCCGATTCCAGCGCTGTGCTTATATCCTGGAAAGACCGTTTCTCTACAACGCAGGAGGTAAAATAAGTTGAATTTGCATGTGTGATCAGGGGTGTTTTTGGCCAATTCACGTGCCTGCGCGTGAGGCAACCACGTTCAATGACGCGATCATCATCGATTTTCCGTGCATATGAGCCCGTGGAGAAGTATTGCGTCAGCAGTTCACGTGGCCGCGAGCTCTGTCCGGCGAAATAACGCAAGAAATCTTCTTTTCTAGGAACGTCAAGAAAATGCTTTATCGAAAACTGGCGACGTGGAGGTGTAGCCTCAGCTTTTGAATGGTTAACAACACTCCTATGAAGAATTCCTCTCCAGCAAATAGATCGGTTTTTCATTGGCCCTTGATTTGCCATTTGCCAGGACCCCAGGATATCAAAAATAGGGTGGGCCGGACACGTGATGCGCTTCAACGACAACCGATAGGACGAGAGCCGTCACCGACTGGATTCCTCGGGACGTCAAGCGCTCTAAAGGAAGACCACTGACCCGATGGTACGATTTCTTCACGAAAGCGATAGTAGAAAGATATGATGCTCAGCGAATCCCTAGAGCGAGGAGGACCCACTGGGCTACTTTTGCACGCGATAGGGAAAAATGGAAGAGTTGCTGGTCCCCGCTCGAGTCACTCGACGATCAGCGGGACGACAGGTGGTACAGGTGAACCCCAAAGATCCGCCATTTCATTAAAATTCGGCCTATCCCCCTCTCCCTAGTGGCTTTTATTTTACTGAAATTCTTTCAGTTTTCAGATTTTAATTTTTTCTTCTGCTTGAGGTTTGCATCTTCTTTATGAACGTCGTAGAATGCTGGTCGAAGCTATCCTCTTCGCAATCGTGGAGAGAGTTGGTCCGAAGGGCTCTCTAAGACTTTTGTCGATTAGTTGTAGGAGAGTGTTGTGGACGGGATCGAACCAGCACCTTGCTTATCAATTTCGCTTCCTGATGCTCTGCATCGCTAACCATTATGCGGTCCCACTTCGGTTATGTACTTGAATAAATCTCAAGCTCTATAGGAACGCATGTCTTGTTCAAACAATCCCCACCTTTACATGATAATGGAGGGTTTGTGATGGTTATGTCTCTCGTTGGACAGCAACCGATGCCACATTTTCTTACCTGTGTATCTTCTTTTAACGTTCTGTTATTGTTTTCATTTGCGCTGCCCATTCACACATGGAGAAAAATCCTTAGTTTAGGTGAAATGTGCCAGGATGCTCTGTGCCTTTGGGTCTTTAGGGGCTCCGATAAAAGTTTTCTCCCGTTCAAATAATTTGAGTTTTTAGTTCCATTTATGAGGATGGAATTTCCATTTGCGTTGATGTAAGATCTAAAATAATTAAGTGGTAGACAAGAATTGGACCTCAGACTAGAGTTGAACCCGTGTTTCACCCATACCCCGAGGAGCGTGCTATCACTACACCACCGAGGCCACCGCTTACTCGCCACTCAGTCTTCAAGATCTCTCTATCATAGCTGAAAGTCAGGTTTGGTCGGGTGAGCAATTTCCTCTATAATCGTAGTTAAGCTGACAAATTTTTCTCGAATTTTTGCCTTCCCCTCAATTTCGTAGGTTTAGTTGAAACATCATAACCTTGCGAAAAAACAGTGAAACTAAGGAGTTCTTGGCTAGCAGATCGTCGAAAATTTGCTTGTGTAAGCTGGAAATTTTAGACATTAACGAACTGGGGAGGGGGAGACGACGAACATTTTTCTATAAAGCACTTCTTCAAGCGAGGATGTCTGAAGAGCGATGACGAGAAGCAAGAAGAAATCCTGTGTAACAAAAAGATAATATCCAGAGGTACTGAGCGATATGTAAAATGTTCAACCCTAGGCAGGAGTTGAACCCCAGTTTCACTCATACTGGCGGCGCGCGTTACCACCACACCACAGAGGCCACTGCTGTTCTACCACTCTTCGATATAACATATCGTAGCCGTCAGAATAGGATCACCTGTATCACCTGTCGTCCCGTTGATTTTCGAGTGACTTGAGCGGGTACCAGCAACTCTTCCATTTTTCTCTATCGCGTCCAAGAGTAGCCGAGTGGGTCCTCCTTGCTCTAGGAATTCGCTGAGCATCATATCTTTCTTCCATCGCTTTCGTGAAGAAATCGGACCAACAGGTCAGTGGTCTTTCTTTAGAGCGCTTGACGTCCCGAGGAATCCAGTCGGTAACGGCTCTCGTCCATCGGTTGTCGTTGAAGCGCATCACGTGTCTGGCCCGCCTTATTTTCGATATCCTGGCGTGTAGAACGGCGTCTCTGATTGTCGATCGTTGACAGATATGAACTTCGGATCTTTTCTCTCATTTGCGAGATACGGGATACTCTTAGCATCGACCTTTCGACTGCGCGTTCGGTAATGCCAAGTGATTTTTCATCCTGCTTACGTAGCGAGCAGGTTTCTGCTGCATACGTTAGGGCAGAGATAATTGTCGAGTCGAAATGGTGGGCACGGAGTTAGATGTTCTTTGTCCTCTCCACTACATCTTCGATGCTCTCAAACGTTCCCCAAGCCGCTCGTTTCCTCCTGCTCAACTCTGGAACTAGGTCGTTCATCATGTTGATTTCACGACCTAGACCTGTTCTATTTATATCTAGTTCGTCAAATCAACAGAATAGAATAGAATCGAAAAAATAGTGACGGATAATACCGAAAACGTTAGATGAGAATTGTTTTTGTCTGTTTCAGGATTCAACTATTGATTGTTCAAAGGCTGGAGTACTTAGTGCTGTGTCTTTCAGGATTCGATTGTTGATCGGTGTGTCGGGTGCGTCATTCTTTGGAGGAGTTCTGAAGTTGAGCAAACTCCACTGTGAAACGATCCCAAGCGATCCTTGGCTACTCGCTCCCCATGCGGTAAGTCAAAGCCTCATGAAATGGCCAGATCTTTAAGTGCTCGTTTGTAAGAAGTTTCTAGTAAGGTGTTAGTGTTTTTATCACGACACTGAAATTTTAGGATAAGCTTCTAACAAACCTTTTAGGATATTAGAGCTGACGTTGACTTAGAAGAGATGTAGGATGAGCTCTGGACGTATATTAGTCCCTCTGGGATGCACCCTGCATTCGACTTCATCGATCATCGTTTTAGACGATTAGGTGCTTCTCTGGACTCTACAATGACACGTGCTCACCTACCGATGTATCGAGTCACTGCCACTGTCCTCCTAGACAAGTCTGGTACCAATCATCAACTCCGGAAGGATAGAAGGCTTCGTCAGCCTCCTGTGCGGAATCGAACCTTCGACCCTGTGTATCACAGGACGCCACTACTATTGCTCCACGCGCGCCCATAGCTCGTTCTTGTAGAATTTCCATCTCAGATCAAGAAGTTGCCTTCTCCCACACATTATCGCTAACCATATAGCGTCCTACGTTTTTTTTTTCTTTGTTTCGTAGCAGCTTTTTCA